>BPTQ01000007.1:139251518-139394736 GCA_019973895.1 Chrysanthemum seticuspe | reverse complement strand
TGACTACTATGTGTTTGTTACCAATTTTGCAAGCGTCGCAAAAGTGTTGGTCATATTTTAGTTTTGGTAAATTCCTAACCAACTCTTTTGAAGATAGGTTTTGTATAAGTCTCATATTAGCGTGACCTAAGCGTCTATGCCTAAGAGATGAGCTATCGTCTAGTGTTGTTAGGCAAAGTTTGTCATTATATGTTTTATCTATTTTCATGACGTATATGTTATTTTTCCTGACTCCTTTAGCTATGGTGATACCATCTTTTAGTATTTTACTACCATTTTCATCAAATAGTACTTTATACTTTTTATCACATAGTTGGCTAATACTAAGTAGATTAAATCCTAACCTATCCACATGAGCAACATTTTCAATAGTTAGGAAGTTATGAGCAATCGTACCTTTGCCAATGATTTTGCTTTTGAGATTGCTACCGAAAGTGACATTACCTCCGTCATACTCTTGGTATGATGAGAAGAGACTTTTGTTACCCGTCATGTGTCATGAGCATCCACTATCTTTTATCCATTCATCAGGTTCCAATCCAACTTTCAAGCATACCTAAGAAGCAAATAACTCAAGCGTTTGGTCCCCAATATCTCATGGGTCTGTTTGGGTTAAACATACCATTTATTTGATTCATGTATGGAAATGATGGGTAAGAGTTCCATGGCATGTAATCTGGAGTTTGATATGGTCTAGGTAAGTTTTGATTCCAACCGTTGTGTTGGTAGTTGGGTTGTACGTTGTGGTTGCTCTTAGGAAAGGGGCGTTTGGCAAAAGGAGTTTTATATCGTTGTTGAGTAGTTTTTGATCTAAATTCATTTTTGACAAGTCCTACTCCTGATGTAATAGCTGGTTTTAGTTTAACACTATCATTGGTTTTCTTTGTTACTTTAACAAATTCAGTACGGTCCGTATTGCGAACATTCTGTTCTGCTGAAGTACCCACGGCACCATTTTGCACAACTGACGGAACCCTTATTTTGGTTCCGTCTGGTCCGTGCTGTACTACAGCAATTTTGACAGAATGTTCGTCCTTTTCGGCCGTTTTGTTTTGACTCTTTGGAATTAATACTTCATTAAAACCTAGCCCATTCATGTCTCCTGGTGTTTTATGGATTTTAACTATTTCATCGGCAAGAGCGATGTTTTTGTTAAACCTTTTAAACTTAGAATTATTTTCGATTAGAACCTCTTGTGTGAGCTTTAGTTTTTCTATTTCAAGATTAAGCTCTTGACATAATTTACAATCATCGTCATTTGCTTTTCCTTTTTCAAGTCGTTTTGCTTTTTCTTTCAACTCATATACTTCATTTTCCAAAAATTCCTTTTTGGTTTTTAAAAATTTATTTTTAGTTATGATGTTTAGACTTAGCTCACACAATTGATTATATTGTTTTTGCAAAGTATCATCATCTATAGAAGAATAAGAAGAGTCGGAAAGTACCTCATTTGACTCATGTGCCATTAGAGCGATCTCTTCCTTGCTTGATTCTTCATCGTCTTCACTATCACTCCAAGCACCACTTACAAAAGCTCGTTGAGTTTTGCTTTTAGGTGGCTTGGGACATTCTCCTATAAGATGACTTGCATCACCACATCTAAAACACTTTCTTTCACCTTTACTCTTTTTATCATCCCGATCTTTTCGAAATGGCTTCTTTTCTTCTCGAGGTTGTCTTACAAACTTTCCTCTTCTTCTAAAGAACTTCTTGAAATCTCTAACGGCCATGGCATACTCCTCATCTTCACTACCGGAGCAAGATTCATCATCATCGCTTGATTCCGCCTTTGCTTTTAGAGCAACGGATTTGATCTTCTCCCTTCTTCCTTTGATGATCTCCGAATCTTTCTCCATTACCATTTCGTGAACTTTGAGGTTGCCGATTAGCTCGTCTAGTGACATTATTGAGAGATCTTTTGATTCTTCAATAGCGGTCACTTTAGCTCTCCATTTGGGATGAAGTGCTCTAAGAAATTTCCTGACAAAGTTCTTACTACGAAAAGATTCATCAAGTGCTTTAAGTGATGTAATAATAGTGTTGAAACGAGCAAAGCCACAGTCAATGGTTTCATCTTCAGGGATAACAAATTGTTTATATTGTTGAACAAGAAGATCAATTTTGTTATCCTTGACTTGTGAATTACCTTGATGTGTAACAATTAAAGATTCCCAAATATCTTTGGCGGTTTCACGCATAAAAATTCTTTCATATTCTTTTCTAGGTAAAGCATTATAAAGCATCATTTTAGCTTCATTGTTTTTAGCAACTAATTTCTTTTGTTCATCAACGGAAATATCCTTTGTTGTAGAACTAAAATCCCCTTTAACAATAATAAACCAAAGATCTATATCTTTTGATTTTACATATGTTTCAAAACGGTTTTTCCGATAGATAAATCCATTGGTTTCAAAGAGTGGTGGTCTTTGCATAGATTGCCCTTCTTTAAAGTTTTCAGAATCCATGGATCGTTTCAAGTTTATAAAATACAAGTTATTTTAGAAATTCTTGAGCAACGAGGCTCTGGTACCAATTGTAGAAAACTAGAAGGGGGGTTGAATAGTTTACCAATTAAAAACTTTGTTTTGAAACTTATTGAAAGATCAATTGATATTGATCTTTGTATATGTGGATGAAATATGCAAGTAATATGTAAAGAGTAAATAAGGAAAGAAATGATCAAACCACAACAAGTTGTTTATAGTGGTTCGGTCTACAAGGACTCTATTTCCTTGCCCTACTCCACTCCCCGAGTCTCACACTCGAGAGTATAACTTCACTAGTCAACAAGCTCCTTTCACCGGCGGAGAAAACCTTTACACTTCGCTTACACTATTTCCGACACTAAGCGAGATGTCGAGTTCTTTCCAAGGGTACAACTACTCCCACACACAATGTATTTTGAGGACTAAAATACTAACCACTCACACTCACAAGATTATGATGGTTTAATACAACAATGAAGTATGAATCAACACTAGATCATACAACACTAAACAAACAAGACTTCCAACTTCTCGTTTGAAGCTTGAATGTAACTTGATCTTCTTTGCTACAAAAGAGATCACTAATATGATATGATACTGAGTTAGAAAGGTTAGAGAGAAGATATGTATGAAAGTATAGTGGAAAGGGATGAGAAACAACTTGGCTTGGCATTGCTATTTATAGCCAAAATGGACAGGAGCGTCCACGGACCACAGAACCCTTAAAAGGGTTCCGCCCGTGTACCAAATTGGTACCGTGGGGTTCTGACAGCCAAGATATCAAATCATGCTAAAGTTAACTATATCTAAGTAAGATTGTGCAAGATATGAAGAGTACAAATCCACACAAAATATCTAATGAAATCTTCCAATGATTTCCATGATGCATAACATGATGTCATATGTTGTATTTCTATTTTTAGAAATATGCAAGTACTTAAGTAGTGTTTGGTTTTAAGAGCCTAACACATTCTAAAAACTACTATCATACATAATGATTAGAGTCATATCAAGATGTCACTAATCACAAATGTAAATGCTTGAATGATGAATATATTGTTTGAGAAAGCTTGTTTTAATATCTATTAAACTTGACAAGCTTTAAGCTTTTATAAATTAAATTTACTTTTGTCGTTAACAAAACTTAGGCAAAGATCAAAAATATAAATAACGTTTAATGACGATATTTGTATTAACAGAGTGTTAGAGATTTTGTCAAAGAATAAGCCCAGATGATTTTCAAAAATATGGTCCAAGTTATTTTCAAAGCAATTTTTTTTCATTAGATGATAAATATTTTTCAGAAGAATATTTAGAAGGAAAAATATTTGTGAAGGAAACATTTGTCTTTTTGCCGACAAACATTTGATTTTTAGAATCAGAGCATGAGATTTTATAAATTAGATAAAGCATGACTCTGTTCTTTCTTTTTAAACACAGGTTACTGTCTGAAATAACAGTAAGCTACCATTTTTCCCATCTCATTTTTTTTAAAACAATTTATATACATTCGAACTTCATCTAAAGACCCGTGTCACTCTTTGAATGACAACCATTTATAATATATTGGATTTCACAAACACATCATAACATGATCAAGTGGGGCGTATAACTCAAGGTTTTAGAGAGAGAAAAAGTTAGAGGTTTGGGAACTTAGTGAGAGAAAATGAAAGTATTATTATGAGCTCCAACTCTCTACCTTGGGAGGTAGAGAGTATTTATAGTCTTACACAAATCGCCACCTACGGGCTGTGGATCAGGCATACTGTAGGTAAAGACCCGTCCGTCCTCCACGGTGTTACTTAACTAAATACAACTTAACTAATAAATAACTACGACTATGAGCTTTCTAACGATTACATATACTTGAGGTGACCAACACTTTAATAACTGGATTCACTAAATCCTAACAATCTCCCCCTAAGGGAGGTCACCTCAAATTACATTGAATACAAACAGATATTTCATTAAAATTGTTCTTGGATTCTTGTTCATGTTCTTTGCCCAGTAGCTCGTAGTCATTGATTCTTCATTTTAGCATGTTTGGATAATCAATGTGGAGGTCTTTAACTGATCCACGTGATGATGAGTTTTGCGCCAACATTGAGATCATCAGCTAACATAAATCTCTAACTCTTCCATTGTGGTGTTGGTATTATGTGATTTTTTGACATTTGGACCGACATGCTCACATTTTGGATCATGATTTCTTCTTATCAGAGTAGCGGAAGCTTTAGTTGATTCATGATATTTGCAGCAGCATATCAGAAGCATGCAGTGAAAATATCAGAGTCATTGATGCACTTATCATGATTTCTTTAGAAATGAATGTGTAGAGTGAGCATGCGGCTATGGATTGACCGCTTCATTCTGATCAGCTGCAAACGTCGGGCGTACCTGCATACAACAGTTAGATATAAAGTGCACGAAAGTGTCTTTGATCACTTTCGTTGAATTGAGGTACACGGCCCACGGTTCCCCGTGGATCAGTACAAGTACTGCCTGTGATCAGGTATAATTCCAAAGAATTTCCTTGACAGGGTTTCGCAGCTGCTCTAGCTGTTCTCAAACTGGAACGTCTCAAAGAAGACAACACGGAGTGAGTGAACCAGCGAATTCAGACTCACTGATTGATGAAAATGATTTGAAAAACAATCGTGTACTGCTCAATATAAATTGTTTTTGCAGTACAACGAAGGTTTTAATGAAAATCAATTATCAATCATAAACACCTTTTATTTTGAAATATTAGTACACAGTCGATGTGCTAAAGAAATGAGTTTTTAAGCACAACGACCGGTTTTTCAAAGGTATCCGTCAATCCATAACCTGAACCAGGATTGATTCAAAAGATTGAATCGCTCCATAGTTTCTGTTCAGTTTTCACATGGTTGGTCTATTGGATAGATCTCACATGCCACCCACCAGGAGCTTATTTGATGTTGTCTCCAGAAGGTTTTCCATCTTCATTGTGAATATGTTTGCATATCACTCAGATGTTCTGGCATCACCACAAGGATAATGCGTAGGACTCATAAGATATAATCTCTCTTTCCACATTGTGTGAAACAGAGAGTCTTCATTGACAGTGTCCTAATGAGATTTATTTGATGATCTCGTGGCTCTAGACTCAATTGTGCATATTTGGTTCCTATGCCGGAGACTAAGGAGAGAGTCTCCTTATTCAATATCAACAAAATCTAAGAGAAAGTCGATAGATAATGTCGGTTCCCCGTGAGAATGAAACAAGTCCTTTGAAGAGGAACTTGAGTAGCTTGGGAAGTTTAGTGTATTGCGTCACTGGGTCCATGACATCTTGTCTTCAATACCAGTGTTACCTTAGTAACCACCAGTAGCATATGTGTTCAACCCGGTTTCTGCCCTAAGGTTGAATTATTGGAGGGCTATTTCTTTTTACCCTTTTCACATTCAATTCTTTTTCATTCTTCAACCCCTTCAGTGCTTACCGAGACTTCATAACTAGAACATTGTTGGGTTTATTCCAGTTCTAGCTCTATCTCAGTCCGCACTCTTCCCATATTCTCATTTTTCTCCTTTTTTCAACATTCCTAAGGACTCTACACTATCTAGTGGATTGTCCCTGGGAAGATCTCTCCGGTTCTGGCGAATCCTGGGAACACATACCTTACCTTATCATCCTTATATCACCATACATAAAGTAAATTTGGTCGGTCTATTTGGTATTGTTCATCTGCCATTAGAACCAACTGAAAACCATTTGAAAATCAATCCAGATACTTGTGATATATTATCAAAGCATTTTGTACCTGAATTGTTTTTGAAATTTTTAGAAAAAAAAGAGCTCCCCCTCTACATGTGCATTATGTATTTGAAATCGTTTTGGCACACGAAGGCAACAGGAAGAATTAACTTCTTTCATTACCATTTTCTAAAAGATATCAACATCACTTCCCTGATTAAATCAAGTATATAAAGCATATTGAGGAAGGATGAGGTTTCCATAAGTCCCCCCCCCCCTTAGTATGTGCCTCGAGGTTTGAAAGAGGTTTGCACATATTAGAAGGAACCTGCACTTAGAGACAAATCAATCACGTTTCAATTCTTTGTGGTTTTAAAAGGATGTTCCCCCTCAACATGTGCATGGAAAATTTGAAATCGTTTGGCACATGTGGGGAGGAAAGCTTGCTAAACACTTGTGAAACCATTTATCGAATCATCAGTTTAAATCCAATTTAAATCACAAATTCTCCCCCGATCACAATTTTCAAATCATTTGAGATTTGTGATCTCTATAGATTTAAATTATTTTTGAAAGCTTTTAAGGAGAATTATGACTTGCTTATGAAAACATTTAACCGATAAGGATCACTTATGAGACTTTAAACTCCAATAACATGCATGAATATCTTTTGAAAACATGACAAATAACCTTTTGATTTAATTGAAATTATTCTCCCCCTCAATCAATGACATAAGTTGTTGATTGAGAGATCGAGATTTTGACCGATGTCAAGTCCAAGTGAATTTCAAAAATTTAGTCCGAGTTATTTTGTTCAACATTGTTTTCATTAGATAGCAAATATTTTTCAGAAAAAATTATAGAAGGAAAAATATTTGTGAAAGAAACATTTGTCCTTTTGGTGACAAACATTTGTTTTTAGAATCAGAGCATGAGATTTGAAACATACGTTAAAGCATGGCTCTGTTCTTTCATTAAAAACAGGTTATAGACTGAAATGACTATAAACCTTTGTTTCACTTTCTCCCAAATTTTTTTTTTTCTTTTTTTTTTTTTTTTTTTTAAACATTCGAACAACATCTAAAGACCCGTGTCATTCTTTGAATAACAACACCAAATCCGTAGATGATATCGAACAAGGAAAAAAGAAAAAAAAACTTGACAAACTAACAATATTTTTGGGATTTTTCAAAATTTTCTAATTTTTATGGATTTTTGAAAGTTTTATATTTTTCTATTTGCTTTTTGTAGATTTTGAAATTTTGTATTTTGCTTTTCGAATAAATATTTACAAGAGATGGATGAAGAAAGACCTTTACTCCTCGTCTTCCTCTTGAAGACGTTTGAGTGTTTCCGGTTGAAGACTCTTTAGACCAAGTCGTGGGAGGATAAACTCAAAACGTTCTCTAGGAAGAGCTTTGGTAAAGATGTCTGCTAATTGGTATTCAGTCCTCACAAAATAGAGTTCCACCACACCGTTTTCTACTTCCTCCCTGATGAAATGATGTCGAATGTCGATGTGCTTTGCCCTTGAGTGTTGAACGTTGTTGCATGAGAGAGCAATAGCACTTTTTTTATCACAGTACAGAGGAATTTTGTTGAATTCAAAGCCATAGTCAGATAATTGGGATCTCATCCATAGGATTTGAGCACAGCAAGATGACATGGCTATGTATTCAGTCTATGTAGAGGAAATAGAAGTACTCATTTGTTTCTTTGAAGACCAGCTCACAAGCTTATCACCCAAAAACTAAGCACCTCTAGACGTACTTCGACGTGTATCTTGACATCCTACATGATCAGCATCTGCATAGGCTGTTAGTGACATACCGGTGTCCTTCGGGTACCAACGTCCCATATTGATGGTTCCTTGGAGATACCGAAAGACCCGTTTAACCGCTTCAAGGTGCTTTTTGGTAGGCTTAGCCTGATATCTAGCACACATGCAAACAGCAAACAGAATGTCTAGTCTACTGGCTGTGAGGTACATCAGGGATCCAATCATTCGTTTGGTCTACCATGATCCCTGAGTGGTCCTCATCCAGTTTAGTACGCTCGATCATGGGAGTGTCAACAGGGTCACAAGAATCAAATCCAAATTTCTTTAAAATTTCATTTGCATATTTAGATTGATTTATGAAAATGCCTCCGGGACTTTGTGAAATTTGTAATCCTAAGAAAAATGAAATTTGTCCCATCATTGACATTTGAAATTTGGAACCCATTTCATTTGAAAAATGGTCACATTCATTGGGGTCAATCGAGGCAAAAATAATATCATCAACATATATTTGAACGTGAATTAAATGTTTGCCTGACTTTCTGGTGAACAATGTCGGATCAACTGCTCCTTTGCTGAATCCAGTAGATAGAAGAAACTTTGATAGCGTATCATACCATGCCCTTGGAGCTTGCTTCAAACCGTAAAGAACCTTCTTCAAATGATAGACATGAGTAGGATGCTCTGGATTCACAAAGCCTTCAGGTTGGCAGACGTATACGACTTCTTTAAGATCTCCATTGAGAAAAGTCGTCTTTACATCCATCTGATAGACTATCATGTTCTTACTTGCAGCATTAGCCAAGAAGATTCTGATTGCCTCGATACGAGCAACTGGAGCAAATGATTCTTCAAAGTCAATACCCTCTTCTTGACGGTATCCTTTTGCAACCAATCGAGCCTTGTTCTTTAAAACATCACCATGCTCATCAAGTTTTACTTTGAAGATCCACTTTAGAGCAATGATCATAGCACAATCTGGAGCAGGTACTAATTCCCATACATCTAGTCGATCAAACTCATGAATTTCTTCTTGCATGGCATTGAACCAGCTGTCTTCATTCATGGCAGAGTTGAAGAAGCACCATAAGGCATCGGTTGCAAGTTGTTTCCGTGTGGATACTGGACGAGAAGGGTTTCCTATGATGTTGTCCAATGGATGATCATGTGTCCATTTTCTAAGGTGTTCATGTGGTTGTTGTTGAGGAACTAAAGTAGCAGAGTCGATATCTCCTAATGAAGATGGTTCTGATGAAGATTCAGAAGCAAATATGTTTTCAAAGGGGGCATCTTCGGGAGTAGCAAAAGGATTAACTTCATCATGGGTGCCAGAAACAATTCCATGATGTACACTCGATGATTGATGATTTGTTGATGAGACAGAGTTATCAGCAGCACGCGCTTCTTGACTTAATGACATTGATACTGAAGGGTTAACTTCATTGACAGGGATAGAAGTAGCCTCTGTTGATGGAATTGACATATCATTAGCACTTGGCTCATAGTGTTCATCAAACATTGGATCAAATAATTTCTTCAAATCATCTTCTGAAGGAGGTACATAAGGAGTTGCTGGTGAGGGATTAGAAACAAGGGTAGAACTGATAGGATTACTTGATGAAAGTTGAAATGCGGGTCCAGAACTGGATTGTCCTGGAGCCATTTGATCCGGTCAGCTCATCGAACGTAACGTGAATTGTTTTCATGATATTTCGGGTTCTCTTGTTGTAGATTCGGTATCCTTTTATGTTTGGTGCATATCCTACAAATACTCCAATGTCTGCTTTAGCTTTTAGTTTACCTAAATCTTGACCGTCATTAGTTGGGTAACATAAAGCACCAAACACACGAAGGTATGATAGATCAGGTTTTTGATTGTGGACAAGTTCATACAGAGTCTTTCCATGAGATGTGTGAATTAGGGATCGATTTTGAGTGTAGCATGCACTGGCAATAGCTTTAGCCCATATAAACATTGGAACCTTTGAGTAAATCAGCATTGTTCTTGCGGCTTCCACAAGAGTTCGATTTCGTCTTTCAACTACACCGTTCTGTTGAGGAGTTCGTGGAACACTTCTTTGAGGACTGATTCCAACACTTTCATAAAATTCATTGAGTTCTTTATTAACAAACTCAGTTCCATTGTCAGTTCAGACGATTCTAACCGTTTTGTTAAGTCAGACCTGAAGTTGTTTAATAAGTTTAATGATGACATCTGGAGTTTCATCCTTTGTTCTCAAAAACTTAACCCAAGTGAATCGGGAGTAGTCGTCAACCACAACTAACACATATCTCTTCCCATTAATAGTTTGCACTCTCATGGGTCCACATAAATCCATGTGAATAGTATGTAGAACTTCCATAACAGAATTTGTAGGTTTGGGTTTATGGGCATACTTCTTGCTTTTTCCCAATTGACATGCTGAACAAAGATGATACTTTTCATACTTAATTCTAGGTAGTCCTCTTACTAAATCCTTTCTGGAAAGATTGTTTATGGTACCAAAGTTCAAGTGATTGAGACGACGGTGCCATAGCCATGACTTAGTTTTAGAAGCCTTTGATAGCAGGCAGATGGGTGAAGATTTCATCATTTCTTCGATAGAGATGGTGTATAGGTTTGAACCACGAGTTCCTCTGAGAAGTTCCACACCATCAAGTTCTCTAACAAAACAAGTATGTTTTCTGAAGGCCACTTCTAAGTCAGAGTCACAAAATTGTCCAACAAAAAATAGATTATGTCCAAGACCTTCAACATAATACACCCTGGAAATTACACTATCTCCTACAACATAGTCTCCATAACCCATAATTGCACCGAAATGATCATTCCCGAATCTAACAGTCCCGATGAATTTACTCACAAAGTTCATGAGCCGTGACCGGTCTCCAGTTATATGCTTGGAACAGCCTGAGTCCAGGTACCACAGAACGATTTGAACGATCTGCAGTTGAACAGAGACAATAATGGATAACTGGATAATTGGGATCCCCATGCAATAATGGGTTCCATTTGGTTAGTAACAGTGATTGGAACACCCACATCAGAAGTAGAAACAATAGAATCATCAGAAATAGATGCAGTGCTAGTGTCCGCATTTGACCTATTCGAAGTGTGTTCACTTCTTAAGGGAATTGTTCTACTAGTAGGTATCCATTTTCTAGTGGGCATTGACTTAGCAAATTTAGGGCACAACTCATTAATCTTATGGCCATTAGGTATCCATTGCTGACCTATATTACTAAATTTCCTTCCTGTAGGTTTCCACTGTTTTCTAACTTTCTTTCGCCTTTGCCTTTTAGCCTTCTTCGCTTGTTTTTTAACATTAACAGTTTTAATTAGGCATTTGACAGCATTAGACAAATCATTCACACAACATTCATGATTAGTAACAGAAATCAAGCAGTCATCATTACATAGTTTGCGGATAGTAGCAGAATTTGAATTAATTACACTACGCTTATAGCTAATACTAGAATCAACACGATTCGTTTTATTCAACTCAAACTTAATATTCCTAGGGTGATCTTCTACTCTCTTCCAATGCACATTCCTAGCTTGCGAGGTCCTATCTTGCTTGGTATTGCCTGGTGGCTTTGACCCGCTTGCTTTTATGTCACTGATTACTCCTGTAGAAGGAATTATGGGAACATTAGTTGGTTGATCTACTTTTTGCATTCCTGAACTAGACGTGCAGGGATCTGAACTACTTGAAGGCACATTAGAGTTCACTTTCTTAATAGTGGGCATAGAATGGTTTGTATACTTGGCACTAGGCATAGAACAAGGCATCACAGTTTTACCTTTCGCACCTAAGGATTTAGGACATGTTGCTTTTAAACATTCTAGCAGCTCCTGAGATCGTTTGGCTTGAATGCATGCAAACCTAATTTCTCTATCAAGAGGCTTATTTATGAAATCCTCTTCCACAATCTCACGGAGACATTCTAGACTATCCTTAAGGTGAGCAAAATAGTTTTGAAACATAAGTTCATTGTTCCTAAGATGAGGAGGAATGTATTTAACAGTCACAGTATATTTGCAGTCTGAGGATGACCTTGATGCAACATTCTCATTAAAGACAAGTGGCAGTTTCCTTTTTTTCTGTCTCATCAGATTCTCAATTTCCTTTTGTAAAGACGCTATTTTTTCGTTGTTCTTGTCACGAGTGACTTTAATTGAATCATATAACTCTTTAAAGTGTCGTTTAACTTTTTCATTTTCTTCAAGAAAACCCTCGTTTTCCTTTTGTAGAACATTAACCAAGTTTTGAAGATGAAAAGTCTTAGAATACTGAGAATCTAAAAGAGGAGGCATTTGGGATCCAGTCACATTGTTCTTTTCACCCTTTAATTGTGAAATTTGGGCTTTCAATTTTCTGATCGTGTTACAATGAACTTGAATTTGTTCGTCACGTTTGTTTATCTGAAAGACTGCATCAAACTCTGGAACATCTGAGGATGTCTTGATATTTGAGGTTTTGACATTTTCTTTAAGATGTTGATATTTTAGTTGCAAATCAAAATGTTCAACTTCTAGTTTAGAAAGATGTTTTACCAAATTATCGTGATCATCCTGATCAATTTTCTCATTTAGTTCTGAGTTTTTGTTTTCAAGCTCAATGACACGATCATGGGAAACTTTCAATGCAGTAGATAATTCATGAAATCGAGAAGCAGTAATAGAGTGCTTAGTAACAGTATAAAAAACATCTTAAGCAACACAACTCGAAATCAAATTCTCATTTAAAATATGCAAGTTCTTTCTTTCAACTTCATTATATTTGAGTTCTTGTTCATAATCATTGACCTCAACTATCATTGCATCAAATTCCTTTTCCATTTCTTTAATATCTTAATTTATTCCTTTTTGAAGATTCTCAAATTGTCCTTTTAATTGTTTAAAGAAAGGCATGACCTCAGTTAAATAACATTCTTTAGTTTGCTCAAAACCCCTTTCCTCCTCAGTTTATCCCTGTAGGTGTGATTCTCTTCTTACATGTCTTCTCAAAATCAGCGAATAGCTGATAAACAACATACATGTTGATTAAGGTTTTGCTATTAGTAGCAATCGATCTAGGAACTAAATGCATTGGTGTATTTGGAGGATACATAGTAGCTGCAGGCATTTTACTAAGGGAGTGTTTATTTCAACAAGTACATTAAATTTTAGCTTATCCATATCTTTCTTCCAAAAGATCTGTTCTGGGGTTAATTGAGTTTGAGGCTTAAACATGTTTAGGGAGATCCAATTTTCCTTAGTGTAATCGTGGGGTTTGATAGTTATGTTACTCTTTTTACACGCAGGATCGTTAAGCTTCTTATCCATTTTCTCCCTAGATGCATCATCTAGTTTTCTATCCTCTTCCTTGCACTCAACGCAACTAGGTTTCTGCCCAGGCTTAAGGATTTCATTACCATCATAGATCACATTTTGAGCAGCTTTTGCTATCTTACCATACTTAGGATTAGGTTTCTCTACAATGGGAATACTATGCTTATCGCTGAGAACTCTATTCTTAGTGATCATGTGAGCAGTCTGATGGTATTCCCTTGTACGTACAACTTATTTTCAAGCTTGTTTTTCAAAGTTTTTAGATTAGAAAAATCATTCAAAAGTTTTGATTCCTTAGCACTGAATTCTTGTTTAAGCATTTTAACATTTATCTTGAAGCTCTTGCTTTTGTATAATAGTTTTAGACAGCTTTTCTTGTAAGGAATTTAACTCTTGTTTTAACACTTCTTATCTAAAATTACTTTTTCTAATAATTGTATGCATTTGGTCATCCATTTCCTGCTCACGGGTAGTTAGCTCAAACTTAGCACGTTGTTCATAAATAGCAACTTGTTCTTTATAGGCATTCAGTTCAGAAATGACAGAATCATCAGGGGCACATGCAGTGTATTCTTTAAAAACATAGTCATCATTGACTGCAGAAGATATATCACTTGGTTCAATCACATTCTCACTTTGGATCCTATTTCCAGAATCGGCTGCTCATCCACATCTGCATCATAGGTTTTGGCATTACCCTCAGCAAGAAACAGTAATTCCTCTTCATCCAAAACAGCTCCATTATCCTGAGCTTGCACCAGTAGCATCTTGTCTTTGAAGTACTCTGCATTTTGAGGGCTTTTTGGAGAAGTGCAGTTCCTTGCTATGTGTCCAACACCACCACAGTTGTAGCACTTAATTGGCTTAGCTTGACCTTGATTTGGATTCCTTCCACGATTCTGATTTGCTACATATCCTCTACCAACTCCACCTCTTCCCTATTCATACTGCCTTTCTTGAACTGGTTGCACCATAACCTTCCCATCTGTGACAGTAGCTTGATTGTGTGGATTGGATGCTGTTCTGAGGTTATTGTTGGTGTGTGGGAGAGAGTTCATGTTTTGACTAACCATGAGAGACAGTTGATTGATGAAGTTTTCCATGAATGTGTTTGGGTCAGGAGGCTTATATGCTGGATCAGGGATGAGCTTGTAATTACCATTACCCATGGGTATGACTTGAGAAGCTTTGGTGGTAATTCCAACATTGGTGTAAAAAGCTGTAGAGTCATTTGATGAACTAGTTTCTCCCTGCTTAGATTTGAACTGTTCAAGAATCCTTCATTCAAACATAGCATGTCTCTCATTCTGAAGAAGGAATGCATACAGTTTCTCATAGTTGGTGTTCTTCAATCCTTTGGTTAGCTTCACAGATGTAACAAATTTATGCCATTCGGGATTCATGTTGTTCACAAACTTTGAATTCAGCTGAATATTTGGCGTGGTCATTTTGATTTTCCTCATATCATTCACAAGCTTGTGGAATCTCACGTAATACTCATAGACACTTTCTTCTGGCTTCATCTTAAAGTGCTCAAATTCATCATATAGTTGAGATTCTCTGTCTTCCTTGGTTAGTTCAGAACCCGAGAGTAGCATCTTGACATTGTCCCAAACTGCCTTAGCTTCAGTGTTATGATTGATGAGCTTGTAAATGTCCTTAGGTAAACCCTGAAGTATGATGTTAGAAGCCCTGATGTCTGCATCGTATCTCTTCTTCTCCTTATCAGTAAGTTCATGATACATTTTAGGTCTGTCCAGTCCTAATATCACTGAGCCAGCTGCAGCAGTGTCAAGTATGTCTCTGGTTGTCTCAACCTGATACGGTCCTTCATCAATTGACTTGAGAATGTTAACTCCATTTTCCTTACCAAGACAGTACAATCTGATTCGTTGAGCCCAAGAGTCGTAGTCAATTCTGTCAAGCATGGGTGGACGAGTATCTAAACCAGCTGCTTGAACGTCCTCAGCTACAGTAGAAATGATTGTAGGCACGTTGGTAGACATGTTTACAGATTTCACGGGATTTTATAACTCTATGATTAAACCAGGAAATAGATTCTTTCACGGGATTTTACTAAATCAAGAGAAAACTATATTAGAAACAAGTATTAACCAAGTCGCTATAATCCTTGAACCAAGTCGCTAAGCACCAAGTCGCTAAGTAGCAACTCGCTAAACGACAAGTCGCTGTGAATCAAGTCGCTAAGCACAAGTCGCTAAAACCCAAGTCGCTGAATACAAGTGGCTAACGAACCAAATCGCTAACATACAAGTCGCTAAATAGCAACTCGCTAAGTATCCAAGTCACTAAGATCAAGTCGCTGAGAACAATAAGTACAAGTCGCTAGAAATAATGAAAGCAAGTCGCTAACCCCACCAAGTCGCTAGCCGTAGAGGAGAATCCACTAACTTGTACTATTTGTTGGCTTGTCTAAATAGACAAGTCGCTAAGCTCAAGTCGCTACGACTAACACTACAACTCGCTAGAAATTACTTAAGCAAGTCGCTATGAAGAAATTCACAACGAGGCTCAAGTCGCTACCTTGAAAAACTTCAAAAACACACTTTTCAATCCAAAACAAGCTCAACCACAGTGATTCAAGCTTTCCAAATCCAAACCCAAGCACTTACAATGATTCTAAACATAAAAGTACACTCAAAATTCAAACTTTAACATAAGAATTGATCCAAATGATTCAAAAACCACTAAACTTTTTCAAACTCAAAAACCATATAAAACCACTAGAAATCCAAGGATAAGTAAGAGAGATGATCAAACCATGGCTCTTGATACCATTTGTAACATATTGGATTTCACAAACACATCATAACATGATCAAGTGGGGCGTATAATTCAAGGTTTTAGAGAGAGAAAGAGTTAGAGGTTTGGGAACTTAGTGAGAGAAAATGAAAGTATTATTATGAGCTCCAACTCTCTACCTTGGGAGGTAGAGAGTATTTATATTCTTACACAAATCGCCACCTACGGGCTGTGGATCAGGCATACAGTAGGTAAAGACCCGTCCGTCCTCCACGGTGTTACTTAACTAAATACAACTTAACTAATAAATAACTACGACTACGAGCTTTCTAACAATTACATATACTTGAGGTGACCGACACTTTAATAACTGGATTTACTAAATCCTAACAGAAGACCAGCTTACAAGTTTTTCTCCCAAGAATTGAGCACCACCTGATGTGCTTCGACGTGTATCTTGACACCCTGCATGGTCTGCATCTGCATATGCTGTTAGTCACATGTTGGTGTCCTTCAGATACCAAAGTCCCATGTCAATGGTACCTTGGAGATACCGAAAGACCCGTTTAACCGCTTCAAGGTGCTTTTTGGTAGGCTTAGCTTGGTATCTAGCACACATGCATACAGCGAACAGAATATCAGGTCTACTGGCTGTGAGGTACATCAGGGAACCAATCATACTACGATATTTCATTTGATCTACCACGATTCTTGAGTGGTCATCATCCAGTTTGGTACGCTCCACCATGGGAGTGTCAACGGTGTTACAAGTGTCAAATCCAAATTTCTTTAAAATTTCATTAGCATATTTAGATTGATTGATAAAAATGCCTCTGGGACTTTGTGAAATTTGTAATCCTAAGAAAAATGACATTTGTCCCATCATTGACATTTGAAATTTGGAGCCCATCTCCTTAGAAAAATGGTCACATTCATTCGGGTCAGTCGAGGCAAAAATAATATCATCAACATAGATTTGAACGTGAATTAAGTGTTTGCCTGACTTTCTGGTGAACAATGTCGGATCAACTGCTCTTTTGCTGAATCCATTAGATAGAGAAACTTCGATAGCGTGCTTGGAGCTTGCTTTAAACCATAAAGGGCCTTCTTCAAGCGATGGACATGAGTAGGATGCTCTGGATTCACAAAACCTTTAGGTTGGCTAACGTATATGACTTATTTAAGATCTCCATTAAGAAAAGCCGTCTTTACATCCATATGATAGACTACCATGTTCTTACTTGGAGCGTTGGCCAAGAAGATTCTGATTGCCTCGATACGTGCAACTGGAGCAAATGATTCTTCAAAGTCAATACCCTCCTCATGAAGGTATCCTTTTGCAACCAATCGAGCCTTGTTCTTTAGCACATCACCATGCTCATCAAGTTTTACTTTGAAGATCCACTTTAGAGCAATGATCATAGCACAGTCAGGAGCAGGTACTAATTCCCATACATCTAGTCGATCGAACTCATGAATTTCTTCTTGCAAGGCATTGAACCAGTTGTCTTTATTCATGGCAGTTTTAACGTCTTTTGGTTCGACCTTAGATAGTACAGACTTGAAGAAGCACCATAAGGCATCAGTTGGAAGTTGTTTACGAGTGGATACTGGACGAGAAGGGTTTCCTATGATGTTGTCCAATGGATGGTCATGTGTCTATTTTCTAAGGTGTTCGTGTGGTTGTTGTTGAGGAACTGAAGTAGCAGAGTTTGGATCTCTTGATGAGGATGGTTATGAAGTTGGTTCAGGAGCAAATATGTTTTCAAATGGAGCATCTTCGGGAGTAGCAAAGGAGTTATCTCCATCATAGGTGCCAGACACATTTCCATTATGTACACTCAAGGATTGAGGATTTGATGATGAGGATGAGTGATCTACAGTAGGTGCTTCTTGACTCAATGACATAGAAACTGAAGGGTTATCTCCATTGACTGGGTTAGGGGCAGCCTCTGTTGATGGATTTGACTGATCATTAGCAATAAGCTCATAGTGCTCATCAAACATTGGATCAAACAATTTCTTCAAATCATCTTCCAAAGGGGGTACATATGGAATTGCTGGTGAGGGATTTTGTACAAGAGAAGAACTAATGGGACTACCTAATGAAGGTTGTGATGCGGGTCCAGAACGTGATTGTCCTAGAGCCAATTTCCCAGACAGCTCATCGAACGTGACGTGAATAGTTTCCATGATATCTCGAGTTCTTTTCTTGTAGATTCGGTAACCCTTCTTGTTTGGTGCATAACCCACAAAAACTCCAATGTCCGCCTTAGCTCTTAATTTACCTAAATCTTGACCGTCATTCATTGGATAGTACAAAGCCCCAAATACACGAAGGTAGGAGAGATCAGGTTTTCGTTTA
The DNA here is from genome assembly GCA_019973895.1 of Chrysanthemum seticuspe. NCBI lineage: Eukaryota > Viridiplantae > Streptophyta > Magnoliopsida > Asterales > Asteraceae > Chrysanthemum > Chrysanthemum seticuspe. Next base: position 139,376,286 of record BPTQ01000007.1, on the reverse strand, counting down.
TGGACAAGTTCGTATGGAGTTTTTCCATGAGTGGTGTGTATGAGGGAACGATTTTGGGTGTAGCAAGCAGTGGCAATGGCTTCAGCCCAAAGAAACATTGGATCTTTGAGTAAATTAGCATTGTTCTTTCAGCTTCAACAAGGGTCCGATTTCGTCTTTCAATTACACCGTTCTGTTGAGGCGTCCGTGGAACACTTCTTTGATGACTGATTCCAATACTTTCATAAAATTGACTTAGGTCTTTGTTAACAAACTCAGTGCCATTGTCTGTTCGAATAATTCTAACAGTCTTGTTAAGTCAAACATGCAGCTATTTGATAAGTTTGATGATGACATTTGGAGTTTCGTCCTTTGTCCTCAAAAACTTAACCCAAGTAAATCGAGAGTATTCATCAACAACGACTAATACATATTTATTCCCATTTATCGTTTGCACTCTCATAGGTCCGCAAAAATCCATATGAAGAGTATGAAGAACTTCCATAACTGACTTTGCGGGTTTGGGTTTGTGGGCATATTTCCTGCTTTTTCCCAATTGGCATGATGAACAAAGATGATCTTTTTCATATTTTAATCTGGGTAAGCCTCTTACAAGGTCCTTTCTGGAAAAATCATTATTGGTGCCAAAGTTCAAGTGATTGAGACGACGATGCCATAACCATGACTTTGTTTTCGAAGCCTTTGACAACAAGCAGATTGGAGAAGACTTCATCATATCTTCGATAGAGATGGTGTATAGGTTTGAACCACGTGTTCCTCTTAAATGTTCCACACCATCAAGTTCTCTAACGAAACAAGTATGTTTTCTTAAAGCCACCTCTAGATCGGAATCACAGAATTGACCAACAGAAAACAGGTTATGACCAAGACCTTTAACATAATATACCCTGGAGATTACACTATCACCAACAACATAATCTCCATAACCCATAATTGCACCAAAATGGCCATTCCCGAATCTAACAATCCCATTAAATTTACTCACGAAGTTCATGAGCCGCGAGCGGTCTCCAGTCATATGCTTGGAACAGCCTGAGTCCAAGTACCACAGAACGATTTGAACGACCTGCAGTTGAACACAAACAAAAATGGATAACTGGATAATTGGGATCCCCATGCAAGAATGGGTTCCACTTGGTTAGAAAACTATATTGGAACATCCACATCAGAAGCAGAATCAATAAAATCATTAGAGGTAGATGCCGAGCTAGTAGAAACAGTAGATCTATTCAAAGTATGTTCACTTCTTAAAGGTATAGTTCTACCAGTGGGCATCCATTTCCTAATGGGCATTGATCTAGATAATTTATGGCACAACTCATTAAGATTGAATTTACGGCCAGTAGGTATCAAATGATAACCTTCATTACTAAATTTCTTCCTGTTGGTTTCCAATGTTTTCTAGCCATCTTCCTCCTTGGTCTTCTGACCTTTTTATCCTGTTGTCTAGTGTTAACCATTTTAACAGGAGATTTTGTAGTATTACTCATCTCATTCACAACACATTCATGATTAATACCAGACGTCAAGCATTCATTACATGTTTTGTAAATAGTAGCAGAATTCGAATTAATTACAATACGCTTATAGCTAATACTAGAATCAACACGATTCGTTTTATTCAAATCAAAATTAATGTTCCTAGGGTGGTCTTCTACTCTCTTCCATTGATCACTATGAGCTTGTGAGGTCCTATCTTGCTTTGTATTGCTTGAAGGCTTTGACCTGCTTGCTTTTCTACCAATGATTACTCCTTTAGAGGGAATTATGGGAACAATGGTTGGTTTTGCTACCTTTTGCATTCCTGATCTAGAAGTGCTGGGATCTGAAGTACTTGTAGGCACATCAAAGCTCACATGCTTGACTTTTGGCATAGAATGGGTTGCATACTTAGCACTAGGCATAGAACAAGGCATCACAGCTTTATCTTTCTCACATAAGGATTTAGGGCATGTTGCTCTTAAACATTCTAACAGCTCCTGAGATCGTTTGGCATATAAGCATGCATACCTAATTTCACTATCAAGTGGCTTATTGATGCTATCCTCTTCTACAATCTCACGGATACATTCTAGACTATCCTTAAGGTGACAGAAATAGTTATGAAACAAAAGTTCATTATTTCTAAGATGAGGAGAAATGTATTTAACAGTCATAGTATATTTAGAATCTGCAGATGCCTTTGATGCAACATTCTCATTAAAGACAAGTGGCATTTTCCCTTTTTCCTGACTCTTCAGATTCTCAATTTCCTTTTGTAACGAAGTTATTTTTCCATTGTTTTTGTCACGAGTGACTTTCATTGAATCGTATAACTCTTTGAAGTGTCGTTTGACCTTTTCATTTTCTTCTAGAAAACTCTCATTTTATTGTTGTAATACGTTAATGATGTTTTGTAGATGAAAGTTTTGAGAAAATTAAGAATCTAAAGGAGGAGGCATTTAGGAGCCAGTCACATTGTTCCTTTCACCCTTTAATTGTGAAATTTGGGTTTTCAACTTTCTGATCGTGTTACAGTGAGCTCGAATCTGTTCGTCACGTTTGTTTATTTCAAAAACTGCATCAAACTCTGGAACATCCGAGGATATCTTGATGTTTGAGATGTTGATATTTTAGATGCAAATCAAAATGTTCAACTTCCAACTTAGAAAAGTGTTTTACCAAATTATCGTGATCATCTTGGTCAATTTTCTCATTTAGTTTTGAGTTTTTGTTTTCAAGCTCAATGACACGATCATGGGAAACTTTCAAAGCAACAGATATTTCATGAAATTGAGAAGCAGTAATAAAATACTTAGTAACAGTATAAAACACATCTTGAGAAACACAACTCGAAATCAAGTTCTCATTTAAGATATGCAGATTCTTTCTTTCAATTTCATTATATTTGAGTTCCCGTTCATATTTATTGACCTCAACTATCATTGCATCAAATTCCTTTTCCATTTCTTTAATCTCTGAGTCTATCCCCTTTTGAAGACTCTCAAATTAATTTTTTAATTGTTTAAAGAAAGGCATGACCTCAGTTAAATAGCATTCTTTAGTTTGCTCAAAACCCCTTTCCCCTTCAGTTATCCCTGTAGGTGTGATTCTCTTCTTACATGTCTTCTTAAAATCAACGAATAGTTGATAAACAACATACAGGATGATTAAGGTTTTGCTCTTAGTGGGAAGAGTTCTAGGAACTAAATGCATTGGTGTATTTGGAGGATACACAGTAGCTGGAGGCACTTTCCTAAGGGGGGTGTTAGTTTCAACAAGTATATTTGCTTTTTGCTTGTCCATGTCTTTTTTCCAAAAAAACTTGTTCTGGGGTTAATTGAGTTTGAGGTCTAAACTTATTGAAGGCAATCCAATTTTCCTTAGAGTAATTTGGTGTTTTAAAAGTGATATTCTCTTTTATGCACAAGGGATTCTTAAGCTTATCATCCAATTTTTTTCTAGATACTTCTTCTAATTTTCTATCTTCCTCAGTGCACTCAGCACAAGTGGGTTTCTGTCTGGGCTTAAGAATCTCATTTCCATCATAGATTACCTTTTGAGCTGCTCTAGCAACTTTTCCATACTCGGGATTGGGTACCTCTATCAGGGGGATGCTATGTTTATCGCTTAAGACTCTATGATTAGTGATCATGTGAGCAGTCTGAATGGTGTTCCCTTGTATGTACAGTTTGTTTTCAAGTTTGTTTTTCAAAGTTTTTAGGTTGGAAAAGTCATTCACAAGTTTTGATTCCTTAGCACTAAATTCTTGTTTAAGCACTTTGACATTTTCTTGAAGTTCTTGCTTTTGCTTAACAGTTTTAGTAAGTTTTTCTTGTAAGGAGTTTAACTCTTGTTTTAACATTTCTTCTCTAAAATTACTTTTTCTAATAATTGTACGCATTTGGTTATCCATTTCCTGCTCACGGGTAGTTAGCTCAAACTTAGCACGTTGTTCATAAATACTTGTTTTTTATAGGCATTCAGTTCGGAGATAACAAAATCATCAGGGGCACATGCAGTGTATTCATCAAAAACATAGTCATCATTGACTGCAGAAGATGCATCACTTGGTATGATCTCACTTTCACTTTGTATCACATATTGATCATATGGGACAATATTACTATTACCCACATTATCTATATCTGATTCATTAGTTTCATGTGATTGTACTTTGTTATGTTCATCGAATAGTTTTAATACCTCAGAAATTATTGAATCTTTGGATGGACCAGCCTGTTGTGGTGATGAGACCTTTGGAGAGACCATTGGTGAAATGCTAGCCATGAAGATTGTCTGGGCAGTAGGTTCATCATCGACATCAGAGTCAAATGCATCACAGTCAGCAACTTGAAAGGCATTTTGATGATTGTGACCTATTTCATGAATTGCATGCTCATCCACATCAGCATCATATGTTTTGGCATTTCCCTCAGCAAGAAACAACAACTCTTCTTCATCCAAAACTGCTCTATTGTCCTGAGCTTGCACCAGCAGCATCTTGTCCCTGAAATACTCTGCATTTTGAGGGCGTTTTGGAGATGTGCAGTTCCTTGCAATATGTCCTTCACCACCACAGTTGTAGCACTTTATTGGCTTTCGTTGTCCTTGATTTGCATTTCTTCCACGATTCTGATTAGCCACATACCCTCCACCTACTCCACCCTTTCCTTGTTCATATTGTCTTCCTTGCACTGGTTGCACCATGATCTTACCATCTCTGACAATAGCATGATTGTGTAGATTGGATGCAGTTCTGATATCATTGTTAGTGTGTGGAGTGAGGTTCAGGTTTTGCTTAACCATAAGAGCCAGTTGATTGATGAAATGTTCCATGATTTTGTTTGGGTCTGGTGGCTTATATGATGGATCTGGAATGAGCTTGTGGTTACCATTACCTGTTGGTATGACTTGAGAAGCTTTGGTGGTAATTCCTACATTTGTGTAGAATGTTGTTGAGTTATTTGATGAGCTTGCATCTCCATGATTAGATTTGAACTTTTCAAGAATCATTCGTTCAAACATAGCATGCTTCTCATTCTGAAGTAGGAAGGCATACAATTGCTCATAGTTGGTGTGCCTTAATCCTTTGGTTAGCTTAACTGAGGTGACAAATTTGTGCCATTCGGGATTCATGTTGTTCACAAACTTTGAATTGAGCTGAATATTTGGCATGGTCATTTTGATATTCCTCATATCATTCACAAGTTTGTGGAACCTCACATAGTATTCAGTGACACTTTCTCCAGGGTTCATCTTAAAGTTCTCAAAATCATCATACAATTGAGATTCCCTGTCTTCTTTGGTCAATTCAGAACCAGAAAGAAGCATCTTAACATTGTCCCAAACTGCCTTGGCTTCAGTGTTGTGATTGATTAACTTGTAGATGTCTTTTGGTAGACCCTGAAGTATAATGTTTGAAGCCCTGATATCAGCATCGTATCTCTTTTTCTCCTTTTCATTGAGCTCATCATACGTCTTTGGTCTGTCCAAACCTAAGATCACTGAACCATCCGCAGCAGCTTCAAGTATGTCTCTGGTAGTATCAATCTGATAAGGTCCTTCATCAATTGATTTGAGAATGTTAACCCCATTTTCCTTTCCCAAACAGTACAACCTAATTCGTTGAGCCCATGAGTCATAAGCAGTTCTGTCAAGCATAGGAGGACGAGTGTCGGATCCAGCAGCTTGAACGTCATCAGCAACAGAAGAGACAATAGTAGGTACCTTGTTAGACATGATTACAGATTCTACGGGATTTTACTATTCTTTGATTAAACCGGGAAATTGATTCTTTCACGGGATTTTACAAAATCAAAAGAACAACCGTAAAATGTAGCACGAAGAAGTGACAAGTCTCAATAGAAAAGTAGTAAACTTGACAAGTCGCACCCTAACCAACTCGCTTTGAGGTCAACTCGCTTAATCAACTCGCTTAGTGGACAACACGCTTTAAGGTCAACTCGCTTAAAAGACAAGTCGCATAGAACACAAGTCGCATAAAGAGACAACTCGCTTAAAAGACAAGTCGCATAGAACACAAGTCGCATAAAGAGACAACTCGCTTAATATCCAAGTCGCATAAAACCAACTCGCTTAGAGCACAACTCGCTTAAGAGGCAACTCGCTGAAACAGATAACTCGCTTTCAAAGGAGTAAGCTTAGGCGACAACTCGCTTAAGTAACAACTCGCAGAGGTGGCAACTCGCTTCAAGCAACACCCCAACTAGGTTCGAACAAACGTAATACGAGACTCAACTCGCTTAGTACAACTTTCAAAAACAACCACTTTACAATCCAAAAACAACCCAACCACGATGATTTAAGCCTTCTAATTCAAAACCAAAGCACATATGATGATTCAAAACACAAAAGTACAATCAAAATCCAAACTTCAACACTAGAAATGATCCAAATGATTCAAACTCTTCTAAACACTTTTAACCCCAAAAACCTTATGAAATCCACTAAAACCAAGAACATGAAAGATGAGTGATCAAACCATGGCTTTGATACCATTTGTTACATATTGGATTTCAAAAACACATCAAACCATAACTTAAATAGGGCGTATGGCTTAGGGTTTAGAAAGAGAAAGTTAAGAGGTTTAAGAAGCTTAGTGAGAGAAAGAAAAATCTTATTATGAGCTCCAACCCTCTACCTTTGGAGGTAGAGGGTATTTATAGTATCTTACACAATATGCCTCCTACGGGCTGTGGATCAAGCATACAGTGGGTAAACACCCGTTCGTCCTCCATGGTGTTACATATTAGACTACCTATTAACATAACAAAACTACGACTACTAGCTTTCTAAAGAATACATATACTTGAGGTGACCGACTCTTTAACTCATGGATTTTATAAATCCTAACAAACCACTACTACCTACTCCAAATATGAGACCTTCAACCTCACACACCAAAAGACCGTCTTTTTATCACAATGAACCTAGACCTAGAAGAAACTTTTATAACAGCCAAAGGTTTTCATATCCTCAATACAACACATCACAAAGAGAGACAACTCCTACCCAAACCAAAAATCTTTTAAACAAAACAAACATCAAAACTTTAGACCAAGATTTCAAAACTAAAGTAACTGTTCAAACGACCTTTGCTCTATGTTTTCAAGCTGTGGTCTTGAGACACTAAGTATCTTGCTTCAAAACCTAAGGATGTTTAACTTAGGCACGTTTTATGCTAACCATGATGGACCCAAGAAACAATGGGTACCAAGATCTTGAATTTTATCTTTGGTTATAGGTATGCCTCAAATGTGATCTACGACCGGAAGAGTATATTGTAGATAGTGGATCACTCATGACAAGGTATAGGAGATTGTTTACTTCATACAAAGAGTATGATGATGGACAATTAGGAGAAACCTATAAGGAAAAGTCATTGGTCGAGGTAATGTTATTCATGAGTCCATAGAAAATACAAATCTTGAGCATGTTAGTGGACTAGCTTTTAATTTGATTAGCTTAAGTCAATTATGTGATGATGATTGCGTAGTTACATTTACTAAAGTAGATTTTACAAGATGGTAAGACACAAGCTAAAGGACATAGGAGAAATAATTTATACACTTGCAAATTAGAAGATAACTTCAAAAAACACATACATCTTACATCCATGGTAGATAAATTAACTCTTTGGCATAAGAGGTTAGGTCACACCAATATGAAGGTCCTTCAAAACATAGCATCCAAAGAGCTTGTAAGGAAGTTACCTATGTTGAGTTTTGATAGACATTTTTGTGATACGTGTAATATAGACAAACAAGGTCAAGGAAGCAATAGGCCTAGTATCACAATTTCCAATAGTAGAGTCTTAGAGTTACTACATATGGATTTGTTTATTCCATCACCTACTCAAAGCTATGGAGGTAACTTCTAAACTTTGATGATAGTTGATGACTACTCACACTATATTTGGATTCTATTCTTAGTATCTAAAGATGAAACTTTAGATAGATTTAAGATCTTAGGAAAAAGACTACAAACATACTTGATTGTTTAATTATCTCAATTCAGACTAATCATGTTTGAAAATTTGAAAATAAAGTGCAATTTGGGGACTTTTGTGAACAACATGGAATCTTACATAACTTCTCAAACCCTAGCTCCTCTCAATCCAATGAGATTGTTGAAAGGAGACACCGAAAGTTACAAGAGATGTGTCGTGCAATGTTAGACGAGCAATCCATTCCACAAAAGGTTCGGTTTCATGCCATAGATACCGCTACTTACATCGATAAAAGGGTCTACACTAGGAAAGTACTTAATAAAACACAATATGAAATTCTTTGAGGAAAATGCCGCTGGAGTATTTTAGGGTATTTTGGTGTAAGTGTTTTATACTTAACACAAAGGATTATCTCACCAAGTTTGACCCTAATTCTTATGAAGGTGTGTTTTTAGGATACTCTTAAACTAGTAAAGTATACATAGTGCTTAATAAGGAAACTATGAGAGTTGAGGAATCTCTCAATGTTTGACCTTTGATCATGAGAGTTTACCAGAGCCCAAATCATCACGCGTGGAGGTTGATGATTTCGTGGATGAACAAGTAGTTCAAGACCATGATGGGTCTCCCTTATTAGACGCCAACGTTTTGGAATAAGGCACTTCAATTCTAAGACGATAAAAGAAGCTAGGGGTCACCCAATTAAACAAGTAATAGGTTAATTAAATAGGAGAACCCTTAGATCACAAGTCAAGAACACTTAGGATTTTTCATGACATTTCCCGAATCTAAATTGCAAAAATTGAGTCAAAACCTTATACTACGTGTTCTTACTTGTAGTTATGTGAATTTTTCAAAGCTTTTATAAATGGTTTTTTAGAAAGCGTGTGTCATATAAGTGGTTGCTCATGGTTCACATGCATCATAGAATGTAGGATCGCATAGAGTCATTAGTTAGATAATTCTTGATTGATGCTCTTAAAGCTTGATTTAACTATGAGCTAAGATTTATTAAAACGCATGGACGGAACTACAAGTCTTTGTTTTCCAAGATTAAGGATAAACATCAATACATTATTCAAATTATGATTGATATTATCATGGATTTTACATGTCAATTTATGTGTAATGAACAAGAAATTTGACACTTCGCTTGCTAACAATTGTTTTCACTATCAACTCATAAATTTACATTTATGATCATTGATGCAGGTTTTACTGACCAGGTTTTAATATTTATAGTGTCTCGTTATACCTATGGTCTACCCTAATGCACTAACGGGCAGTGTACCTGGTCGTGTGTAGTGTAGTATTCGGTAAAACCGAGGTCGTCCCAAGAGCTATGTGTGTTGGATTAATACTAAGTCTAGGTGTCACAGATTTTAAGATGGTTTAATTAATTAACTGATTAACTACTAACGCAAATAAAGGCAAAGGTGTAATCAATAGAAGAGAGTGGTGCTAACCTAGTTATTCATCCTCGCTAGTAATGTCTACGTCTAATTACTTCTAATTACTTCAGGTGGGGTCAAATTTGAGAGGACAACATTTGGTCAGTTCGCCCTAACCTATCAGCAAAGATGCCACCACTAGAGAAGTCAGGTGTCCCCTCATAAGTCCAGTTGTTCCTGGTCCCCTAAGCCGAGTCATTAAGTTCTGCTACATGCTAGTCTTATAATAGTGAGTGCCTGGGCGCTAGCATCTTAGACACTCACCCCCTAATTATTAAGTTCATCCAAACAGTAGATGATCAGTTGGTCATATCGCACAAGTAGAAAGGGTCGTCAGTTGGTCACATCTTACCCTTCCCGTCTCAGTCTACTCACTTAGGGTCAGTTGGTCATATCTCCTAAGCAACTAGCCTCTACCGCCATTCATAACTACCAAAACAAGGGTAGCTACCAATAAACTATGCATGCATACACTTAGAAATAATTATACGGAAGTAATGTAAACGCAAACAAAACAATTAAGGAATCATAACTAGGCCAGCACCAAGAGGAGCTTAGCCGCTCATATTAACCATACAAATCAATTCAATATTTAATGTTACGAAATACATGAATCGAAAGTAAAGAAAAGATAAAATGCTAATGCTTATCGTATGGGAGTGATTTCTCCCTTGGAGATAGCTTCGTATGCTCCTCTAGACTTGCCTTTGGCTTCTTCCCACGTTCTTTGGCTGTGGTGTGTGAAATAGGATGCCTTGAAATGCTGGAAATCATGGGGTATTTATAGGTCAGATCTTGGTTACGGCGTAACTAATAAAATAGTTACGCCGTAATCATCTAATTCATCGTAAATTGCACTAGATCTACTGGTTACGGCGTAACCTTAGAAGTGGTTACGCCGTATCTTCAATAATTCTTGGTTACGCCGTAGTTTATGCATAGGTTACGGCGTAATTATCAGCGACGCGGAACCTCATTTGACCTAATATAGTTACGTCATAATCTTTTGAGAGAGTTACGCCGTAATCTTCTGATAAGTTGGCTTTCTGAGTCACGCTTTAGTTACAGCGTAATATGAGAGATGAGTTACGCCGTAACTTCTTCAAAGTGAGCATACTATGATAAATCTTTAATAATTCTCCAATTCCGCGTCTCTTTAGCTCCAATGCTCGTAATTTACCCAAAAGTGGAATATAATGGAAAACAAGCGTAAATCCATATAAATGATATAAATTACAAGCATTATCAAGGGAAATTGACACATAATATTCAGGATAATTTAATGTTATCAAATATCCCTCCACTTGAACTCTACTTGCCCTAAAGTAGACCTTATTAGATAGATTCCTAAAAAGATATCTCCCATAACCTGGAAAATATAAGTTTACAAATCCCTTATGCTAGAATAAAACAAAGCCGAACACCTCACGAAATAGGAACGAAACACTTGAATCTCTCAAGTCTCAACTATTCTAAGTGTCAATTTCGGGGTGATCACTCAATCGCACAGTCATAGCATGTATTCTATCATAAGCTTTGAGGTTACACAAATCTCCACCACTAGAGTTAAGGGCTAAACAATTTTCGAAGGCAATATGGGTAGACACGACAAAGGTTAAGGGTGACTCGTCATTACTAACATGTCACGGCGAAGTGGACAAAATCAATGATACATGACCAAATACATGGCCAAGACACCAAAGATTGCTCGCTGCATCACCTAGACATGCTTCATGACTAAAGGGTAGGATAAGATGTTAATACAAATAACCCGTAAAACTGTTTATTGATATTTTACGATCTTCTAATGTTTTGTCGATAACAAACGTAAAATCATTTTAACGAAACAAATAGAATACGTAAATAGTTTGAGTCAATAGTTTCCTAACACACTTACGTTTTCGCATAAAACACTAAAACAAATATAAGTGATTTTATGATTTAGATACATTTGTACAACAACTAGTGTTTACATATTGGGTTAACATATACTTAAACTAAGTATACTAAAATGGGTAAAACAAGTATATACCAAATGGGTAAAAACTAGCTAATGGTATTGACCCATAACCCATGGTTTTATATATACCACTTAACCAAGTTCATTGTATCCTTGAGATACATTGTATCTAGAAAGAAAACCATGGATCAACCCATAACCCATGACCCATGACCCATAACCAAAAATACCCATGGGCAAAGAGGAGCGTTTCACGGATCCCTGGCTTTGTGCTAGCCGGATCCCTTGTGGGAGGGATCCGCGGGATCCGGGGAACAGTAGAGAATTTCCTCTATAAATAGAGAGCCATTTCTTCCTTTCTACTCACCACTTTTACGCACATACTTCCCCAAGTATTATAACCCTCTAACCTCAGATCCAAGTGATCTATGTAGTTTGTCTTTTATTTTTGTGTGATCTTCTAGGTTCCTCTTAAAGGCGAGATCACCACCTCTTGAAGACGAGCAAGCTCAAGTCCATGAGTTGCCATGCTTCGTCATCATCAAGACAACTAAGGTTCTATTGTTGATAATTCTTTCTTTCTCCATATATGTTGGGTTGAAGGCATTAGTGAAGGATGCCGAAAGTGTCAAGATGAAAGCATTATTGAAAGGTGCTTATCGTCCGTGTCAAAGCATTAGTGAAGAATGCTAAAGGTGTCAAGACGAAGGCATTAGTGAAGGGTGCCAAGCGTTGTGTCAAAGGCATTAGTGAAGGATGCCGAAGAATCAAATCAAGTAGCATTTGGGAAGAATGCTTAGGTCGTATAATCGATGAGGTGCATCGTTATACATATAAGTATTTGTTTATCTCCAAGGATGTTGATATCCTTGGTGGTGTTGTAACAAGGAGTTGATCTCCTTGATATTAGGTGTTGTGTTGTGAAGGGTAGTAGTTCCTCCATAGTAATGGAACTAGGTGCTTAGCCTAGTACCTAATAAAGGGTAGGCTACGTTGTGATAGGATTAATTCTCCTTGGTGTGAAAGAACTCAGTGGTTAGCCTAACACCGTATAAAGGGTAGGCGACGTTGTGTTAGGTGTAGTTCACCTTGGTGTGAAGGAACTCGGTATTTAGATTTGTACCGGAAAAAGGTTAAGTGACGTTGTGAAGGCTTCTCCGCCATAAGGAGTTGGTGTAGTGCTTACGAACTCTCGAGTAGGTGACTCGGGGAGTGGAGTAGGGCAAGGAAGGTGTCCTTGTAGCCGAACCACTATAAATACTTGTGTCGTGGTGATGTGCTTCTTACTCTTTATCTTTCATTACACGTTTATATATCTATCTATCAACGTCCAACATAAACAACCAAATAGATTAACATAAGTCGATCTAAATATTTAAAAGGAAGTTTTAAATTGGTAAAACTATTCAACCCCCCTTCTAGTTTTCCACAATTGGCATCAGAGCTTCGTTACCAAGTTTCTTAAAGTATGTTGTACTTTAAAGACTTGATATGATCCGTGTATGTTTGAAAACTACAAAGAAGGATTTTTTTAAGGTCATATTTTCTTTCAAATCATTTTGTTGGACATTGATAGATCATTCTAACAATATTTGTTTTCAAGAAATCTTCATGCTAGAATCTCTCCAAAAATCTTCATCTCTATTCAAAGAATAATGAAGTCAACATTCAAGGAAGGATCTAAAAAGTAATCACAACTTACGTACACCAAGTACAAAGGATTACTTTAAAAGCACATGAAGTATTTTTTTTTGCCAAAACCAAGAAGCATAGAGGTATGTCTTACTTTTCATTAGATAGGTTACATGAGTTTAATTTATTTTATAGTTCTCTTTGTTTAAATAAATTACTAGCATCGTTAGAAGTCTCTTTCGTCACTTTTCCGTCTTATTCATCATCGGGAATAGTATTCCTTTTGATTCGTCAAACTAACGTCGTCGTCACATATGAGTCCTCGATATGTGATTCATCAAAACACGTCATCCAAAAACAATCCTCATCTAATACCTCCAAACAATTTTTTTTTGCTAGTTTATAAGACTGCTACAAAAATAATGCCAAATAACCCTTTTTCTGTCCACAGTAGCCAGATCTCTCTAGTTGTACTAGCCGGATCCCAAATACAAGGGATCCGGGGGAACCGTGGAACAGAACTCAGCTATACGCTTTCAAAAAAATCACCACTGATCTTTTTCCCTCTATTCACATAACACAAAAACGACTAAGCTACTGAATTCATCCTCATTGACTTCCATACTCTCAAGTATTCCTTCCTAGAACACCATTGTAAGTAATTACACTAACTTGTTCTAATTTTCATCATCCTCATCCTAGGGTTTATGGTTTCTTAATTTCTAATCAATTAATTTAATTAGGGTTTTTCAAATTAATCATGAAAAGGGGCTTTCAACAAAATCACATTGTGTTCACAACATTGTTAATAGAAATCAAAACCATAAACCCATCCCAACTAATTTTACCTAATTGGAAAATTTGTATTATTAGGACCAACCATGCCCAAAGCCACTCAACAAGATCATCATGACACCGTCCATTACCTTACTCATTACTATTGTAAAAAGGGATTGACCAAAACCGACCGTAAAATATTCAAAAGCCTTGTAAAACGACTTATCCACGAAGGTCGTGTAGTGAAGGAATGTTTCCTTGAAGATACCGACATTCGTCAAGTTTTCTCGACAATCAACTTTGATTGTCTCCTTGACATAGATGAACAAATTTGTCTGGTCTTCATTTTTGAATTTTACTGTAACATATTGGATTTCACATACACATCAAACCAAACACAAAGTAGGCGTACAAAGAGTTTTAGAGAGAGAAAGTTAGAGGTTTAGGGAACTTTAGTGAGAGAAAGAAAAGTCTTATTATGAGCTACAACTCCCTACCTTGGAAGGTAGAGAGTATTTATAGTCTTTACATAAATCGCCACCTATCGGGCTGTGGATCAGGCATACAGTGGGTAAAGACCCGTCCGTCCTCCACGGTGTTACTTAAACTAAATACTACTTAACTTTTAATAATCTACGACTACGAGCTTTATAATTATTACATATACTTGAGGTGACTGACTCTTTAATAACTGGATTTACTAAATCCTAACAATCTCCCCCTAAGGGAGGTCACCTCAAACATATACTTAACTTACATTGAATACAAACAGATATTACATTAAAAATTGTTCTTGCATTCTTGATGTAGTACTTTGCTCCGAAGTTCGTAGTCATCGATTCTTCTCATTGCATGTTTGGTTAATCCAAGTGGAGGTCCTTTTCCTGATCCACGTGATAATAATTTTGAGCCAGCTTTTGAGATCATCAGCAAATATCAATCTCTGACTCATCCATTGTGGTGTTGGTATTATGTGATGTTGTGACATACGGACCGACATGCTCACATTCTGGATCATGAAATATTCTCATCAGAGTAGCGGAAGCTTTTGTTGATTCATGATATTGGCAGCAGCGTAGCAGAAGCATGGAGTGAAAATATCAGAGTCATTGATGCACTAATCATAATTTCTTTTGAGATGAATGTGTTAAGTGAGCATGCGGCTATGGATTGACCGCATCATTCTGATCAGCTGCAAACGTAGGGCGTACCTGCATAAAACATTTAGCAAAAAAGCACACGAAAGTGTCTTTGGTCACTTTCGTTGAATTGAGGTACACGGCCCACGGTTCCCCGTTGATCAGTACAAGTACTGCCTGTGATCAGGTATAATTCCGAAGAATTTCCTTGACAGGGTTTCGCAGCTGCTCTAGCTGTTCTCAAACTGGAACGTCTCAAAGAAGACAACACGAAGTGAGTGAACCAGCGAATAGAGATTCACTGATTGATGAAAAGAGATTTGAAAAACAATCGCGTATTGCTCAATAGAAATTGTTTTTGCAATACAACGAAGGTTTTAGTGAGAATCAATTATCAATCATAAACACCTTTTGATTTGAAATATTCGTACACGGTCGAAGTGCTAAATAAAAGAGTTTTTTAGCACAACGATCGGTTTTTCAAAGGTATCCGTCAATCCATAACCTGAACCAGGATTGATTCAAAAGATTGAATCGCCCCATTGTTTATGTTTAGTTGTCACATGGTTGATCTATTGAATAGATCTCACATGCCACCCACCAGGAGCTTGTTTGATGTTATCTCTAGAAGGCTTTCCATCTTCATTGTGAATATGTTTGCATATCACTCAGATGTTCTGGCAATACCACAAGGATAATGTGTAGGACTCAAGATATAATCTCTCTTTCCACATTATGTGAAACAGAGAGTCTTCATTGAAAGTGTCCTAAGGAGATTTATTGATGATCTCGTGGCTCTAGACTCAATTTGTGCATATTTGGATCCTGTATCGGAGACTAGGGAGAGGGTCTCCTTCTTCAATATCAACAATCTCTAAGAGAAAGTCGATAGATAATGTCGGTTCCCCGTGAGAATGAAACAAGTGCTTTTAAGAGGAACTTGAGTGGTTTGGGAAGTTGAAGTGCAGTGCGTCACTGGGTCCATGACGTCTTGTCTTCAATACCGATGTTACCTTGGTAACCACCAGTAGCAAATGAATTGAACCCGGTTTCTGCCCTAAGGTTGAATAATTGGAGGGCTATTTGTTTTCACCCTTTTCTCATTCAATTCTTTTTCATTCTTCAACCCCTTCAGTGCTTACCGAGACTTCATAGCTAGAACCTTGTTGGGTTTATTCCAGTACTAGCTCAGACTCAGTCTGCACTCTTCCCATATCTCATTTTTCTCCTTTTTCAAAATACCTAAGGACTTCTACACTATCTAGTGGATTGTCCCTGGGTAGATCCCTCCGGTTCTGGCGGATCATGGGAACAAATACCTAACCTTATCATCCTTATATCACCATACATAAAGTAAAGTTATTCGGTCTATTTGGTATTGTTCATCTGCCATTGGAACCAATTGAAAACCATTTGAAAATCAATCCAGATACTTGTGATATATTATCAAAGCATTTTGTACCTGAATTGTTTTTGATATTTTTAGAACAATAGCTCCCCCTCAACATGTGCTTCATATATTTGAAATAGTTTTAGCACACGGAGGCAAGAGAAAGAATTAACTTCTTAAATTACCATTTTCTAAAAAAATATCAACATCACTTCCCTAATCAGATCAAGTAGATAAAGCATTTTGGAGAAGGATGAGGTTTTCAAAAGTTTGCTCCCCCTCAATATGTGCCTTGATGTTTGAAAGAGTTTTGCACATACCAGAGGGAACCTGCACATTCAAATAAATTGATCACGTTTCAGATCTTTGTGGTTTAAGATAGATGCTCCCCCTCAACATGTGCATGGAAAATTTGAAATCGTTTGGCACATGTGGGAAGGAGAGCTTGTACATCCTTATAAAACTATTTACCGAATTATCAGATTAAATCCAATTTAAATCACAAATTCTCCCCCGATCACAATTATCAAATCATTTGAGATTTGTGATCTCTGTAGATTTAAATTGATTTTGAAAGCTTTTAAGGAGAATTGTGACTTGATTATGAAAGCGTTTTATCTGATGAGGATCGGATTTTAAGACTTTAAACTCCATTGAATAAACATGCATGATTATCTTTTGAAAACAATTGTATGACAAATAACTTTTTGATTTAATTGAAATCCTCCCCGTTAATCAATGACATAAGTTGTTGATTGAGAGATAGATATTTTGACAAACTTTTAAGTCCAGATGATTATCAAAAATAGAGTCCGAGTTATTTTTCAAAACAACTAGTTTTCATTAGATAGTAAGGATTAGTTTAAAGAATCAGAGCAAGAGATTTGAAAACCACAAAAAAGTAAGGCTTTGTTCTGTCTTTGAAAAGCGGGTTACTGCCTGAAATGACAATAAACCATTGATTCTCTTTCTCCCAAAAATATTTTTTGATTTTGATTTTTTTTTTTTAAATAAAAATTCGAACAACATCTAAAGTCCTGTGTCATTCTTTGAATGACAACATCAAGACCGTAGATATTATCGAATCGAGAGAAACATGACAAAATGACAATATTTTTTGAAGATTTTTCGAATTTTTCAAATTTTTATGGATTTTGAAAGTTTTATATTTTTCTATTTGATTTTTTGAAGGTTTTATAATTTTGTATTTTGTTTTTCGAATAAATATTTACAAGAGATAAATTAGTTTAATAGAATGATGAAATGAGTACCGAGATAAAGATATCGTTCAGCACGTTGTAGAAGAAAGGAATCAACATCTCTTAAACTTTCGCCACCAAAGCATTCGAGGCTTCTAAGAAAATCGTCTGAACATGAGCCTTCTCAATTTGAATCTTTGGTAGCTTCCCCCCAAATGGACAAACATCGAATAAAGACCATTTCCCTAAGAAGTAGAGTTGAATACAAAGCGGTCTCATTGATTGAATCTCAGCACCCCGAAGAACACGAGAACACCGAAGTAACAAGTTGAAACATTGATCGTCTCAGTGGTTATCAAATCCAGATTAACTGATTACGACCGATCATATGAACCTGTCGTGCATCCTCGATGTACACCTTACTCTTCGAGATTGACCAGTTGTCTATTCAGGGGAACAATATATCAACACCTTCATTTCACCAAATGCATTCCAGTTATTAAACATATAACTAATCAGCCCATAACGTACACATATACCCAACAAGAGAAGAGACAATGACATCACAATAACAGGTTGAATCACTGATCTTCTCTGCGGATGTCAACTCCGGAATAACTGATTAAGCTCGATCAATTGAATATGTTGTGTGACACAGATGTACACATATCTCTCCCTTGATGGTTGCGATCTCATCGGAATTATCATTACATTGTGTACATGAAGTACTAACCGGAAGCACTTTCTCATAAATCATATAGAAGATGTCGATAAGCAGTATCATCTCACGCTCCACATATTCTTCTCACATTTCTTCCAACTGAACGCTGAAGTAACACATACCAAAAGTCTCCAGAGACCATTTCCCCCAAATAGTTGGAATAATACATCCTTCCCCCAAATAGTTGGAATAATATATCCTTCCCCCGAATAGTTGGAATAATACACCAAAGGCTACGAGTTATACACTGAGTTTCTCTACGGTTATGACCATTGTCTTTCCGGGATTACTTCAATCAGGTAGAAGTGTTAAGTTCATCAAGTGTACTTGTTGTGCTTTTAGATATATGTCTCTTTCCCCCTTGTTGGTTTTGATACCTCAGAATCAGCAAAACATAATATACCCATAAACTTGAAATCTTGTGAGAAGAACTCAAATAGCCCAAATGAATCCAGTGAGAATCAACTGCTACAGAAACTCTCTCTGACTATCTTTATCAACCCATATGTAGACAATTTGAAGTGACCATTGTTGAAGAAAACCCGATATACCAAACTTGAAACTGAAGTCGAATTCCCCGCATTTGTGTCTTAAGCTTGCACTTAAAGATGGAAGAACGGTGTCGAGAATCTATGCTTCAAGCAAATCTCTAAGTACTCACTACTCAAACAAAGTATGAGACATTAACACCTCTTGAGATTATCCACATCGTCATTTTCATGTGACACTGAGTAAAACAACGTAACTCCTAATAGTGATAGTTAACCAGGTCTTCAACCATCCACCCCGACTGCTGGTAACTAGATAAACCAAGCCTTCAACTCAAATTCTTAAGCCCGAGCAAGTTATCAAATAAGAACACGCCTTTGTGAAGGTCAACTTCAATCTCAAATAAGTGATAAATGATTAACTCTGAAGTAATCAACTTGTGTCAAATGTCCAACACGTGAATAAACATACAATCGGATGTACATTGACCCACTGAATGAACCGGAGCAAATGATTCCTCAACATCAATGCATTCTTCCTTAAGGTATACATGTAGAAACTGATCTGGAAGATTCACCAATAATGTTTTTAAGCGGATGAGGAAGTCATTTTCCTTAATGTTCATGTGGTTGATTTACAGAGTGCACATTTAGGAAAGAACAATGAAACAATGATCCGTGAAGATTTAACAAAGGGATACCAAAGAGTGGATCACTATTCATGAGTGCAACTGCAAAGATTATGATAGTCATTATCCACGCCTTGTGAAGTAACTGGAGATGAGGTTTCTTGAGATATTCGAGAAGTACTTCATATATGGTGAACCAGTTGAGTCAGTAGGAAACGGAGCATGAGCTTCAGAAACTGGATGATCAACATTCGTTGGATATTGGAAGTACTCATCAAATATCTCTTGAAAAACAATGAATCCCAAATAGTATATCCCATTTATCCTTAGTGAGTGAAGACATTAGGCGTTGGAGACTCGTACGACCATAACTCAAGCATCCATCAATATGAAGTATATTCCCTCTTCTCCCCCTCAAAAATTGCAAATGAAGTTTGCCATTTTTGATTAATCAAGTGAATAAGAATGTATACCAATGAACGGAGATCCACTTGAAGATTTAATGAGCATGGAAAAACATGAAGCTCGAAGATGGAGAATGTAGATGAGTATGGCCATTCACGAGAGAATTTCTCTTTAGCTGAAGATAAAGCGCACAGAAGAGCGTACACTTTTCTTTTCTTTGAAGAACGAAAGTGTTATCTGCAGACACCATAATGATGAAGTACGAGGCCTGAACTGAAGTGAACAAACGTCATAGCCGAACGAATATCAAGATTGAGTTACTTGAACCCGTGAGTTATGAGATATCAATCCATTTGTAATCCATACTTTAAGCCAGTCTATGTAGTGAAGGATCGAAGTATCTCCAACAGAGTAAGGACTACCTGCACTAATATTACAAACTTGATTGCATATATTTTGGTTAGTGACATTAGTATCCAAACCCTTTGGGGTTTCACGGTCAACTTTGATTTTGTCATCAGAAAACAGCTTTCCGGTAGGAATCCACCTAAGTCCAGCATCCTTAAACATTCTACCAGACGGTATCCACTTATGGCAAGGTCTAGGATTGTAAGGCTTCTTATGCATAGTGGAAGACTTATCCTTGTTCCTAGTTTCCAAAGATTTAGCAGTTGATATCCATCTAGGCGAAGTTTTTGGTTTGTTTTTCTTCACAACATGTTGAACCTTAGTCACGTTAGTAGTCTTAGTGGATTGTACCTCAGCATGTGAATTAGGAAAATGTCTCTTATTCGGAAAAGACTCAGAATTTCTAGTGTTGTTTTCTACATGCTTAGCATTCTTATGCACATAACTTCTCTTAGATGCATGCCAATCCCTAGTTTTTTTAGTGTTCCTAGGTAGTGGTTTACGACTACTAGCAGTGCCTTGAAATCTCGTAGAATTCCTCACCCTAGGTCTTGCACCTAAAATTCCGTCTTTTCGAATCTGTGCCTTTTTCCTAACTTTTTCTAGATAATAGTTCTTCCACAAGTCATTCATATCATATGAATTATGGGTTTTAATGCTTGGTTTTGACACTGTTTTCGAACTAATCCTAGAGGTGCTGGGAGTAGAAGTGGCTACATGTTGAGTGTTAACAGAGCTAGAAGCCTTATTCTTAGGTAACTCAGGTGAAGTGACTGGTTTTGACAAAACTTGTTTCTCATCAACTTGGGAGGCAAACCGTGTTTTTGTAAATTTTGGTCTTTCGGATATAAACGCAGTAGGCTGCCTAACAACAGACCGGTTTCTAATGGGATGAGAAACTAGTTTCCCCAAGGTTGATGGTTTTGTAAACTTAGTGTTCACACTTTTCCCTACAGTTTTCCTAAGCTCATTCTTTAAGGCAACAATAGCGAAACTCTTATCCTGAAGTTGAGCTTTGAGTTCATCAATTTTTTCTATCAAAGAGTATGTTTGTTCCATTGACTTAGTTCTAGCTTCTTTGACAGAGTCACTTAGTTCTATGTGATGCTTTCTCAAAGACTCGTTTTCCTTTAGTAATTTAGCCACATAAATTGACAGTTCATTATTTCTTGTTATAATAGCATCAATGTCTTGTGTATTTATGACTAAATTACTTTTCTCATTCAAGACAGAAATATGTTTCTTCAGATTGTAAATGGTTGACTCTTTGTCTTGAAGCTGAGCTTTCAAAGTGTTAATTTCAAAAAGTTCACGGAATTCAGGAAGTTCCGGTTTTTTACATGGTTTGTTAAGTTGAAAACTTTCTTCTTTACTATGAATCGCGATTTCAAGTGAAATGCAATGTTTTTCAAGATTTGAGAATTTTTTTTGAAAGTTCATCAAAAGCCTTCTTATCAACCATATCTTTTGTTTTGAAACACTTAATCTCAGACTCAGCCTCAGTAACAGAACATTTATGAAAGCCATGTTCAGCATCATGATCAGTTTGTTTAAGTACTTTAGCAGATGCACTATGTTGAACAGTAAAGGGTACCTCATTACATGACACCTGCTTAATTTCTGGTCTGATATCTGCATCCACATCATGTGTAACAAGAGTCACTGGACCGCTGGATGTGTCAAGCTTATCAATCTTTGAGCCTCTGTATTCAGTGCCAACTGATCCACCATCTGGTGCTTTACCTGACTCATCATTATATGTTGACTCTGACATTCTGCATTCAGCAACACCCGATTCTTCAACAGATACATTACCCAACTTATCACAACTATCTCTCAACTGCACCTGACACTCATTCACATTTTCATCTTTATGTGTAACTTCCTCAATGTACTTCTCCACATTATCCATGAGTTGTATGAATGTCTCAATGAACACGCTAATTTCCATTCCAGTGTGTCTCTTAAAAGACATTTCAGTCATGTCTTGATCATAATCTGATGTAAATTCCCCACTGATGAATGACTGAAATTGGTTGTGGATCACTTGAAGTGCAACACTGGAACTAACCTTTTAAACCTTCTCTTTATCAAGTTGTTGTTCCAATTGTTCTAAGTTCAATAGTACTGTTCCCGTTAATGTGGAAAAGTCTTGACGGAAAAGGGCAATGCATGTTTTTTCCATTCCAATCGGTGTGAGTAACATAAGGTGTAAGTGAAGTTGTTGATAAGATTCTATGCTACTTTCCTTTTGCATGGCATTCTGTAGTCCAAGCAGGTGCAATTCTTTTTCATTGGACTCAGAGCATGAAGAACTCAAATCATCATTGATTGATTCCATCATTTGTATTTGATCAGTATAGCTAATATTCTCATGGTTGTCTATAGCATCATACAGTTTGAGTACTTCTGAAATCACTGGGTCAATAGAGTAAGACATGATGTGGTAGAATGCACGGGATTTTACAAGTCTATGATATAAACCGAGAAATAAAATCTTTCGCGGGATTTTACTAAAATCAAGACCAAACCGTTAAGCAATGACCAATGGAATGTGTTAAGATGACTGATGGATCGACACAATGATAGACAATTGTGTGTTAGGACATATGATTGTTTGTAGGATTAGCAGAGATGTTGTTTGGTTGAGATTTGGATTGGTTTAGGCCCGTTTTTACTGAGAAATTTAGGTCTAAAAGCATAAAAACCTCAATAACTTCTGTTCGAAGCGGATTTAGGAATCGAAGATTGACCCGAATCAACTTTGGTTTGTTCAACATGCCATTCTCCTCGTTCTCATGGTCGTTTTGATGGGTAGAATGCTGAAAACGGAGTTACGGATCAAAAGTTATAGCCGTTTGAAGTTTTGTCGGGAAAAGTCAACAAGTCGCTATAAACCTTGAGAACAAGTCGCTAAGTCACCAAGTCGCTAAGCACAAGTCGCTATGAACCAAGTCGCTGGACACAAGTTGCTAAAGCACCAAGTTGCTACACAGTCAAGTCGCTAAATAGCAACTCGCTAAGATCCAAGTCGCTAGTAACAAGTCGCTAACAATTTGTACTGCAACTCGCTAACACTTTCTGAATCAAGTCGCTAACCTCACTAAGTCGCTAGCCGTAGTGGAGAATCCACTAACTTGTACTATTTATCGGCTTGTCTCAATAGACAAGTCGCTAGGCTCAAGTCGCTATCAACTAACACTGTAACTCGCTAACTTTTACTGAAGCAAGTCGCTACGATGAAAAGCACTACGAGAACCAAGTCGCTAGCAAGAAAAACTTCAAAAACACACTTTTCAATCCAAAAACAACCCAACCACGATGATTCAAGCTTACCAAATCAAAACCCAATCACATACAATGATTCTAAACACAAAACTACACTCAAGTTTCAAACTTTAACACTAGAAATGATCCAAATGATGCAAAAACCACTAAACTTTTTCAAACTCTAAAACCACCTAAAAGTCACTAGAAATCCAAAGATATGTAAGAGAAGATCAAACCATGGCTCTTGATACCATTTGTAACATATTGGATTTCACATACACATCAAACCAAACACAAAGTAGGCGTACAAAGAGTTTTAGAGAGAGAAAGTTAGAGGTTTAGGGAACTTTAGTGAGAGAAAGAAAAGTCTTATTATGAGCTCCAACTCCCTACCTTGGAAGGTAGAGAGTATTTATAGTCTTTACATAAATCGCCACCTATCGGGCTGTGGATCAGGTATACAGTGGGTAAAGACCCGTCCGTCCTCCACGGTGTTACTTAAATAAATACTACTTAACTTATAATAATCTACGACTACGAGCTTTATAATGATTACATATACTTGAGGTGACCGACTCTTTAATAACTGGATTTACTAAATCCTAACATTTAAAAAAGCTTTAGGATCATTAGAAACACCGACAATAGCATCTCAATCGCCTTCATCATCAACAAACAAAACTTTATTCTTCCTCTCAACACCTTTGCTCAAATTCTTCGCATTCCTTGTGAAGGAATTTGTATGTACTCTCAAGATTGGGCAATTAACGCTCAAAACCTTGCACTTGATCCTAAGCCTCTCTACAACACTCCTCTCGACAATCCCGAAACCATTCGAGATACTATCTTCAAAGTTAGGACCGACCAATCCCGTTACAACCATAACAAAAAGCTCATTCACCGTCATGCCTTCCAAATGGAACTTTTGGAAATGCATCCCATGTTTAGAAAATGGGAAGAAATCCTTAGGGAAAACGTCATTAGCCTAGTTGGAAACAAAGATCATCCAAACGCATGTCTTGTGCAAATGATCTATTGTCTTACCCACCAAAGGCCATTTAATCTTGCCTATTACATGGTAAGGAGAATGGCTGGGGTATTCAAAGCTTCCAACATGGTACTTCCGTATGGTATGCTCCTAACACGACTTTGTAAGTATGTTGGTGCATTGCAACCATCTCCTATCAACGATGATCATTACCTTTCCGATCACGTCATGGTACCTCTTACCAAACAACCCCCTAAACGGTTCATGGTCAATGGAAAGAAACCTGAAGCTCTCTCGGACTCTTCGGCTGGTGAAGAAGAAGAAGGTGAAGAAGAAGAAGACGTCGACCCCATAGCAAACATTGAATTGGAACCCTTCGATTACTATGAACAACTTCCAACCATTCCAAACGAGACCGCGGAATTCAAACAATTGAGGGGCATGATTCAAAACCTCGCTTACAACCTCACTAAGTCGTCAAAAAGGAAAAGAAAGGATTGACGAAAGAGACAATAGGAATATGCTTATTTTCTTTTATTTTATGTTTGGATATTTACGTTTTAGCACTTAGGTTTATGCTAATTTGGATATTTTTACTTTATCATGTCTTTATAAGTGGTGTTTTGTGATAACATGCGTGTTCTTATTGCTTTGTTTAAAGATTTATTAGTGTGTAAAATATGCACAACAATTCTGTGAAGATTCTGATCTGCAGATGCCGGATCCCTAGGATTAGCCTAGCCGGATCCCTCCCTTGAGGGAACCGTGGGATCCGTGACATCAGATCAGCAATACAGCATGCTTTACATCAAGATAGCTTTCTAGATAACATCACATTTTGCTAAACATATGATATTAGACCTCAAATAAGTCCACTTCAAGGATGAGAAAGGCTTAGACTCACTAAAATCTTACTTAAGATCTTAGTCAAAATGCCTCTTGATTTATCAACACATCAAAACTCACCATATTTCTGCTTCAATACTCACAAATTGTTTCTCACCTTTCAAAACATTTAAGTGGACATATTGAACAATTTTAAGAAATTGTTTCTAGTTACCTTTATCTCAAAGTGGGTCAAAAATTAGTTTTTCAATTCTTGTAATTTTTAAAGATTTTTCAAATCTCACCTCAAGCTAAAATCTGATCTCTAGGATCATTTATTATGACTTGACACCACCAAAACCCTTAGTGTTATCCTTGAACATCCATTGGTAGTCATCTAGTCCCATCTTCCTTCCATAAAAAACAATCATTTGCTACAACACTCATTACCCTTGATAATTCAAGTGTACTCTCATCTTAGGAACTTAGGAGGACTGAAACACTCTAAATAATATAGGATCTAGTTTTTAGAAACCTGGTCTCTAACATGTCATAACTGCTGAGAGCCGGATCCCTAGGATTAGCCTAGACAGATCCCTCAAGTGAGGGAACCATGGGATCCGGGTGACAGATTATGTCAAACTTTGCTAAAACAATCATTTCAACTCATCTTCCTAACTCAAACACTCCATCTCATCTTAAATGAGTTTCTAGATCAGTAAAACTCTGAACTTCAACCTTGTGCATGTTAATCATCACATCTCTAAGAATCTTAGTGGCTTGAGACTTAAATGCACTTGCCAAGTTCTTCCCTTTATAAGCCATATTGCTAAGAACACTTTAGTCATCAAACACAAACACAATTATCAGCAATAACAACCATTTTCCTTAGTTATTTAATCATGAGAAAGGCTCCTAGTGCTAACTCATCCACTCAAGAACCACCCAAGAAACTTTCTAGGATCATACACGAAGTTTCCTCAACCGAATCATCTCCGATTAAGTCCACTAATGCTAGGATCTCTCCTACACCAAGGAAACCAATCAAACTAATTACCAAGAAAATTGTTCCCACTATGACTTCATCACCAAACTCTACCAAACCAAACATACCCTCCACAACTCAACCAACATCATTGGTGTCTAGAGCCACCTTACAATCATCTCCACATTCTCACAATAGAGAAGACTTACCTCCTTGGCCATCTCACCTTCCACCACTACCAACAAACTCACTTGAAAAGGTTGAGCAACAAAATCAAAGTGTTGAATCAACACATGATCCAATTTCAAACTCTCTAATTCCCCCCAATAGTCCATTTTGGATTATAAGAAGACATCAAAGTCAACCACCCGGCCATATGGAAGTTGGTGCTTCTTTACCTTCACCTTCAAACATTGTAGAGCCATCACTTAATGAGCCTCCACCAATTCTTCCTTCATTTGAAGATCCTCAACCCACTTCACTTGAACTTCCACTTCAAGAAATTCAAAATCATGACAAGGATTGCTATCATTGTAAATATGTTGAAAGGTTGATACATGAACTACGTGAAGAGCAACGTTTCATGTTTTATCACCTCCTCGAACGTTTCGAAGAGGTCAACAAGCCTAAACTACAATGAGCATCCTAGTCACAAGCTCAAACTTAGAACGTTTAGGAAACTTATCTCATCCTTGATCATCATTAAGCTTTTAGTTGAATCTTGAGTTTGGGCAACTCGTTAACATTAGTAGCACTTGTATGGCTAGTTCATTCTCTTAGTTTTAGAGATTTGTTTGGTTATCTCTTGTTTTATTGAATGAATATTTATATGCTATGACTATTTTGTGCGTTGTGCTTGCTATTTCACACATATATCATCTCTTGATTAGCATTGTTTGACACTTCTTCACCACTGAAGAAACTGTCACCAGATAGCCGGATCCCTCCAAAATGCCTAGCCGAATCCCTTCAAGAAGGGATCCGTGGTACACAAGCACAAATTTCTACTAACTTGAGTCTATTTGCAAGAAATTATGCACTATACTCTTGTTTTCTAACCTTTACTTTGTAGATTTTCAAAATAACACATGAAGATCTTGACACCATAAAGCTAGGGGGAGCTTTGTGTCAAATGATATTGCAAAAACATTTGCAACTTAAGTCCAATTTTGGATTATACTTCATGACACCCCATTGAAACTTTGCAATCTTCAAGGGGGAGCACGTTTTCGTCGCTTTGACGAACCATTTGCAAACATATTTGCAAACACAAGTAGTTTATTTTACGTCATGTCCTTGACGCCCTCTCAAAGGGATGGACTCGTCAAGGGGGAGTTAAGATGAGTACCATTTCCGTCACTTGCTCTCTTTACATTTTTACATACTTTTTCTTATAAAAATTGTGTTAGTTTCTTTTAACACTTTTTGTTTCGACAAAAAGGGGGAGAAGAAAGTAAAAACTACTAATTCAAATTTGCTACGAATTTTAGTTTTTTTCTTAAAATAATTTTATGTTTTGTCATCAACAAAAAGGGGAGATTGTTAATACAAATAAGCCGTAAAAACGTTTATTTATATTTTACGATCTTCTAATGTTTTGTCGATAACAAACGTAAAATCATTTTAACGAAACAAATAGAATACGTAAATAGTTTGAGTCAATAGTTTCCTAACACACTTACGTTTTCGCATAAAACACTAAAACAAGTATAAGTGATTTTATCATTTAGATACATATGTACAACAACTAGTGTTTACATATTAGGTTAACATATACTTAAACTAAGTATACTAAAATGGGTAAAAACAAGTATATACCAAATGGGTAAAAATTAGCTAATGGTATTGACCCATAACCCATGGTTTTATATATACCACTTATTCAAATTCATTGTATCCTCGAGGTACATTGTATCTAGAAAGAAAACCATGGATCAACCCATAACCCATGACCCATGACCCATAACCAAAAATACCCATGGGCAAAGAGGAGCGTTTCACGGATCCCTGGCTTTGTGCTAGCCGGATCCCTTGTGGGAGGGATCCGCGGGATCTGGGGAACAGTAAAGAATTTCATCTATAAATAGAGATCCATTTCTTCCTTTCTACTTACCACTTTTACACACATACTTCCCCAAGAATTATAACCCTCTAACCTCAGAACCAAGTGATCTATGTAGTTTGTCTTTTGTTTTTGTGTGATCTTCTAGGTTCCTCTTAAAGGAGAGATCACCACCTCTTGAAGACGAGCAAGCTCAAGTCCATGAGTTGCCATTATTCATCATTATCAAGACAACTAAGGTTCTCTTGTTGATAGTTCTTTCTTTCTCCATATATTTTGGGTTGAAGGCATTAGTGAAGGATGCTGAAAGTGTCAAGATGAAAGCATTAGTGAAAGGTGCTTATCGTCCATGTCAAAGCATTAGTGAAGAATGCTAAAGGTGTCAACACGAAGGCATTAGTGAAGGGTACCAAGCGTTGTGTCAAAGGCATTAGTGAAGGATGCCGAAGAATCAAATCAAGTAGCATTTGGGAAGAATTCTTAGGTCGTATAATCGATGAGGTGCATCGTTATACATATAAGTATTTGTTTATCTCTAAGGATGTTGATATCCTCGGTGGTGTTGTAACAAGGAGTGGATCTCCTTGATATTAGGTGTTGTGTTGTGAAGGGTAGTAGTTCCTCCATAGTATCGGAACTAGGTGCTTAGCCTAGTACCTAATAAAGGGTAGGCTACGTTATGATAGGATTAGTTCTCCTTAGTGTGAAAGAACTCGGTGGTTAGCCTAGCACCGTATAAAGGGTAGGCGACGTTGTGTTAGGTGTGGTTCGCCTTGGTGTGAAGGAACTCGGTATTTAGCTTTGTACCGGAAAAAGGTTAAGTGACGTTGTGAAGGCTTCTCCGCCATAAGGAGTTGGTGTAGTGCTTACGAACTCTCGAGTAGGTGACTCGGGGAGTGAAGTAGGGCAAGGAAGGTGTCCTTGTAGCCGAACCACTATAAATACTTGTGTCGTGGTGATGTGCTTCTTACTCTTTATCTTTCATTACATGTTTATATATCTATCTATCAACGTCCAACATAAACAACCAAATAGATTAAAATAAGTCGATCTAAATATTTAAAAGGAAGTTTTAAATTGGTAAAACTATTCAACCCCCCCTTCTAGTTTTCCACATAAGACATGGGATATAAAAATGGTGTAAAATAAAAATCAAGCAGATAGTCTAAATCTATAACCAAGTCATCACCACTTACCGTCCGCCCAAAGTTCAAGCTTTGAAGTTAAGAAACCTGATCATGAAATACTAGGTAGATGTGTCATTAGAGGATGTTGTGATGGGCACACTACCTTTTCTTCAACTGTTGGCGCAGTTACCAACTCCAATCTTCAAATGTGACCGAGGTGACCTCCTCGATACTAAATCTATATAAAGCTCATAACATAGTGCTTATAACATCGCACTTTAAAATAAACTGAATAACATAACTTTTTTTTTAACGTAAACATTACATCCCCCACTTGATATGAACAATGGGAATTCGGGGGGTCTTCAATTATCTTTAAGAATATGTCTTCGACGAAAGCGTGATTCCCGAACCTTTCCACTTGAACCTTGAACTTAGGCAAATGATGACTTCCCAATCACAAATAAAGAATACATGGTAGGCTAAGGTGTATAGGTGTAATGAAATAATATATTGGGTTAACAAAATGAAATGAATGGCTCAGAAAGGTGTATCTAGGGGTATCTTGCACTAAAGATGAGTGCAACAAAAGGGTTTCACATGTGGGTCGAGAAGTCGAAGTGACTAATCAATAGACACATAATGGTAGGCTATTTGGGTGATAATCCTATAATACTGCCTTCTTAAACTAAAAAGTCCAAATACATCGAGCTAACTCAACATACCTCGTCTATGGTCTCGAAATGATGCAAAGGCCAAGTTCTAAAGTTTACAAGCACACTAATAATTTGGTGGATTTGGGGTAAAATATTGGAAACGGATAAGGATAATCTCACCATATAATACCAAGGGTTGTATGTGCTCGACTAAGGTCTAATCTAGTTAGGTTAAGAAAAACATGTCAAAATTTTAAAAATGGCATAATTTTTCAAAATAAACTAGAAAAACGAGGGCAAAATAAAGTTCAAGAGATAATTCTACTCCCGTCCCCCCCACTTGAATTGTAAAAAGTTCCTTTTGTACTAAGCGTTAAATAAAGGTGAAGAAAAAAGTAGAATTAGAGCGAGAACTTCCCTGAAATTTGCTCCAAAAAGAAAGAAGGCCCATGAAAAAGAGTCGTGCCTTCGTATAAGCCTCCATGAGCAAACTTCAATCCCTGAAATCACACTACCGACAAGCATAATTCTAAAAAGAAAAAATGAAAAATGAAAAACAAACCTAACTCACTTTCGTAGGAATCACGGTTGCATTTAGCATATGCAACAAGCCTTTTAAACCACTTGGTGTCCCAAGTGGACGAGTGAATTCTCGTGAGGGTTTACAGAGAACATACCCACAAAGTTCATTTAAAATACTAATACAAGGTTATTGTGTTTAAAATGAAAGATGTAATGCAGAGGATAGTTACTTCATAACTCTTAAAAGGAGTTACGCCGTAACTAGGCAAAACCTGGCATACGCTGCAAGAGTGTAGCTACGGCGTAACCACTGAGATGGAATTACGCCATAATTGGTAATGCATCCGAAATTCTGATGCAAGGGGTTTGTTACGGCGTAACCACTGAGATGAGTTACGCCGTAACTATAGTCAGATAAGCATGCTGCAGCAGCAATCACTCTTCGTTTCCTGTAAAAATGGTTAAAACGCAAAACCCAACAGAAATGGAAATAAAATAAAAGAAAGTGATAATTCGGGTTGTCTCTCGAAAAAGCACTTTTCTTTATTTACGAGTCTTTTAGTTAGACTCAGAGGCTCGGGGCTACCAGTGCTGGTTGGTCATTTCGTGGATATGGCAGTCTCCACGTTGGATCCAACTTATCATATTCTCATCCCGTTTGTAGTCCATCCCTAGTTCTAAACATCCCGAGTAAAAATTCTTGATCTTCTGGTAAGGGTGGTCAATACCCTTGACCTTATCTTTATCACTAATGTCGAGTAATGGCTGAGCATGGCTTAACTGCCTTTTTGTCCATTTATTAAAATTTGTAACAATCTGTGGCATTTTAAAAACCGTTTTATCGTCCCCAATCTTTAACCATACCAACCCTTCTTTCTCATTCTTGTCTAGCCCAGAAAGTTCTTTAAAAGGTTTCCCGAAAATTACTCCGGTTAGCCCATCTTCTATGAATTCACTAACGTCATCCAAAACCACAAAGTCCACCAGAAATGAGTGAGTCCCAACAAAGACACTGATGTTTGTTGCAATTCCTAAGAAATTGTTTCCTCTATATTCGAGTTCTTTTTTCATAACCTGGTTGTAGCATTCCTTAGAAATGATGTTAACTGGGGATTCTGTGTCGATAAATGGATGGAAATCAATGAACCCAATTTTGCAGGAAATTTTCAGATAATGAGGGTTTCTATGATGGATTCAAGCTCCCATCTCATAAAACTTTGGTTGGTCAGGTTGTGTAAGAGTCTTTTCAGAGTTGTTCCAAGGAACCATTTCGATGTCGCTAGAGAAATCATCGGTACTAACCCCTAGGTCTTCTTCTTCAAAATTTACGAACACATCGAAATCCTTTCCCGAAGCTATCTCGCTAAGATTTGTAGGAGTTTTCGGAGAGTCACTAATAAAATCCTCTAATGCATCGCCAAAATCACCAATGGGGTCAATTGCACAAACCTTTTGAGTGGATAGAAGTTCATTAGGTCTAAATGTGTCAATTTCCCCGTTAGCCTCGAGAATTAATTTTCAGGCGAAGACATCCACCTTTGCATGGGCAGTAGCCAGCATTGGTCTTCCTAAGATAATAGTTATTCTGTTGTCTTCAGGAATATCCAGAATCACGAAATCAACAGGGAAGAAAAATTTCTTTATTTTCACCAAAACATTCTCAACAATACCCAAGGGTGACTTCATCGATCGACCGACCATTTCAATCTTCATTTTGGCTGGCTTTAGGTCACCAATACCCATACGTAGGAACATTGAACGAGGCATTATGCTTATACTCGCCCCAAGATCAGCTAGGGCATTACACATATTGAGGCTCCCGATCAAGCAAGGGAGAGTGAAACAACCAGGATCTTTTTCCTTCTGTGGCAGTTCATTTCTTAAAACTGCTGAACATCTTTTGCTAAGTTGAACCGTCTCATCGGAATCGTTGCTTAATTCCTGCAAAATATTATTATGACCAGTTTCAATGGAATTACTAAGAGGGACGTTTACCGGTAGAGCTTTGTCCAGAAGCGATAGTTTCTCCATGTTGATTCGTCGCTTAACCTTCTCCAAAAAGGTAGTCGGTTGATGCAGGTTTTACTGACTAGGTTTTAATATTTATAAAGTCTCATTATACCTATGGTCTACCCTAATGCACTAACGGGCAGTGTACCCAGTCACGTGTAGTGTAGTATTCGGTAAAGCCGAGGTCATCCCAAGAGCTATGTGTGTTGGATTATTACTAAGTCTAAGTGTCACAGATTTTAATAAAGATTTCGATAAGGAATTAATTAATTAACTACTAAATCAATAGAGGCTAGCGGTGCTAACCTAGTTAATCCTCATAGTTAGTAATGTCTACGTCTACTTACTTCCAATTACTTCAGGTGGGGTCAAAGTCGAGAGGACAATATTTGGTCAATTCGACCTAACCTATCAGCAAAGATGCCACCACAGGAGAAGTCAGGTGTCCCCTCATAAGTCCTGTTGTTCCTGGTCCCCTAAGCCAAGTCATTAATTACCGCTACATGCTAGATTTATAATAGTGAGTGCCCGTGCTTTAGCAACTTAAACACTCACCCCTTTAATTCTTAAGTTCATCCAAACGGTAGGTGATCAGTTGGTCAAATCACACAAGTAGAAAGGGTCGTCAGTTGGTCATATCTTACCCTTCCCATGTCAGTCCGCTTACCTAGGGTCAGTTGGTCATATCTCCTAGGCAATTGGCCTCTACCGTCATTCAAAACTACCGAAACAAGGGTAACTACCAATAAACTATGCATGCATACACTTAGAAATAATTATGCGGAAGTAATGTAAACGCAAACAAAAAAATTAAGGAATCATAACTAGGCCAGCACCAAGAGGTGCTTAGCCGCTCATATTAACCATAGAAATCAATTCAATATTCAAAGTTACAAAATACATGAATCGAAAGTAAAGAGAAGATAAAATGCTAATGCTCATCGTAAGGGAGTGATTTCTCCTTTTGAGACAGCTCCGTATGCTCCTCTAGACCTGCCTTTGGCTTTTTCCCACGTTCTCTGGTTGTTGTGTGTGGAATGGGATGATTAGAAATACTGGAATTCGTGGGGTATATATAGGCCAGATCTGGATTACGGTGTAACTAATATAAGAGTTACGCCGTAACCATCAACTCCTTCGTATTTGCACTAGATCTGCTGGTTACGGCGTAACCTTATTAGTGGTTACGCCGTAGTCTTCAATATACTTGGTTACGCCGTAGTTGGGAGAACAGTTACGGCGTAGTTATCAGCAGCGAGGAACCTCATTTAACCTAATATAGTTACGTCGAAGCCTTTGGGGAGAGTTACGCCGTAACCTTCTGATGAGTTGGTTTTCTGAGTCACGCTTTAGTTACGGCGTAATGTGAGAGATGAGTTACGCGGTAACTTCTTTAAAATCAGCATACTATGATAAATCTTTGATATTTCTCCAATTCCGCGTCTCTTTAGCTCCAATGCTCGTAATTTACCTGAAAGTGGAAAACAATGGAAAACAAGCATAAATCCATATAAATGATATAAATTACAAGCATTATCGGGGGAAATTGACACTTAATATTCAGGACTATTTGATGTTATCAAATATCCCCCCACTTGAACTTTACTTGCCCTCAAGTAGACCTTATTAGAAAGATTCCTAAAAAGATATCTCCCAAAACCTGAAAAATATAAGTTTACAAATCCCTTATGCTAGAATAAAACAAAGCCGAACACCTCACAAAATGAGAACGAAACACTCAAACCTCTTAATTATTCTAAGTGTCAATTTAGGGTTATCACTCAATCGCACAGTCATAGCATGTGTTCTATCATAAGCTTGGCGGTTACACAAATCTTCACCACTAGAGTTAAGGGCTAAACATTTCTCGAAGGCAATATGGGTAGACACGACAAAGGTTAAGGGGTGACTCGTCATTACTAACATGTCACGACGAAGTGGACAAAATCAATGATACATGACCAAATCCATGGCCAAGACACCAAAGATTGCTCGATGCATCACCTAGACACGCTTCATGACTAAAAGGTAAGACAAGACATGGGATATATAAATGGTGTAAAATAAAAAAACAAGCAGGTAGTCTAAATCTATAACCAAGTCATCACCACTTACCGTCTGCCCAAAGTTCAAGCTTTGAAGTCAAGAAACCGGATCATGAAATACTAGGTAGATGTTTCATTAGAGGACGTCGTGATGGGCACACTACCTTTTCTTCAACTGTTGGCATAATTACCAACTCCATTCTTCAAATGTGACCGAGGTGGCCTCCTCGATACTAAATCTATAAAGCTCATAACATAATGCATATAACATCGCACTTTACAATAACATAACAACTATTTTTTTTCTTTTCGAATCACCTTTTTTTTCATAACAATAATAACTAAACATAATATCCCCCCACTTGAGATGAACAATGGGAATTCGGGGGGTCTTCAATGATCTTCAGGAATATGTTGTCGATGAAAGCGTGATTTCCAAACCTTTCCACTTGAACCTTGAACTTAGGCAAATGATGACTTTCCAATCACAAATAAAGACTACAGGGTAGGCTAAGGTGTATAGGTGTATCGAAACAATATATTGGGTTAACAAAATGAAAGGAATGGCTCAGATGGGTGTATCTAGGGATATCTTGCACTAAAGGTGAGTACAACAAAAGGGTTTAACATGGGGGTCGAGAAGTCGAGGTGACTAATCGATAGACACACAATGGTAGGCTATTTGGGTGATAATCCTATAATATTGCCTTCTAAAACTGAAAAGTCCAAATACATCGAGCTAACTCAACATACCTCGTCTATGGTCTCCAAATGATGCAAAGGCCAAGTTCTAAAGTTTACAAGCTACCGGCATACTCATAATTTGGCGGATTTGGGGTAAAATATTGGAAACGGATAAGGCTAATCTCACCATAATATATCAAGGGTTGTATGTGCTCGGCTAAGGTCTAATCTAGTTAGGTTAAGAAAAACATGTCAAAATTTTAAAAATGACATAATTTTTCAAAATAAACTTGAAAAACGAGGGCAAAATAAAGTTCAAGAGATAATTCTACTCCCGTCCCCCGACTTGAATTGTACAAAGTCCCTTTTGTACTAAGCGTTAAATAAAGGTGAAGAAAAAAGTATAATTAGAGCGAGAACTTCCCTGAAATTTGCTCCAAAAAGAAAGAAGGCCCATGAAAAAGAGTCGTGCCTTCGTATAAGCCTCCATGAGCAAACTTCAATCCCTGAAATCACACTACCGACAAGCATAATTCTAAAAAGAAAAAATGAAAAATGAAAAACAAACCTAACTCACTTTCGTAGGAATCACGGTTGCATTTAGCATATGCAACAAGCCTTTTAAACCACTTGGTGTCCCAAGTGGACGAGTGAAGTCTCGTGAGGGTTTACAGGGAACACACCCACAAAGTTCATTTAAAATACTAATACAAGGTTATTGCGTTTTAAAATAGAAGAATTAAAGCAGAGGAAGGTTACGTCGTAACTCTTTGAGGGAGTTACGCGGTAACTTGGCAAAACCTGACATAAGCTGCAAAGTGAGTGGTTACGGCGTAACCACTGAGATGGTATTACGCCGTAATTGGTAATGCGTCTAATAATTCTGCTGCAAAAGGTTGGTTACGGCGTAATCACAAAGATGAGTTACGCCGTAACTAGGGTCAGATCAGCAACAGCAGCAGCAATCTCTTCCTTATTTCCTGCAAAAATGGTAAAAACACAAAACCCTACATAAATGGAAATAAAACAAAAGAAATGGATAATTCGGGTTGTCTCCCGAAAGAGCACTTTTCTTTACTTACGAGTCTTTAAGTTAGACTCAGAGCCACGGGGCTCTATGGGGGCCTATGGACTTGGCCGACTTCCACCACTCGTTGGCACTCATTCATCCATTTGTTAAATCCCTTTTTCCTTGCAGTATTACGGATGCCATCTGTTTCAAATTTTTGTGAAAGCCATTCATCACATGATTTTCCTCGGTCATCATCTTCAGCAATAAGACTACTAGTTATACTTATGCTAGATCTTTCACTGTTAATTATGTCAGTGAGATGATTGTACTTATACTGCTTAACCAGTCCCTTATGGATTTTTGAGTTCCCAAATCTTATTTTGTACCAATCTTCTAATGCTAATTCTATATCATGTCTCTCACCCTTGTGAGGGTATATCCATTCATTCGCCTTTCTTTCACATTCTTGAAAATGATTATACGGGGGCCATGCTGTCACCGATTCGTTATCATTGGTTAATATCGAGTTGCGGAAATGTTTGTCTGGAACTGGAGTTTCCTCAATGCCTTGGATAATCTTTCCCTATTTCTGCTTGCAATTATCAACATTGTCTCTACTATCATTAGTAATAGGATTAAAATGTAGAGGGGGGTCTAGTGATTGAACATTAACAACATCAACATTATTTGAAATTTCAACTTTTGGTTTTAAATGTTCTTTCATACTAAAAGTTATTCGTTCATTTTTAGTTCCCAAAGAAATTTGTTTTTCAAAAACCTTAATTTTAGCCCTACAAGTGGCCAGAAAAGGTCTTCCAACAATTAAGTTGTAAGCCTCCCGCTTCCCCATGTCAATAACCACAAAATCAGCCAGGAAAAAGAATTTTATAATTTTTAAAAGCACATTACTCACAATTCCCCTCGGTACAGCTTTAGATGAATCAGCCATTTCTATCATAATTGTTGTTTCTTTTAAATTGGTAATTTTTATTTTATCAAATAAAGTGGTAGAGATAAGGTTTACCCCGGCCCCCAAATCAGCTAATGCGGGAATCTTAATATTACCAATAGTGCATGGAAGAAGAAAACTTTCCTGGTATTGTTGTTTCTCAGGAAGTTTGCTTGGCAGGACCTCATCATCTTCCGATTTATCATCCTCTCTTAGGTAGTTAATCCCGGAAAGATCATTTGTGATAGAGGATGTGCACTGCTCTTTCTTTGCTTTATCTTGCGCAAATATGGCTTTGCAGGCAATGGCTTTAGCATTACTTGTTTCAAGGTTTTTAGCTAATTTCCCAATTTGTGTTTCGAGGTTTTTAATCACAGCATCTTGGTTACGCAGGTTCATATTTGTGTCCTCCTTTACTTTGACCATCCATTCCTTGAGTTTATCTCCCTTTTTTGTAGATTCTTCGATGTGCTTGTGCATTATTTCTTCAAGGCTAGGTTTGGGAGGATTGTTGTTGATTCTTGTGTAGAATCCTGGGGATTTTTCTCGATATATGGGCCTGTTATTATTGTAATTGTTGAAAGGGTTCTCTCTTCCATATTTAACTTCTGCGATCCTTTTAACTTCCTCATTGGAGAAACATTCTTTAGTAGGTGGAGTTCCATTTCGCTCTACTTGAATGGAATTCACATTTTCCTTGAGCTTCTTCATGTCTCTTCCTAGACTTTATAATTTGTTGTTTATTGCTGCAAGACCTTCCATATCTCCATTCTTACTTCGGTTGCTCCCTCCATTGTGCCATTTGTGAGAGTGGTCTGACATCTTTTGAATAGTTTCTAAAGCCAAAGTGGGTGTCATACCAGGAATCGGTCCCTGAGAATCGACCATTTGTCTTGAGGAGATGTTCAGACCTTTGTAGAAGACGTTCACCTTTTGTTGGCTGTTGAGGTCATGAGCAGGGCATTTGTATAATAATTTGTTATATGTTTTCCAAGCTTGGTATAACGTTTCATCACCCTCTTGCTTTAAGTTATGGATTTCTTCTAATTGCTTAGCCGTCTTTGATGGAGGACAGTATCTCTGAATGAAACACTTTTTTAGGATATGCCAGGTGTTGACAGTCCCTGCAGGTAATCGATCAACCCATCTTTTAGCAGCTTCCGTAAGAGAAATAGGAAATACTCGTAACATGATAGCATCGTGTGAGATTCTTGGAATTTTGAATAGGCTGACAATGTACTCGACGTTGTCTACATGTTCATGGGCATCATCGGTGATGCTTCCAGAGAAGGGATTTGCACGTAATTCCCTCATGAATTGATGTTTGATTTCGAATTGAGCATCTTCTGCGATAGCCGGCCTAACAATTCCTGGTCCTTGTTCTTCCATTGTTAATGCCAAATATTCCTCAAGAGTGAGGTCATCGATGTTAACAACTTCCATGGTACCTGAAAAATCGAATAATAATCGTGAGAATTATAGAAAAGTTTAAAACAAAAATGAAAGACTTAATAGCAATCCTAATATAACTCCCAGGCGGCGGCGCCAAAAACTTGATGCAGGTTTTACTGACCAGGTTTTAATATTTATAAAGTCTCGTTATACCTATGGTCTACCCTAATGCACTAACGGGCAGTGTACCCGGTCGCGTGTAGTGTAGTATTTGGTAAAGCCGAGGTCATCCCAAGAGCTATGTGTGTTGGATTATTACTAAGTCTAAGTGTCACAGATTTTAATAAAGATTTCGATAAGGAATTAATTAATTAACTACTAAACCAGAAAACAGCAAATAAAGGTAAAGGATAAATCAATAAAGGATAGTGGTGCTAACCTAGTTAATCCTCCTAGCTAGTAATGTCTACGTCTACTTACTTCCAATTACTTCAGGTGGGGTCAAAGTCGAGAGGACAGTATTTGGTCAATTCGCCCTAACCTATCAGCAAAGATGCCACCACAGGAGAAGTCAGGTGTCCCCTCATAAGTCATGATGTTCCTGGTCCTTTAATCCAAGTCATTAAGTACCGCTACATGTTAGATTTATAATAGTGAGTGCCCGGGCGTTAGCAACTTAAACACTCACCCCCTAATTCTTAAGTTCATCCAAACGGTAGGTGATCAGTTGGTCAAATCGCACAAGTAGAAAGGGTCGTCAGTTGGTCATATCTTACCCTTCCCGTCTCAGTCCGCTTACCTAGGGTCAGTAGGTCATATATCCTAGGAAATTGGCCTCTACCGCCATTCAAAACTACCGAAACAAGGGTAGCTACCAATAAACTATGCATGCATACACTTAGAAATAATTATGCGGAAGTAATGTAAACGCAAACAAAACAATTAAGGAATCATAACTAGGCCAGCACCAAGAGGTGCTTAGCCACTCATATTAACCATACAAATCAATTCAATATTGGAAGTTATGAAATACATGAATCGAAAGTAAAGAAAAGATAAAATGCTAATGCTTATCGTAGGGGAGTGATTTCTCCCTTAGAGACAGCTCCGTATGCATCTCTAGACCTGCCTTTGGCTTTTTCCCACATTCTCTAGTTATTGTGTGTGGAATGGGATGATTAGAAATGTTGTAATTCGTGGGGTATTTATAGGCCAGATCTGGGTTACGGCGTAACTAATATAAGAGTTACGCCGTAACCATCAATTCCTTCGTATTTGCACTAGATCTGCTGGTTACGGCGTAACCTTATTAGTGGTTACGTCGTAGTCTTCAATATACTTGGTTACGCCGTAGTTGGGAGAACAGTTACGGCGTAGTTATTAGCGGCGTGGAACCTCATTTAACCTAATATAGTTACGTCGTAGCCTTTGGGGAGAGTTACGCCATAACCTTCTGATAAGTTGGTTTTCTGAGTCACGCTTTAGTTACGGAGTAATGTGAGAGATGAGTTACGCCTTAACTTCTTTAAAATCAGCATACTATGATAAATCTTTGATATTTCTCCAATTCCGCGTCTCTTTAGCTCCAATGCTTGTAATTTACCTGAAAGTGGAAAACAATAGAAAACAAGCGTAAATCCATATAAATGATATAAATTACAAGCATTATCGGGGGAAATTGACACTTAGTATTCGGGACTATTTGATGTTATCATCGGTTCTTCAAAGATTGTTTCCACTGTATTGACAACTTCCTCTTCCCGAGCAGCTAGGTAATCTGTGATGGCTTGCGAACATGAGCTCACACTCTTCTCCAATCCCTTAATCAAATCTTCATTAGTTTTGAGAGAAGAGACTGTGTTTTCCACGAATGTTTTCATCATTTTTTCAATTCTCTCATCTCGTTCCCTTGATTCCTTGATGTGGTCAAGAATATTTTTTTCAAGATTTTTCCCGGTTTTGGTCCCGAATACACTCTTAACCTTCTCAATCCTACAGGATTCAGCTTCATTTGCCCTTTCCAGCCTTCGCTTTTCGAAAATTTCACCATAATTGTATTCTTGCTTCGTCAATGTTTTCATTACCTTATGATCAAAATTGTCTCTTGGTCCGTACCCTGTATCCATATGCCATTTGTAGCAATGTTCAGAAATCCGTTGAATACATTCCAAGGCTTGGTCAGGGGTCATGCTAGGAATAGGTCTAGGAGAATCGAGTAATTCCCGTGTTAGCGCATTAATTCCCCTATAGAAGACATAGACGATCTGATGTTTGTTCAAATCATGAGTGGGACATCGATAAAGCAGCTCATTAAATCTTTCCCATGCTTGATAAAGCGTTTCTTCTCCTTCTTGAATGAATTGATGGATCTTACTAAGAAGTTTAGCCATTTTTTAAGGAGGGCAAAATTGTTGGACGAATTCTCTTATTAATTTATCCCATGCTCCTTTACATTCGTTCGGTAGTTTATTGTACCATCTTTTCGCAGTTCCTGTAAGAGTCAAAGGAAAAATTCTTGCGGTAACCGAATAGCTCGGGACGCTCCGGATGCTGAAAAGAGATGATAAGTAGAGTACTTCTTCTACATGATTCTGAACATCTTCATTTTCATCTCCTGAAAACTTAAGTTCATGTAACTCTCGAATAAATTGGTCCGGAATAGAGTATTTTTCCATACTAGAATCCTGTGTGAAGGTTCGTTGGCAGTTCTCATTTGGTCACTCCAAATACTGCTCTATGGTTAATTCTTAGATATTATTTTCATCAATGACTTCCGGTTCTGCATCAGACTGGTCAGATTCGTAAAATGAAAAGATGTTATGAATAGGAACCGAAGAGTAAACTTTTCTTGTCTGAAATTTTTTCTCCGGATCATCGAATGGGGTGGCCAGAAATCGCCTCGAGCTTCTAGTCTTGTATCCTGACATTTAAGAGAAGAAAGAAAATTAAAAATAGACTTAATAAAAAATCCTAAAATAACTCCCCGGAAACGGCGCCAAAAACTTGATGCAGGTTTTACTGACCAGGTTTTAATATTTATAGTGTCTCGTTATACCTATGGTCTACCCTAATGCACTAACGGGCAGTGTACCAGGTCGCGTGTAGTGTAGTATTCGGTAAAACCGAGGTCGTCCCAAGAGCTATGTGTGTTGGACTAATACTAAGTCTAGGTGTCACATATTTTAAGATGGTTTAATTAATTAACTGATTAACTACTAACGCAAATAAAGGCAAAGGTGTAATCAATAGAGGAGAGTGATGATAACCTAGTTATTAATCCTAGCTAGTAATGTCTACGTCTAATTACTTCCAATTACTTCAGGTGGGGTCAAAGTCGAGAGAACAGCATTTGGTCAGTTCGCCCTAACCTAACAGCAAAGATGCCACCACTGGAGAACTCAGGTGTCCCCTCATAAGTCCAGTTTTTCCTGGTCCCCTAAGTCGAGTCATTAAGTTCCGCTACATGCAAGACTTATAATAGTGAGTGCCCGGCCGCTAGCATCTTAGACACTCACCCCCTAATTCTTAAGTTCATCCAAACGGTAGGTGATCAGTTGGTCAAATCGCACAAGTAGAAAGGGTCGTCAGTTGGTCATATCTTACCCTTCCCGTCTCAGTCTACTAACTTAGGGTCAGTTGGTCATATCTCCTAAGCAACTAGCCTCTACCGCCATTCATAACTACCGAAACAAGGGTAGCTACCAATAAACTATGCGTGCATACACTTAGAAATAATTATACGGAAGTAATGTTAACGCAAACAAAATAATTAAGGAATCATAACTAGGTCAGCACCAAGAGGTGCTTAGCCGCTCATATTAACCATACAAATCAATTCAATATTTAATGTTACGAAATACATGAATCGAAAGTAAAGAAAAGATAAAATGCTAATGCTTATTGTAGGGGAGTGATTTCTCCCTTGGAGATAGCTCCATATGCTCCTCTAGACCTGCCTTTGGCTTCTTCCCACGTTCTTTGGTTGTGGTGTGTGAAATGGGATGCCTTGAAATGCTGGAAATCGTGGGGTATTTATAGGCCAGATCTTGGTTACGGCGTAACTAATTAAATAGTTACGCCGTAATCATCTAATTCATCGTAAATTGCACTAGATCTGCTGGTTACGGCGTAACCTAAGAAGTGGTTATGACTTATCTTCAATAATTCTTGGCTACGCCGTAGTTTATGCACGGGTTACGGCGTAATTATCAGCGGCGCGGAACCTAATTTGACCTAATATAGTTACGTCATAATCTTTTGAGAGAGTTATGTTGTAATCTTCTGATAAGTTGGCTTTCTGAGTCACGCTTTAGTTATGGCGTAATGTGAGAGATGAGTTACGCAGTAACTTCTTCAAAGTGAGCATACTATGATAAATCTTTAATAATTCTCCAATTCCGCGTCTCTTTAGCTCCAATGCTCGTAATTTACCTGAAAGTGAAATATAATTGAAAACAAGCGTAAATCCATTTAAATGATATAATTTACAAGCATTATCGGGGGAAATTGACATTTAATATTTAGTATAATTTGATGTTATCAATCATTGATATAACTACCACGTTGCAAGTCCTGTCACACTCGTTAGGCTTGAAAGTAAACTTAATCAAATATCAAGACTAGACAACATTTCGGATCACAACTCACACTTATGAAGAAAATCTACTTTCTACGTCTACTTGTTCAAATTATGTGAAAACATGCATGCTATGTATTGGAGGAAAGAAAACAAAAGATTTTAAAGCAAGCTTACAACTATTCACCTAGTTTAAGAGAATTCTACCAAGCATACAAAAGATTGAATTTGGTATGGTATTGCTTAACATACAAAAATACACAATAAATAGACTTTATAAACTAAGGTTATCATCCAAAACCTTAGATAACTATATTGCAATGCAAGTGCCAAATGAGTATTATCAAAGTCAACACAATATATAACAAACTATAAGTATGAGATATCAAACATTGTATGTTGACTAACTATACATGCTTGGTGGATTATAGGAACTAGTTTGTGTATCTAATAATAAAATACATACTTGATCTACGTATAGACAACTAACTACACTATTGGGATGTCATGCATGGCAAACATGCACATGTTTCATGCATGATAAGATGTAGGAACTATATTGAGTAACTAAGATCATGGATATCCAAATGGGCCTTAACCAAATATATGCTCCAAAAAATGCTTGTCCTCCCAACATAATCACATTAAGGAATCAGGGTACCTTGTGTAATTGTGCTTGATTCTCAATTCATACATTTGGTATCTCTATGCTCAACAACCCTTTTTGCTTCGACAAAAGGAAGAGAATAAAGCAAAGATCGTAAAAATAAAGTGCTTAAGATCTTCAAAAATGTACATATAAACAAGAAAAGCAATGGCTAGCCATCTTCAAGAGTCAAAAGTCAAAGACCTTCAAGCTAGCAAGTTCAAGATGCAAGCTATATCACCCGCTTCTTAACCATGATTCGTAAGTACTTTTATTTGCTTTTGGAAATATATTTGTCATCATCAAAAAAGGTGAGATTGTTGGTGCAATGACGACCAAAGCCTCCGTAATGTTTTATTGATGACAAATATACATTCATGACACGTAAAAGTTCAAGCAATAGTGATAAGGATTTAGAACGTGTGTTTTTATAGGGTCATTTAAGATCTAAACTTGTACATTTGTGATCAATTATTACCCTAAATTGTTCCTTTTCACATTTTTGGTACTTGGGAGGAAAAAGATAAAAACCAGCTGTTGGAATCACTTGTAACTAGTATTATCAAGTGTTAGTAATTTCATTGTAATAGGTTGCATAATTATGGCTTTTATGTTAGTAATTAGTGCTAGGCTTATGTAGAAAGCCCATAGGTCTATGCAAAGGCCCAAAAGGCCAAGGAAAGGGATGCCCTAATCCCTTTGCCTATAAATACAATGTAACCTCTCCTTGGAGCGGTTTTGATCTCTTTCATATTAAGCATAAACATTTCCTTATTCATTTCGTGTGTCTGAGTTCAACCATCCCTTCTTACATCTTGTTTCTATTATCTACATAC
Source organism: Chrysanthemum seticuspe (assembly GCA_019973895.1). Taxonomy (NCBI): domain Eukaryota; kingdom Viridiplantae; phylum Streptophyta; class Magnoliopsida; order Asterales; family Asteraceae; genus Chrysanthemum; species Chrysanthemum seticuspe. Next base: position 139,331,551 of record BPTQ01000007.1, on the reverse strand, counting down.
TTGTGTTCATATTATGGGACCTAACAGTGGTATCATACGCCATCTAGTTGGGTGAAATGTTTGTATTTTGAACTTTGTACTCGTACGCGTAAAGGTTCTCGTTATACACTTTTATTTCGCTTCAAAACATTGATTTTTGCACTGAACTTTTAAAGATCCTTGTGTTTTAAGATTACTATAGTGTTTAGAATCATTTTTTTTTGTCAAAAAGTTTGAAGCTTTACGTGATTTACTTAGTTTTTAAACTCGTTTTTATTTCATGGTTCAAGTTTACGCTTAAGCTCAAAATTCATCTTGGTTCATCAAGTTCAAAACTTTCTAGTTATTTTGGTGTTTTTTGAAGCTTTTTCATCATTACAAACGAGTGTACAAAATGTTTTGGTGCATAAAAATACGTTTTGGTAGATTCTGTTGGTTTTACGCCTAATAAAACCCTTTTCTTACGTGTAAGGTGAAACCCTCTTTTTACGCCTAGAGAAACCCTAGTTTTACGCGTAACCTCTACGCCTAAAGTCAGAAGTTACACCTAAGCAGTTTACCCGTAAGGAATCTTCATCAAGTTCTTCAAAGATGTTGATAACTCAGTGTTTTTCTTGCTTGGATAAGCCTGAAAAACACTACGAATTATGGATATCTCTCACACTTAGACAAGTGTGAAGGATTTTTGTTTAAAACCTAACTTACGCCTAAGCTTAAAGCTTACGATCATTACCACTACACCGGTGGTCATGCAAACAAGACCAGTCAAGCCTCCCCGTTGTCACTGAAGATGATTTAATTTCAGAGTTAGTGCTTAAAATGACTCCTCGGGCTCCTTCTTTCACACCAGATGAAGCAAATCTATATGAGCTACTTCTAGCACAACAACTAAAAACATCCTGCAAGGAAGCTGCTGGTCAAGATAAGAGACCAAGAGATGATGATGACAAGGACGAGGATCCGAATGCAAAAAGACAGAAGAAGACCGGAGAGTCATCATCATCCATGCCACCACCACCTGCTAGAATCACCACGACACCCGCACAACAAGCTACCAAACAACCACCATCATCTGATCAACCTCGGGATGCAGATTCTCCACCACTACAACAAAAAAACGGTGATCACTTCAAGTATACCGGTGGTGAGGGTCATGACACTCCCGAACGAAGAAGAAGAAATTGTCAGTCGTCTCCTGGCTAGATGATGACAACACTGAGGAGTATGACTGGTTCAGTAACATGGTCGAGGAAACACCCAGACTCCCTGAAGGCCAAGAACCGGTAGATGGTAGAACCATGGAGCAGGTCAAGATTATCCAGGATGAGATCAGAATTAAGAAGATGACGAAACGGGAGCTCTGCAGAATCAAGAACGACGCATTCAATTTGCTGAAAGATAGATCTTGCAGTGCAGTCGAGCTTCAATTTGTTGAACGACGCATACAATTTGTTGAAAGATAGACCCATGCAATATCCAACAACATCGATTGGCTCAACCTCGAATCAAACATCGACATAACAAGAAAGGATAATGAACCATACTACATGGATTGGGCCAAGCCTCTACCAACAATTGGCAAACCCAAACAACCAAGGATCTCTTTCCGTTTCTTCTTCAACAACGATCTCGAGTTTCTGCAAAACGGTAGCAGTGTAAGCAAGAAATATGCTACATCGCTCACATTCAACATCCCCGCTGCAGTATTCTCCGACAACATCTCCATTGAAGAAGACGCCACAAACTTGTATGTTGACAAGGTGGTCGAGTATGACATTGATGCCAAATATGGTATTCATCATTGGCCAGAGAGGAGGAGACTATACTACAGGAGCTTCCAAGTAATAAAGTCAAACAAGGAGGTGAAGAATGAGAAGAGAATAGTTGCTTTGATGTTGGTCTCATTGGAAAAAAAGTGGGGCTACTCATTCTTGTCCAAGATCAAGGTCAAAAGACAAGATGAACAAGAGTATGATTTCACTGAAGCTGACTTCCCAACGTTGTCGCTCAACGACATCGAAGACATGTATCTCATAAAGGTACAAGGAAGGATGAAACAGTTCTCGACGGAAATTCAACTCCAGTTCATCACTGCGCTTCTAATCTTCATCCGCAGGAAAGTTATTTAGGAACGTGTTGAAGACTTTCAACTCGGCATTGAATCATACCAGAAGCACATTAATCTCACCAAACCGCTACTACACTTTAACGAACTGCACCAACAACCATAGTACACCATTCTGCATAAACAGAAGTTTGGAATCGTCTACATAAGTGAGCATCATCACACATGCTTCATGGCGTTTGACAAGATTCATAAGTTCTGTGATGCAACTTTGAAGATGGTTCGTGATGGGTTGGCATATCGGTTAAAGGATATTGAAGCTGGTATTGTTCTGAAGAAGAGATGGAAATCCAATGATCGCAAGGAAGTTCGCAGGTTTATCACCAGGCCAGATGAAAGGTTGATACACATGGATCAGATGAGACGTTTGGAAAGCTTCGTGGGCGGAAGACATAGCTTCTCTATCTTGACATACCAACGTCCAGATAAAGTTCCTGGTCGTGTGTAAAACATTTGGGTACTCTTTAACTTGATTGTGATTTTGATATTTGATTTATATATTCATTATGGTTTGTGCATAAATAGCAGTGTACAGCCCGATCTTGTATTGAAAGGACCTTGTAGTACGCTTCAATGCCACCATCCTTATAAAAGGAGCGAAAGCTTCTTACTTTTGAGTAAAATTAATCAAATCTTTCAATATTTTCATTATTCTGCTCAAAAGAACAAGTATTCCCTCTCGCGTTTTCTAGAACCTCAAAAGTTAATATCACTTGTTGAGGAGGAGTATTTGCAAGCAATTTGTTCTAATGAAAGTTCTTTGTGGAAATCTTATCGCAAAACTCGAAATGGTCATATTTTATATCAAAATTTCATCAAAAATAACATTAATATGCCATTTTTTAGGAGGAGAAAAATTATGTGATCTAAATATGTTGGATTGTGAATAGAATCTCAGTGTGCTAAGACTTAACCATTGAATTGACGAGCTCTAAAATGTCATTAATCAAAAAGATTTGTCTTTCAAGACTTATCTTAGTAGATTGTACCAATTCGAGAAACTCTTAATAGACATGAACTTTGACGGGTTTGACAACCTTTTCAAGGTTTGTTCACATCTTCAAGGTAGTAATTAGAGCTAGTTTTCACCTAAAAACTGACAATGTACCTCTTTAACTATACAACGTAATCGTGTCTTGCGGGGAATTTTCTATCTTGAGTCTATCAATTCAAAAGTGCGTGCTCTACCCTCACTATGAAAATTTCAGTCAAAAATCATAAGCACATGTGGAGGGGGAGTATTTCTGAAAGTACAAAACTCTCGAAGTGTTACAAACATGTCTTCATTCATAAAGCACTTGGAGAGATTTTCATAAAAATGGTTTTATGGCAACATAGGATAGTCATGGAGTTATAAGTTGACTAAGTTTAGGAATCAATGTCCTATGATCCGCCAGAGCCGGAGGGATCTACCCAAGGACATCACAAATAGCTAGTATTTAGAAGTCCGTATGTATGATTGAAAAAAGAAGAAAATAAGAATCGGAGAAAGAAGGAGTTGAAGAATTAAAAAGAAAAGTTAAAGAAAATGGTGAAAAGAAATAGCCCTCAAAATTATTCAACTTAGGGCAGAAACCGGGTTCAATTCATATGCTACTGGATGACACAAGATGACACCGGTATTGAAGACAAAGTTGTCATAAACCCAGTGACGCAATGCACTAAACCTTCTTAACCACTCAAGTTCTCTCAAAAGAGCTTGTTTCATTCTCACAGAAAACCCTATGTAATCTATCGACTTTCTCTTAGAGATTGTTGGTATTAAACAAGGAGACCCTCTCCCTAGTCTCCGCTCAGGAAAACCAAAGTGCACTATTGAGTCTAGAGCCATGAGATTCAACAAAAGATCTCTTAGGAATACTTGATCTTTCATCTCTTGTCGTTCAACAATAAGAATGTAAGTGATACATTATAGAGTCCTTCGCAGATCTTAGCAATCTGCCGAGAACATTTATGAGGGGATTCACAATTGTGATCCTCAGTGATTGAATGGAAACTCCTGTCAGGGTCAACATCAAACAGCCCTGACAGCAGGTCACTTTGGTAACTCCTTGTGGGTTACGCTTAGTGTTGTCTCAAACGGTCTACATTCATGAGGTGATGCTTCGGTGTACCTGAACTGTAGATATACTTCGGTATATCGTGTTAGCCTACTTGAGGGCCTCCAGTTCAGGAACAGCCTTTGTAAGAATTAGAGATGTGTTTTCACACTGTGATGTTAACACCCTCGAAGTTCGAACTTGTAAGTGCTGGAAATCCCGCTAAGGAGATTCCTTACAAGAATCGAGTCCTGAAGATGTGGGTCATTACTTGAACTTCTTCAATGTAATGCCAATTATCCCTCCTCAGGATTCGGACGGCTGATTCGCCCAACCAAGGTGAATAGAATCAAGACATTCATCAGTAAACCAATCATAGTGGTCAATTCTTTTAGAAAAGTCCACAATGATCGATTGGTGTTTTTCACTAACCCATTTTATGCAGCTACTGATGGATGTTCCTGAGAGGAAAAAGTGTGGCGATTCTCCACATGCTCATACCAACAACATCACATATGAAGTTCTCTCATAATCAAAGGCAACACAAAAGTTAATATGATTCTTCTTCAAAACCAAAGAATCAACAAAGTTTAAAGACTCGAGAACTATACCACACTTGGAACTCAAAGTCAAAAGACGTGTGAGCAAGGTGGAGAAAAACGTGGAAATACCTAATCAACGAAGCTGGTCAATGGCAGACAACAACATACTATCACAACATCCACAAAAGAACAAAGAACAAAGAATACAACGACGTCAAAGCTGATAAAGTCAAAACAAACAAAGCATCTCTACTCACAAGAAAGAAGAATGCTAGAAGACGTCAAGCAACTGCTATTACATCATCACGTTAGGGGGAGATTGTTGGAATCACTTGTAACTAGTATTATCAAGTGTTAGTCATTTCATTGTAATAGGTTGCGTAATTATGGCTTTTATGTACGTAATTAGTGCTAGGCTTATGTAGAAAGCCCATAGGCCTATGCAAAGGTCCAAAAGGCCAAGGAAAGGGATGCCCTAATCCCTTTGCCTATAAATACAATTTAACCTCTCCTTGGAGAGGTGTTGATCTCTTTCATATTAAGCATAAACATTTCCTTATTCATTTCGCGTGTTTGAGTTCAACCATCCCTTCTTACATCTTGTTTGTATCATCTACATACTTCTGTTCATATTATGGTGACCTAACACTAGCGTATTTTGGGCTAAAATGGAAAAGATAGTGAAGAAAATGACAAAGTCGCGAATATGCCTAGAAAAGGGGTCCAGACGGCGCCACAGTTTACACGCGACGCCATCACTTGCATTTGGACGAGATGATTTGATGGAAATTTTACAAGCGATGGCTCAAAACTTTTGAAGACCTTAACACCTTACGGCATCACTTATATTTGAAGACCATAATTCAGAGTAAAACTTATACATGATGACTCAGATCTTTTAATAGCTGACGGCTTCAAGACACATCCAGACGGCATCAGAGACTCAAAGCGACGACTTCAAAATAGCAACTTGCAAAGGATGAAACCCTAATGGCGGCGAGCTGACAGCGTCACAATCATAAATTGACGCCGTCGCAGTTGTAATACTATATATATATTCATATGTTTTCTATTATTTGTGTAACACTTTGGAGAGGCAAAACCCTAGACGAATTTCACATCTTTTGTGAAGGTTTTTCAGCCACTTTGGCTCATGTTTAATTGAAGTTAAGTAATCCATGTTTAATCGTTCAATATGTCTATGTTTTGTTTGATTATATGCTTTTCTTTTCTTCACTTTAACATGCTAGGCTAGATTTATTAGTGTTTGCTTAGATTTAATGAAACATAGTTATTAATTATTGATTGTCGTCTCTTGTTTAATTGGTTACCTTGAGTTAGGGTAAGAAAACTAGATTAATTCTTATATGTAACTAACTTGTCCATCTTATTTAATACAACCCTAGAGTGCACTAGTGGTTTTTCTCATTGTATTTATTGTATGAATTGCAGCTTGTAGATCCTATGATACTTAATAGACTTTAAGCTTCTTACGAGAGACTTATACATTCATAGAGTTAGGGCATTTGGCACCTCCCTACGACTAATAACAAGGAATACAACGCTCCACTTAAAACAAGGATGTGACAATTCGACTAATCAATAAGAGATAACTAGGGAGTAAGAAATCTAAGTAAACACATTTTACTATCATAAGACTTACCACCAATTTACTTTTCTTGTACTTAGTTTAATTTTAGTTTATTTGATTTTGTTTTAGTTAATTAGTAGTTAAAATTCCCACTATTCAAACCCCGAGATTCTATTTTTATTTCTAAAAGAATATAAAAGAATACAATAGACCTATCTCGACAACACTTCGGCAAAATTCTACTATCAAGTTTTTGGCATCGCTGCCGAGGAATAGTTTAGGTTTCAATTTCTATTTCATTTAGGTCTACTCACTAGATTCCCATCAAGTGAGATTTTTATTTTCTTTTTATTAGATTTCTCGTAGTCTATCTTTTCTTTGTTCTTCTTGTCCATAACTAATATCATTTGCCATCATGGTGGATGATAATATCTTTGAACCTTTTCACCAAGACCCACCAAACCTAAACCTACCACCACAAGAACCACCAATACCACCTCGAGCTCGTACTCTAGGTAAGTACTCTAGAGAAAGCCACCAAGGCTATCGATACACCATTGAGCTTCCATAAAGAGCCAATGTAACCCCCTTGCGATCTGACATCATCCGGTTGGTGCAAAATGGATGTGAATTCCATGGACTTAGTTCCGAAGATCCTAACCAACATCTCAAGGTTTTCCTTGAAATTGTTAACTCAATTGATCTTGATGTTGGCACTCGGGAGACAACACGATTGCGTCTCTTCTAATTTCAACGATTTGGGATGATATCACTTCCCGTTTCCTCGCTCAAATTTTCCCACCTGGGAGAACTACTAAGTTAAGGAATGACATTTTGATGTTCCAACAACGTCAAGGTGAAACTCTTTACGAAGCGTGAACTCGTTTCAATGACTTACTTCAGAAAGTACCTCATCATGGCATTGATCTATGGCTCCAAGTCCAAATTTTCTATGATCATGTCAACCACTCCATAAGACAGACCATTGACCAAGCGGCCGGTGGTAAGCTTCGTGATAAGAATGCGGAAGAATCATGGGGTATTATAGAGGATCTCACCCTCTATGACAATGAATGTTGGAATGACCATTGCAAGTTAAGCAAAACCGTCAAGGAAATATCCGTGCCTTCTAATAACTCAAGCATTCATAATTGTAGGATCATTGAACTTGAAGATCAATTCAAGTTCCGAGTGAGTTCCTATGAAGCTCCTAAACCTTCACATCAAGTGAACAAAATAACTTCTTCATTTGTATAATGTAGTGGTCCCCATAACACTCGTGATTGCATGGAACTCCCCGAACAAGCTTTTTTGGACTATGCATCTTCGTGTACCGACGGAGTGAGAGATTAGTGGTTCACTTTCAAACTCGAGCCAAACAATCTAGGTGATTCATATAACCCCTCTTGGAAAAATCACTCAAACTTTAGGTGGAAACAAAACAAAAATTCATTTCGAAACAACTTTTCAAATCCACCTAATCATTTTCATGCAACCGATTCGTCCTCGAATCGTCACTTTAATAATCCTTCCGTTTCCAACAATTCAAACAATCTCGAAGGATTGATGTCTAATTTTATGTCATCTAAAGAAGCTCGTTTTTCAAAACTTGAAGCCGATTTCAAGCAACAACAAAGCGAGATGACAAATAAAATTGACAACTTGTTGAAGGCTCTTGACAATCAATTGATAAACCCTATGAGTAAATTTACCAAAGACACAAATAGGGATACTGAAATCAAGGATCCTTCCTCATCAAAACATGTCCACTTGGTCAACATCATCACTTTGATACCACCACATAGGAATGACAAGGAAGATGAAAACGAGATTTCTAAATAATAAAACCAATTATGTTAAGAAAAAAACTAAGGACGATAAGAATGAGGAATATTACTTTTAAACGTTTATGACAACGGATGAATTGGCCTACCATAGGTATTTGCTACGTAATCCTAATCCACCTTATTACATGACACTACCAATCATCCAAAGTAGTAACCTATTGAATATAAATATACCATGCAATATTGGGCATTTGCATGAGTGGAAAGCTTACGTTGACCTTAAGTCCCCTATAAACATTATGACTAGGATACACTACAATGGGTCATGAAAAAACAATTAGTACCAAGGAGAGATCCTGTTACGGGTTAAGTAAGTAATTATGTGGGGAGAGTTAAGGGGATGCACGTATTTGTTAGGAATTTCACATATGTTACGGATTTCTTGATAGTGGAGGATATTAGTCCGACAATTGATTATTGTTTTTCTCACGTAGTATTAGGAAAGCCAATCATGGAAGTTTCTAAAGTGACTTACGACCTTACCTTAGGGATAGTTCGGTTTATGGATGAAACCGACGAGATTGAACAATACCGACTAATGCCGTATAAGATTGAACAATACCGACTAATGCCAAACTTAGAAAAGGAACTCAAGCAATTAGTCTATTATAGGAATGAAGAGGATAAAAGAAGATGTGTAGATTATGTGATGAAGAAGATACTTGGTTTTTACAATGAATGTATACAATTAGGGCCAGAATATAAAACCAAAATTGAGGATAGTGTGTAGAATATGACAGAGGATGAAGTCACGTAATAGGCCATGACTTTGAGTCTAGCTACAAGACTCATAAATAAAGAAAAACCATTCTTGGGAGGCAACTCATGTTTTTAATTGTTTGCTTATTTGTTTTTAATTTATATTTTCTTGCGTCATATATATCTTTCATCTTTATTGTTTAATTTCCATGTTTCGAATAAATTTTTGAAAATGCTTTAATTTATTTTTAACCTCGTCTTAATCACATATAAAGGTATATTACCAAAAACATAAGTGTAGGGAAGTTCACATTTGTTTAACATAACGAAAATCGAACATGTTTGTGTGTTTGTTGAGTCAAATGCTTGTATCGAGTCACAATGAATGTTTTGCAGGAAATTATAGGTTTTAAAATACAATTTTTTCTAGAAATTTTCTAGAAAATGAAACTTAAAATTTTGCCAGGTCAATCCTGACGGCGTCAGATTTACAACTTGACGACGTCGGGCACTGTAACAACAATTTTCCAAATTTTTGTTTTACTGTCGAAACCTAATTTTTTAAAATTTCCAGAAGTTTTAAAACTCCTGGATTCTGTAAACATTTGTTTTGTAAGCATTATATCTTATTCTCTTTCTAGGATAATTTTTATTATATATAGTGTTTATCGCTGATTTTATACGAGGTTTCGTGTTCATTTTCTTTGAAATTTACAGGTTATATTGGGCAAGAAGATTTAAGTACGTATTATAAGAGAAGTATATCATTGATCTAATCTTCTTGGAGGAGGATTTAACCATATTTCTATCGTCCATGCCAAGTAAATCAAGGGAGTATTAGTTTCTCCTATCTGTTTAATTTTTCCCGTTACCATATCTTTGGTACTTTTTAAGAACATTGGGAACATTGTTCAATTTAAATGTAGGGAGAGAAAAAGGGACATCTTAGAAACTAATCACTCACTTGATATATTTTTTTTCTAGTATTTGTGTAATAAACTGATTCCTCCCGAACCACCTAACTTTTATTTCTCCGTTCACAAAACCGTAACAGATGATAAAAGGGCGACAGCCCGGGAGAGAATGCAAGTTTACCAAGGATTAAAATATCTTTGGATCGTTTATGTCCTGGCGAGGCGTGATATTCCACATACAATGACTTGTGAATGCTGAAATGATATAGAATGTACAAAAACAGGAATCTGATTGACTAACACTAGGAATGTGAATAGTAATAGCTCTGTCACAGCTACGTTAATAAAAACGTACAATCAGAAACCTAAAAATTTAAAAGATAAAATCTATAAAATAAACGCTATCACTATATTTAAAGTGATGAACGTTGCAAACCTAAAACGTACGTTTAAATAAAAATTACGTAAACGCACAAAATAAAAAGTGAATTCAAAGAAACAAAAGGCCTACAAATATGAAAATGAAATTTTTACAATCCTAATAATAAAAGAAAATTATTAGAAAAAGAAATTTATTTTTACAACTATTTATTTACTTATTATTAATTAAAAACTATTTTAACTATTAATAATTACTCTAAAATAGAAGAAAATGCAAAATAAGGCTAGAAAAATAAATTTATCATTCTGAAAAATCTAAAATACTATAAAACTAATTTTAAAACTAAAAATATATTTTTCACACTTTTAATTTAATTATTACTAATTAATAACTATTTAAAATACACTTAAATACTAGAAAATATAAAATAAACTTTGGAAAAATAAAATTTACACTTTGAAAAATCTAAAATATGATAAAACTAATTTTAAAACAGAAAAGATATTTTTTATGCTTTTCATATATTTATTATTATTTATTTACTATTATTAATTACTAAAAACTATAATTGATTTATTAAAAATACTAAATGATTAAAGAAAAATCTCAAACTTTTTACAAAATTCTACAATAAATATAAGAACTAAAGAAAAATATAAAAATGGCAGCTTATGTACAAAAATAAGCTAATGGGCAAAAGCTCCAAAATAGAAGCTATTACTTAAGCTCATAAATGGTTCTTTTTAGCTTTTCTGTTTTCTGGATTTATTATACATAGATATTATACATATGTACTGAAAATGAACTTTACAAACCAAGAAATAAGCATAGCATGAGCTTATGAGCCCAACAGTTAAGCTTTTGGCTTGACTGTTGGAACTTAAGCTCATGATAAGCTCAAAATAAGCTATACAGATGAAACAAAAGAGAAAATAGGATATATACAAGTCCAATACAACAATATAAACAAGAAAAATGGACAGGCACAGTGTGAGCTTATGGTTTTAGACAATCAAGCTTTTGGCTTGACTTGGATGGAGTTGAGGCTTCAAAGAGCCTGTAATAAGCTCCACACTGAAATAAAAGGGAAAAATAATATGTGTACAATTAATATGGACATATATGAACAAGCTAGAACACTGGCTTTGACCCATAAGCTTGAAACAAGCTTATAAGCTAATCCAGTGTAACAGCAATCCAAACACCCCCTTGCAGTCTTTTGTTTGGGCTAAATAAGCTAAGAGAATAAGCTTGATAAGCCAAAATGAGAATTGAACTAGCAAGATGGGCTGGTTGGCTTTCCAAAAAGCCAAAGCTCTCCCTATGGGGATCAAAAATGGGCTTATAAGGAGCTTATGAAGTAGCTATGAGCACACTGATTTCTCAGCATACTTATCAATATGGTGATAAGTTAAAGCCAATTGCAGCCTTTGTTAATAAGCTGCAAAATGAAATCTGAGTATTGGATCAAGAAGTTGGGTAGATAAGCTTTACAAGAAGCTAATTTACACAGGCTTTTGATCACAAATGAGCTTTATAAAGAGCTGTAGGTAATGGTATAAATTCAATGAATTGAATTGTTGGGAATGGGCAAACTACAAGCTCAATAAAAACTTATCAAATAAGCTAATGAGAGCTCAACAATCACTGCACTAGAGATTATGGTTTCTTAGCTTTGTGAAAACACAAAGCTCACAAACTCAAGCTTAGACAGGAACTTTTCATTAGCTTTTGTAAACAACTCCACTACACTGTTTGCTTCAGTGTAGTGAGTTAGATGGGACAAGAAGATTGGACTGAATAAGCTATCTAAATAAGCAGATAATGGACAAATAAGTATAAACATAACAACTAGGCTAGAAGGGCTACTCAAAGAAGTAAAATGCACAAGCTATGGTCAAGTCATGAGGCTTCTGCAAGCTCATGAACTTGACCATAAAACTGTGGTGCAGGGCAAAAACAGTTAAGAAAATTGACTTTTAACAAGAACATAAAAGTTTGACTATAATGACTTTAAAACTAAATTTAATGACTGAATATAATATAATGGACTGTAATAAGATAATATTAAGCTAGGTCTACAAGTTTTAAGCTATTTCTATGAATTTTACAAGCTAAAACCATGACAGTTAACTGTAAGAAGAAATTAAAAGGAGATTTGACTTTTTTACAAAACAAGGACTCAATATTATGACTTACTTGAGCTATTAGGTACTATTCTAACATGAGACAAGTATAAACAACAACAAATAAACACAGGAAGTCCTGTTTATCAGCAAATCCAAACATCCCTGTGATGATCACTTTTCACATGAACTTCACAGTTTTGAATGATTCTGAGCATAAACTTGATTCAAAACATTATAATATAACATAATAAGATCATTTGAACATAAAACTTCAAGAACACAGTTGATAAACACAGATTTGTCAAGCTTGCATTTTAACTGAGTAATTTCTAATTTTTAGCACAACTGAATTTCCATGAACAAACTACTTATATTATGCTATAATAACATCAAATAACAATACAGAAACATGAAAACATGAAATTCACAGCATAAAAAGCAGTAAAACAGTAACTTGTAAAAAATGATAAAAATGGAAACAATGGAACTCACAAGTGATCAAGGCAAAACCTGAGTACCAAAGATCAGAAACCACTCCTAGCTTATTGTCAGTAGGCTAGAAACCAGAAAACCATCCAGATTAACTTCTACTCTTCAGAACTGCTTACTAGATCATAAGTTGACTTCCATTGACTTTTCTTGACTTTTTTAGTACTTTTCTGATTTTTAAAAGCTAAAACTTGTTTAATGAATCTAAAAAGCCTTAAAACTTTGTCAAGAGCTTGTTTGAGCTTAAAGATCCCAATAAACAACCATTAAACTTGAAATTAAATAACATGGAAAATTAAAGGAATTTAAGCAAAATAAGAAATTTGAAAGTAACTTGCAATTAAACTGGAAACATTATTCATTACACTAATTTAAGGAGAATTACAGCATAAAAACATTAAAAGACATTTTAATTTAAAGAAAGCATTTAAAAACTATACTAACGACCAATGGCTAGTCCAAAGGTAGTTTCTTCTCTGTCTTTCTTCCTCTTTTATAGTCCAATCCTCTTGCCACGTGTCTCTGAGCGTTTCCCACCACCTATTTTGACCAATGGAAGGTTTTTAAGCAGTTTGGCCTCTTTTCACATTTTGGCGGGAAAAGTGGTTTTGACCACAGGGCTACTGTTTTGGCAAGTAGGGGGGGGTGATAAGTATGATGATGAGGAGAGGGGTTGGAAGGGATAAGGTGCAGGGATAAGTGTTGGTGAGGTGTTGCAGAAGTTTTGCAGGCCAAGTGGGGAAGGAGGTGAATAGGTGGGCGGCAAAGGTGAAGTGTTTGACTTGGGTTTGACCAGGGGGTCAAAAAGGAAGTGACAGGGGGTTCAAAACAGGTTAAAGGCAGGGGTCAATTCATATTTTGACAAGGCTTTGGATTTAAATAGATACAAGGACTAGTTTTGTAATTCTTCAAACTTGAGGGGCCATTCCTGTAATTTTCTCAAAGTTAATACAAGGACCAATATTGACAAGCTTCAAAAGTACAAGGACCAAGTCTGTCATTTTGCAATTTTCCAGGGACCAAACTTGACAATTTTGAAAGTTCAGGGACCTTTTCTGCCATTTTACAAAAGATTTATTCAAGGACCATTTTTGACAAATTAGAATATTTCAGGGACCTTGAATAACATTTCTCTTTATTTAGATTTACTAGGGACTGTTTTTGACAACTTTTGAAACTTGGGGGACTAAAACTGCCAATTATGCAAATTTGATACGTTTTTCACCAGATTTTGATGTTTTTGCATTTAAAACATATAAAACACTTGTTTGTGATATTTTTATCATTTTGATGCGTTTCTGAGTGTTTTCAGATGTTTTTGCAGTTTAAATGGTACAAAAATGATGAGTATTTAGACACTCATCAATCCCCCACACTAAGATATTGCTAGTCCCTAGCAATGTTTTGAGAAAAATTAATGGATTTTATCTCTTTACCAAAAGCCATTACTTCTGGAGTAGCCAAATGTTTCAGTTCAAGTAAGAACTTTGGTACACCGATAACCAAGTGATTTTGAGCAAACCACCAGCTTTCAACGGTTTTGATTTGTCTTTACCAGAAGCCGTTTGCTCTGGACTAGCCAACTCTTAGATAAATTATCAATATTATCTTTGGTGAGCTGATTACCAATTATGGTTTTTCCACTGCCTTTACCACAAGCCATAAACTTGCGGGCTAGCCAACTCTTCACTTTTAAGGATATGGTGAGCTGAATACCATACAATTTTGGGCAAATTGCAAGCCGTCAACGGATTTGAGATATCTTTACCAAGAGCCGTTTGCTCCTGGATTAGCCAGTCCTTATGTGGGTTAGACATGGTGGACTGATTACCATTTGTTGTGTTTAGTACATAGTACTTCCACTAAATAAAAATTTTTTAAAATTTGGCCATTTTGGGGGAAAAAGGGACTAAAAGGGGTACATTTATGATCAAAATTCGCCAGAATTTCCCCCCCACACTTAGAAATGAATATTGTCCTCAATATTCAAAGTACCGGCTATTATGCCGAAACTTTGAACGTAAAAAGATAACATTACTAGCTAAGTGTAGAAACACAACAATTATTCTCTTTTTTCAATATTTACAATTTTCATTCATTTTTTAGATCTATATACAACATGTGGGGCATCTCTCCCACACTAGGGTGGTACACACGGGTGAAAACCCATGTTAAGCTACTGTTTTTGATTACCGAGTCGCTAGCTTGACTCGACCCCGAATTAAATTGTTCATGGGGAAGCTGAGTGGGATTGCCACTCAAAGATTTGGTGAGAAATTGGAGTGTGATTGCCACTCACAGAATTATGAATAATCGTCACTAAGATGAGTCTAAGAATCTTTAGAAAGAAACTCAGAAAAGGCTAGAAGAATCTTTTTGATTTTTGATTTATAAAAAGAAAGGAAAAATATTTTTGGGTTTTTGATATAATATAAACAGAAACGAAAAATAAAAATTGGCTAAAAGGGAAACCTAAATGAGATTATTAATACATGAAACTGATTTAAACCTAATCTATCACATTCCAGGAATTATACTAAGCACAGTAAATCCTTTTTTAGTGTAAACATGGTGTTTAGCCAAAATTTAGACCTAGGAATATCAAGATTAGGAAAATTGACAGTTAAATGCAAATCAAAGCACATATAGATTTCAAAAATCTTTTTGTATTTTATATTGTTTATATGAAATGAAGTATATGTAATTTACATACAAGGATAGGTATTTCAACAAAGTACAAAATACAAGTCATAATACGCAGCTAGCCTCCCCGGCAGCGGCGCCAAAATTTGATTCCTCCCGAACCACCTAACTTTTATTTCTCCGTTCACAAAACCGTAACAGATGATAAAAGGGCGACAGCCCGGGAGAGAATGCAAGTTTACCAAGGATTAAAATATCTTTGGATCGTTTATGTCCTGGCGAGGCGTGATATTCCACATACAATGACTTGTGAATGCTGAAATGATATAGAATGTACAAAAACAGGAATCTGATTGACTAACACTAGGAATGTGAATAGTAATAGCTCTGTCACAGCTACGTTAATAAAAACGTACAATCAGAAACCTAAAAATTTAAAAGATAAAATCTATAAAATAAACGCTATCACTATATTTAAAGTGATGAACGTTGCAAACCTAAAACGTACGTTTAAATAAAAATTACGTAAACGCACAAAATAAAAAGTGAGTTCAAAGAAACAAAAGGCCTACAAATATGAAAATGAAATTTTTACAATCCTAATAATAAAAGAAAATTATTAGAAAAAGAAATTTATTTTTACAACTATTTATTTACTTATTATTAATTAAAAACTATTTTAACTATTAATAATTACTCTAAAATAGAAGAAAATGCAAAATAAGGCTAGAAAAATAAATTTATGATTCTGAAAAATCTAAAATACTATAAAACTAATTTTAAAACTAAAAATATATTTTTCACACTTTTAATTTAATTATTACTAATTAATAACTATTTAAAATACACTTAAATACTAGAAAATATAAAATAAACTTTGGAAAAATAATATTTACACTTTGAAAAATCTAAAATATGATAAAACTAATTTTAAAACAGAAAAGATATTTTTTATGCTTTTCATATATTTATTATTATTTATTTACTATTATTAATTACTAAAAACTATAATTGATTTATTAAAAATACTAAATGATTAAAGAAAAATCTCAAACTTTTTACAAAATTCTACAATAAATATAAGAACTAAAGAAAAATATAAAAATGGCAGCTTATGTACAAAAATAAGCTAATGGGCAAAAGCTCCAAAATAGAAGCTATTACTTAAGCTCATAAATGGTTCTTTTTAGCTTTTCTGTTTTCTGGATTTATTATACATAGATATTATACATATGTACTGAAAATGAACTTTACAAACCAAGAAATAAGCATAGCATGAGCTTATGAGCCCAACAGTTAAGCTTTTGGCTTGACTGTTGGAACTTAAGCTCATGATAAGCTCAAAATAAGCTATACAGATGAAACAAAAGAGAAAATAGGATATATACAAGTCCAATACAACAATATAAACAAGAAAAATGGACAGGCACAGTGTGAGCTTATGGTTTTAGACAATCAAGCTTTTGGCTTGACTTGGATGGAGTTGAGGCTTCAAAGAGCCTGTAATAAGCTCCACACTGAAATAAAAGGGAAAAATAATATGTGTACAATTAATATGGACATATATGAACAAGCTAGAACACTGGCTTTGACCCATAAGCTTGAAACAAGCTTATAAGCTAATCCAGTGTAACAGCAATCCAAACACCCCCTTGCAGTCTTTTGTTTGGGCTAAATAAGCTAAGAGAATAAGCTTGATAAGCCAAAATGAGAATTGAACTAGCAAGATGGGCTGGTTGGCTTTCCAAAAAGCCAAAGCTCTCCCTATGGGGATCAAAAATGGGCTTATAAGGAGCTTATGAAGTAGCTATGAGCACACTGATTTCTCAGCATACTTATCAATATGGTGATAAGTTAAAGCCAATTGCAGCCTTTGTTAATAAGCTGCAAAATGAAATCTGAGTATTGGATCAAGAAGTTGGGTAGATAAGCTTTACAAGAAGCTAATTTACACAGGCTTTTGATCACAAATGAGCTTTATAAAGAGCTGTAGGTAATGGTATAAATTCAATGAATTGAATTGTTGGGAATGGGCAAACTACAAGCTCAATAAAAACTTATCAAATAAGCTAATGAGAGCTCAACAATCACTGCACTAGAGATTATGGTTTCTTAGCTTTGTGAAAACACAAAGCTCACAAACTCAAGCTTAGACAGGAACTTTTCATTAGCTTTTGTAAACAACTCCACTACACTGTTTGCTTCAGTGTAGTGAGTTAGATGGGACAAGAAGATTGGACTGAATAAGCTATCTAAATAAGCAGATAATGGACAAATAAGTATAAACATAACAACTAGGCTAGAAGGGCTACTCAAAGAAGTAAAATGCACAAGCTATGGTCAAGTCATGAGGCTTCTGCAAGCTCATGAACTTGACCATAAAACTGTGGTGCAGGGCAAAAACAGTTAAGAAAATTGACTTTTAACAAGAACATAAAAGTTTGACTATAATGACTTTAAAACTAAATTTAATGACTGAATATAATATAATGGACTGTAATAAGATAATATTAAGCTAGGTCTACAAGTTTTAAGCTATTTCTATGAATTTTACAAGCTAAAACCATGACAGTTAACTGTAAGAAGAAATTAAAAGGAGATTTGACTTTTTTACAAAACAAGGACTCAATATTATGACTTACTTGAGCTATTAGGTACTATTCTAACATGAGACAAGTATAAACAACAACAAATAAACACAGGAAGTCCTGTTTATCAGCAAATCCAAACATCCCTGTGATGATCACTTTTCACATGAACTTCACAGTTTTGAATGATTCTGAGCATAAACTTGATTCAAAACATTATAATATAACATAATAAGATCATTTGAACATAAAACTTCAAGAACACAGTTGATAAACACAGATTTGTCAAGCTTGCATTTTAACTGAGTAATTTCTAATTTTTAGCACAACTGAATTTCCATGAACAAACTACTTATATTATGCTATAATAACATCAAATAACAATACAGAAACATGAAAACATGAAATTCACAGCATAAAAAGCAGTAAAACAGTAACTTGTAAAAAATGATAAAAATGGAAACAATGGAACTCACAAGTGATCAAGGCAAAACCTGAGTACCAAAGATCAGAAACCACTCCTAGCTTATTGTCAGTAGGCTAGAAACCAGAAAACCATCCAGATTAACTTCTACTCTTCAGAACTGCTTACTAGATCATAAGTTGACTTCCATTGACTTTTCTTGACTTTTTTAGTACTTTTCTGATTTTTAAAAGCTAAAACTTGTTTAATGAATCTAAAAAGCCTTAAAACTTTGTCAAGAGCTTGTTTGAGCTTAAAGATCCCAATAAACAACCATTAAACTTGAAATTAAATAACATGGAAAATTAAAGGAATTTAAGCAAAATAAGAAATTTGAAAGTAACTTGCAATTAAACTGGAAACATTATTCATTACACTAATTTAAGGAGAATTACAGCATAAAAACATTAAAAGACATTTTAATTTAAAGAAAGCATTTAAAAACTATACTAACGACCAATGGCTAGTCCAAAGGTAGTTTCTTCTCTGTCTTTCTTCCTCTTTTATAGTCCAATCCTCTTGCCACGTGTCTCTGAGCGTTTCCCACCACCTATTTTGACCAATGGAAGGTTTTTAAGCAGTTTGGCCTCTTTTCACATTTTGGCGGGAAAAGTGGTTTTGACCACAGGGCTACTGTTTTGGCAAGTAGGGGGGGGGGGTGATAAGTATGATGATGAGGAGAGGGGTTGGAAGGGATAAGGTGCAGGGATAAGTGTTGGTGAGGTGTTGCAGAAGTTTTGCAGGCCAAGTGGGGAAGGAGGTGAATAGGTGGGCGGCAAAGGTGAAGTGTTTGACTTGGGTTTGACCAGGGGGTCAAAAAGGAAGTGACAGGGGGTTCAAAACAGGTTAAAGGCAGGGGTCAATTCATATTTTGACAAGGCTTTGGATTTAAATAGATACAAGGACTAGTTTTGTAATTCTTCAAACTTGAGGGGCCATTCCTGTAATTTTCTCAAAGTTAATACAAGGACCAATATTGACAAGCTTCAAAAGTACAAGGACCAAGTCTGTCATTTTGCAATTTTCCAGGGACCAAACTTGACAATTTTGAAAGTTCAGGGACCTTTTCTGCCATTTTACAAAAGATTTATTCAAGGACCATTTTTGACAAATTAGAATATTTCAGGGACCTTGAATAACATTTCTCTTTATTTAGATTTACTAGGGACTGTTTTTGACAACTTTTGAAACTTGGGGGACTAAAACTGCCAATTATGCAAATTTGATACGTTTTTCACCAGATTTTGATGTTTTTGCATTTAAAACATATAAAACACTTGTTTGTGATATTTTTATCATTTTGATGCGTTTCTGAGTGTTTTCAGATGTTTTTGCAGTTTAAATGGTACAAAAATGATGAGTATTTAGACACTCATCATAAACCAAAAGAAATACCTGTTAGGGTGATTTTAGCACCAAATTTAAAAAATTTTATGACATTTATGAATGAAACTTTAGTCTTAATAAAGCGTCTCATGGATAGGAATTATATATCTAGCACAAAAACCCTTCCACTCAAATTCCACCCAAAAAATATGAGGCTCTCCTTTAGATATATACGATAAAAGCTTTCAATTTTAATGCTTATGAGCGTACCGGTAGTATATAGATTCTAGAACTTTTTTTGTGATGCATTCCAAGATCACTAGTGGGACTACATTCGTGAAGTTAGGATTAACTAAATGATAAGAGGCATTAGGATAACCCATATTTTAAACCTATGTCTTATAATTACATTGGCTACATTGGCCAAGTAATTACCCCACACCCTTGCTATGTAATCATTTTTAGTACAAGATATCCCTAGTTAACCCCTCTAAGCCTATCCTTTTCGCGGTTCTCATAATATTTTGGTGGATTCCAGAATATTAATGAAGAGCATTGTCTACAATCCACCCCCAAATGTACACCCAAATCGCCTTAGCCTTCTTTGTATGCACTTATTTTAGTGCATTATTGTTATTTGTTAAACCCTTAGTTAATTGTCTAGTTGATTACATGGTTGTAAGTCAAGTCATATATTGTGTATACAGTTTTGGGATGATAGGGACTCATGGGTTTAGTAATATTTATTATGGACTAATGGGGAAGAAGTAAATTATAATCTCCATATCTACATAAGTGTTTAAGTACTCCACGTGTTTTGATACTTGCAATTCGGGTCATTCGTTAGTTTCTATATATTTAAAAGTTCAAGTGTAGGGATGAAACTATAAATCCCTTAGTTATTATGTATTAATTTGCGGATGGTAGGACAAAAGTGCATAAAAAAAAAGAAAAAACGAGAAAAAAAAAAAAACATCGAAACTACCATCCCGCGTCTATCCTTTATCTTTTTTTTTAAGTCAAGAAAGAGTCAAGAAAATTACAAAAAGAGTTAATAGTTAAGTGACTCGAGTCTTGGCTTAGCAACACCATGTTTTACATGTGATTAACTTAGATGATTGACTTGCCACCAGTAAAATTCCCTATATCCAACCAAACCGGTTTTCCATACCCTTACACCTAACGTTAAAACCCTTTAAAAGCCCTCTTTGACAACTTATCTGAGGTGCTTACGCCAAAGCGGTGGAGGTTTGATCTATTCTCAAAACTATGGTAATCTATGTGCTATGACAGGTAGAGAGTGTTTAATTTTCCCATTTCGATGCATGTTATACAACTTATACACCCGAGAGATGAGAGAATCCAAACACTTTATGTAAGGTGCTAGTATATAATTTACGTGCTTGTGTTGACTATTGTAGAACTTATGGATGTTGTAAACTATTTTAAACCAATGTTAAATTCCCCCTAACTTATAAATTGATTGGATAAAAGCATATTTTCTTAAGGACAATCAAATTCCAAATGTAGGGATATTTGATAAGGATTTAAAACGTGCATTTTTAGAGGGTCATTTAAGCTCTAAACTCGTACATTTGTGATCAGTTATTACTCTAAATCGTTCCTTTATACGTTTTAGGTACTTGGGAGGCAAAAGATAAAAACTAGCGTATTTTGGGGTAAAATGGACAAGAAAGTGAAAAAACGACAAAGTCGCGAATCTGTTAGGAAAAAGGGTCCAGAGCGCGTCACAGTTTACACGCGACGCCGTCACTTGCATTTGGGCAAGATGATTTGATGGAAATTTTACAAGCGACAGCTCAGAACTTTTGAAGACCTTAACACCTGACGGCGGCACTTGTATTTGAAGACCATAATTCAGAGTAAAACTTATACACGATGGCTCAGATCTTTTAATAGCTGACAGCATAAAGACACATCAAGGCGACACCAGAGACTCAAAGAGACAACGTCACAACATCAACTTGCAAAGGACGAAACCCTAATGGCGGCGAGCTGACGATGTCGCAATCATAAAGTAACGTCGTCACAGTTGTAATCCTATATATAATTTTGCATGTTTTCCATTATTTGTGTAACACTTTAAAGAGGAAAAACCCTAGATGAATTTCACAGATTTTGTGAAGGTTTTTTAGCTACTTTGGCTCATGTTTAATTGAATATGTCTATGCGTTGTTTGATTATATGTTTTTCTTTTCTTCACTTTAACATGCTCGGCTAGATTTATTAGTTTTGCTTAGATCTAAAGAAACCTAGTTATTAATTATTGAGTGTCGTCTCTTGTTTAATTGGTTGTCTCGCATTAGGTAAGAAAACTAACTTAATTATTATATGTAAGTAGCTTGTCCATCTTAATAAACGCAACCCTAGAGTGCACTAGTGGTTTTTCTCATTGTATTTATTGCATGAATCCTAGAAGACTTAATAGACTTTATGCTTCTTAGGGGAGATGTTGGAATCACTCCTAAACAGTATTTCAAGTATTTATATTTCATATGCAATAGGTAGCTTTATTATGGCCTTTATGTTTGTTTAAGGTCCAGCTTATGTAGAAGGCCCATAAGCTGAGGCCCAAGCCCAATAAGGAATAGGGAAGGAGAGGGAGTGTTGCCCTAGCTCCTTGCCTATATAAACTATTGTAAACCCTCATTTGAGGGTTGGTTGTTCAAGTTACTCTTTCATATACATCTACGCCTAACCCTTCCTCATTTATACGTGTGTGTGTGTTTGGTATTTGTTCAATCGCCTTCATCTCTTCTCTTATAAGCTTGTGTTGTAAAACTAGTGACCTAACAGTGGTATCAATCGCCAAATAGTTGGGTGTACACTTTGTTTTTGAAGTTTTGGTTTTGGGTCTTACGCGTAAAGATAACACAATCTTTGGTTCGCTTAAAAACTGATTTTTTACACTTTTGAATCCAAGATTCTTGTACTTTCAACGTTATTAGGTGTTAAACTATTGGTTTTTGGCAAAAAGTTTGGAACTTTACGTGTTTTTCCTTGTTTTTAAGCTTGTTTTTGTATGCAAGTGTTATCCTACGCGTAACTGTTTTAAGTGCTTCGGATCATCAAGTTTCACACTTTTGTGTTATTTTGGTGTTATTGAAGCTATTTCATCACACAAAAACTGGTTTAGAAACATCTTTGGACAAAATCATTCTTACGAGTAGGATTACGCGTATCAAAACCCTAGTTTTACGAGTAGTTCTACGCGTAACTTTGTTCCTGGCTTGATCTTCATTTTCCTGGTTTATTCCGTGTTTTCTTACTTGGATAAGTCTGAAAATACGTCGACTTTGGATATCTTCTACACTGTGAAGTGTAAAAGATCACTTGGGATAAAACCCTAATCTTACGCTTAAGCATAAAGCTTACGCGTAGAAAATCTTACGCTTAAGATTCATCTTACGCGTTGACCTAGTCCTACGCATAAGGTAATCCTACGCCTAACTTTCTACGCCTAACTTACTGTTTACGCATAACTTTAGTTTTTTCTCCTACTTACGCGTAAGCTAAATCCTACGCGTAACTATTCTTGTTACGCGTAACTTTTGGTGTTTTTACGCATAAGTGCTACTTGGTTCTTGTCATTTCTACGCCTAAGGATTCTTCATCAACAAAGGTTCATTCGACTACAAAGATCCATTCTTACTACACAATTTTATCATCATGTCTCAACCACCATACTCTAACTACTTCCCTCACACTTATAATCATCAACAACAACAATAATTAACTCCACAACATCAACAATGGAATCAACAACAAGCAATTTATCAACAACAATTTAATCAGCAACATACTCCACAACTTGGTGCAATTCCACAACCACAAATGGTTCAACCACCACCAAATCTTCAAGCTCTACCCTACACAAACGATTTCAATCAACATCCATCACGAAGCACTATGAAGGAACCCACTTGGTTTGCAAAGATGTGTGAAGCTTTAAGCAGCCAACAATCAATTCATGAAGCTGGATCACTTGATAGACCTCCAATGCTCACTCCAGGAAACTACGATCAATGGGTGATAAGGTTCTTTAGGTTCTGTGATCTGAAGAAGCCACATGGAAAGTTCTTAAAGAAGGTTATCTTGGAAGGTCCATTTGAGATGCCTACCGTCATTGTACCCGGAGATCCAACTGCTGTTCCACCAAGAGATGAACAAACCAACATTGCTACTGTTGCAGATTTAAATCCTACAGAACTTCTACACTATGAAGCTGATGAACTTGCAATGGAATACATCCTATTAGGATTACCAAACCCAATTCTTCGTAGTGTTGATGCTCAAAAGACTGCACAAAAGATGTGGGATCATATTCGTCTTCTTATGGAAGGATCTGTACTCAATCAGGAGGATTTGGAATCCAAAATTTACTTGGCTTATGAACACTTCATGATTGAACCTGGAGAGACACTTGAGTCATATCATCATCGATTTTCAGACATCATCAATGATTTGGATAAACACAACATCATCATGCCAAGAATTGCAGTGAATACTAAGTTCCTGAGTAGTCTTGGTCATGAATGGGAGAAGTATGTCATTTTTCTCCGTCAAGCGAAGAATATGCATCATTCTACTTATGGATTGTTGTACGATTACTTGAAGCCTCATGAGAAGGAAGTTGATCGGGAAAGGATTCTATGTGCTCAAATTGCTAAACAGGCACAACCGGACAATCAACAACTTGCCTTATATGCTCAACAGAATTATCCCTCTCAACCAGCAACTCAACCAACTGCTTCCAACACACCTTCACAGCAACAACCTCAACCTCAACAAAATCAATTGGTTCCATACAGCAACAATGCTCAAGCATATGTCAGTGAAGCTACTGAGGAAATCGATCCGTTCGAAGCATTGCAACAAGGATTTGTGATGATTGCTAATGCTTTTGGCCGTTACACCAACAAATCCAACAATCGTATTCGTTCCTCATCTAACACACGGACTCAAGCTGTTGTGAACAATGGACGTGTTGAAGTTCAGAATCGTGATTATGGTCGTCAGATGGGCGGTGGTCAAGGGTTTAATGCTGTGGGAAGGAATAACAACAGAGCTCAAGTGGTGGAACAGGGAAATGCTCAGAATCGGTTAAATGGTCTTAGATGCTACAACTGCAATGAGAAGGGACACCTGGCTAATGCATGCCCAAAGCCAAGGACTCGGGGCAGTGCTTATTTCAAAGAGGCCTTACTTTTGGCTCTTAAGGATGAAGCTGGTGGATCTCTCACAAACAAAGAACAGAGCTTTATGGCAGACGCAGACTCAGATGATGATATGGAGGACTTGCAGGCTAATGCAGCTGTTATGTTGATGGCTAATATGCATGAGCTGCACATGAGTGATACAGGCCCAGTGTATGACACTGATGGCTTGTCTCAGGTACCCGAACAAACCATCATCATATCTGAACTAATATCTCCGCCAATATCTGAATCCGGCACGGATCAGACTGTTCAAAATGAGTCTTCTACATCTTCTTCTGATGATTTTCAAGTTAACCCTGTAGTTACATTTGACGATCAAGATGACCTCATGGTTTCCTTTGATAATCAAATTGACTCCGTGGTCGTACTTGAGGATCTAAAGAATGATCATCTTGAGACTCACGTTGAACAAGATGATCTGTTGCCTCATCCGGATTTTGCTCAGTTAATTCAAGACCATAAAATCAAAATGGAGGAATGTTATGCATTAAATCAATCCTTAAAAAGTAAAAATGCACTGTTAACCAAGGATTTTGAATGTTTACAAATGCAACTCAACTTTTTCAAAACTCAAGAAAACCGTGAAAAAGGTTTTGAAGCCGCTTTTGCAAAATCTCATCAAAACGAAAAATATTTAGAGAGACAGATGCGTGATCTAGCCGCCTCGAAGAATGCTTTATTGTCCGAAATAGAACAACTGAAACATGAACATAAAAAGAAAATTAACGCTCTCACCTTGGAAAATCAAAAAGCTAAGGCTGAGTTGTTAAATTGTCAAAAACAGTTCTCTGCATACAAAAAGCATTCAACGAATCGGGTAGATGACCTTCTTGCAGAAATTCTCGGTTTGCAAAACAAACTGAAAGAGTTTAAAACTGTTGTTTACAAACATGGTGAATCAGTAACAGCTATTGAAAAGTTTACCTTAAAACCAAATCCAAATGGATATGGAAAAAATCTAGCTGATTACAAACCAAAGCTTTCACTAAAAACATTCAAACCAACTCCTGAAGTTTCTAGTGCAACATACAAAATTGATAATACTGTCATGAGTGTTGTTGAATACCATCGTCAAGAGGAATTAGATGCAGAAGACGAGAGTCGATCAAAATTAAAAAATGTTGTCTACAACAAACCTTTTAATTATAAAAACGCGATCACTTTCGTCACACCAACGGATTCCACAAACACACCCAGGGTTATCATCAAAACACCCGAGTCTTCTATTGTTAATCCCAAAACAGTCTTTGCACAAACTTATGGTCCTTTACCTTCCATTAGCGAAGTAAACTCACAACCTGAAAATCGAAAAATTCTTCGATATTTTGACATTTTCATGGCTGACCTCAAAATTTTACAACATGAGATAGAATATCGATCTGAAATCAAAGTTGAACATTTTCAATCGCCTCTGGCGAGAGAACAAAGAGACATCTTTCAGAAAAATCTTTTACCTAATGTTAAAAACTTGAAAAGTTGTGCAATTGCCTGGGAAAAGGATTTTCATAAGGAACTTGGGGTAATGAAAAACATTTTCGAGAAAACAGAAACATCTATTACTAACACAAAACGCAAAAAGAAAATGTTGAGAAAAGATGTTGATCGACTCTTGGAAGATGTTATCTGTGCTGATATCCATAATGTTGTGCTATTCTATTCGTTGCCATATGCATCTGATCATATCTCTACTGATATTGTTGAAACTGTTGAAACTGTTGATAACACCGATAATGTGCTTCAGATCGAGTCTTTAAAAACTGAAAATAAACGATTACACACGGAAATTTACAATGCAAAACGTCGTCTTCATTGGTGTGAAAAAGATATTCACAACCATCAACTTAGTTTTCAAAAGAAAATCGCTCAATTGAGTGCAAAATCTTCTGATCCTAAACTTGAGCAACTGGATGATCAAAACGTGTCTTTGAAAAGTCAAATCTCAAAATATGAACAAGAACTTTTAAAAGTTAAACAGGAATATGGTGTCATATTTGATTTACTCAAAAAGACTCGAGATGAAGCATCTAATGAACTTGATCACTATCTTGCTCACACTAGTGAAGTCATGAATTTTGCTGGTAATATTCGTTCTGAAAATCAAGATCTGATTCACACCATCTCTAAGTTACGGGAAATGTTAGGAAAGTATGAACAACTCCCGCCTACTGTGATTAAGAGATTAGCACCAGTCACACTTAGTAATCGTGAACCTAAAATTCCCACTGCCAAATCACAAGTTGCTAATGTGTTTCCCTCTACTGAAACAGGAATAGTTGCATCTTTTCCAAACGTCCGCACTTCACAACCTAGAAGCACTAAATCGAAGAATAGGAAGTTGCGACCTAAGAAAAGATCAATAAGGAATGCTAAAGTAGAAGAACACCCTAGGACTCTGAATAAAAATCATGTTGCTTCCACTATAGATGTTACGTCTGGCAAATGTAATAGAAATAGTGATGTAACGAATGCTAAACCGTTGAGTACTTTTGATATTCAGTCTAATGCACCTTGTGTTATTTGTCAAAAGAGTATGAATTCTGAATGTCATGACAAATGTGTTGCTAAAGCTATAATCTCTCGATTACGGAATCCTAAGAATTGGAATACCTCTAGGCCCACTAATCATTCTAAGTCTGTGCTTGGTAAACCACCATCTTTAGATTCTAAGGCAACCATTGCTATCAAAGCAGCTACCGCTTCACCTCCTAAGAATGTCGTACCACCTAGTGCTTTCACTAAGACTAAAGCAAAGAGTAGTTATAGATGGCAGAAATGGATATATAACACACTAGGATTTAAATAGATGCCTAAACTTGTCAATGTGTGTATGTCTAACGTACCTGCTTAGGAACCCTCTAACATTTCGGGTTCCACATCTACTTCTATTCCATCTGTGTCGTCTGTGTGTAATGCAGGTGATACAGATCATTCTCTGGATTGTTGATAGCGGATGTTCCCGACACATGACAGGCAATCTCAAACTGTTATCAAACTTTATTGCAAAGTTCATTGGCACTGTCAGATTCGGGAACGATCACTTCGCAGCCATCATGGGCTACGGAGATTATGTTAATGGGAACATCGAAATAAGCAGGGTTTACTATGTGGAAGGCCTCGGTCACAACCTGTTTTCAGTAGGTCAATTTTGTGATGGAGATTTGGAGGTTGCTTTCAGGGAGAAAACTTGTTTCATTCGTGATCTACAAGGAAATGATCTTATGTCTGGCTCGCGTAATTCTAGTCTATACACTATCTCTATGAAAGACATGGTTGCTTCCTCTCCCATTTGCTTACTTTCAAAGTCAACATCTACAAAATCCTGGCTATGGCACCGTCGTCTATCACATCTAAACTTTCAAACCATCACCAACCTTGCTCGACACAAACTAGTTGAAGGACTCCCACGATTCCGGTATTCAAAAGATCACCTTTGCTCAGCCTGTGAACAAGGGAAAAGCACTCGTGCTCATTTTCCTTCAAAGGTGGAACACAGCTCTCAGCATGTGCTTCATCTTCTTCACATGGATTTGTGTGGCCCCATGCGCGTGCAAACGATCAATGGCAAACGCTACATCTTAGTAATCGTTGATGACTACTCTCGATGGACTTGGGTCTACTTTCTTCGTAGCAAAGACCAAGCTCCACAAATGATCATCACCTTTCTCACAAAGATACAGGTTCAGCTCCGCAACACCGTCAGAATCATCAGAACAGACAAAGGAACTGAATTTGTCAACAAAACCCTTCGTGAATTTTATGAGAAAGTGGGAATTCAACATCAAACATCTATTTCACGGACACCTGAACAAAACGGAGTTGTTGAAAGACGAAACCGAACGTTAGTGGAAGCTGCAAGAACAATGTTAATCAATGCTAAACTTCCAGATTACTTATGGGCAGAAGCTGTATCTACTGCATGCTATACTCAAAACCGTTCCATGATCACAAAACGCCACAACAAAACACCTTTTGAGCTTGTCCACAACTATAAACCGAACCTCAAACACTTTCATGTATTTGGATCCCTTTGCTATCCGAATAATGATCGTGATGATTTTGGAAAGCTCAAAGCAAAAGCTGATATTGGAGTCTTTATTGGATACTGTGACAATTCTAAAGGTTTCCGAATCTGGAATCGTCGAACTAAGGAGGTAATGGAAACGATTCATGCTCATTTCGATGAACTCACGGAAATGGCTTCTGAGTATAACAGCTTAGAACCCGGTCACAACCGTTTAAACTTCCCTCAACCCCCATCATCAGCTGAAGAAAGCCCTCAGCTAACTCGTCAACAAATGGAAAGGTTATTTGCTCCTCTGTTCTGTGACGATATTGATGAACGTGCTCCTGGTGTATCCGCTGTCTCCGCTGCACAACCTGATAATATTCCTATACCTGATACACCTGCCACAACAATTACTGTTGAAGATGCACCTACACCAATTGACTCCAACACAACAGTTGAACACACCGCTTCCAACAATGATGAACCAGCTGATGATATTCTGAATGAAGTACCCACACCTGCAGATTTTGATCCAAATGCGTTCTTCAACCCGTTTGCCAATGAGACTGCTGCACCAGATGTTGCGGAATCTTCAAACCATTTGAATCCTCAGAATCTGCACAATGTATACCAACATCAACCCTCTACACATAGATGGACTAAAGACCATCCTCTGGCTAACATTATTGGCAACCCGAATCAACCAGTCGTTACGAGACAACATCTTCACTCAGATGGTGAACACTGCATTTATGCACTCACTGTCTGCCAATCTGAACCTAAAAACATTAAAGATGCAATGACAAAAGACAACTGGATTGAATCCATGCAAGAAGAACTCAACCAATTCAAACGTCTTGAAGTATGGGAACTGGTTGAAAGACCAACAGGGGTCTACGTCATTGGTCTAAAATGGATTTGGAAAAACAAATTGGATGCTGAAGGGAACGTCATCCGAAACAAGTCACGTCTAGTTGCTAAGGGTTATCGTCAGGAAGAAGGAATAGACTTTGAAGAATCTTTTGCTCCGGTTGCTCGTCTTGAGGCTGTTCGGATATTTCTCGCGTTCGCGGCTCATATGAACATGACGGTCTATCAGATGGATGTCAAAACGGCGTTTCTCAATGGGCAACTTAAAGAAACGGTTTATGTCAGCCAACCAGACGGATTCGTGGATCCTGAGTTCCCGAACCATGTCTACAAACTGAACAAAGCTCTTTATGGTCTCAAACAAGCCCCTCGGGCATGGTACGATAAGCTATCATCTTTCCTCATTGCCAATAATTTCACCAAAGGCTCGGTTGACCCAACTCTTTTTATACAATATCACGGGGCACACATCTTAATTGTTCAAATTTACGTGGATGACATCATTTTTGGGTCAACACATAAGAAGTTTTCAATCGCTTTTGCAAAACTAATGAAGAAAAATTTTGAAATGTCCATGATGGGTGAACTTACATTCTTTCTAGGACTGCAAGTTCATCAATCACCCCGTGGTATTTTCTTGAGTCAGTCCAAATATGCCCTTGAATTGTTAAACAAATTTGGAATGACAACCTGTGATACTTATGCCACACCAATGGCTCATACCAAGAAGTTAGATGCTGATTTACATGGGAAAGTGGTTGACCCTACCAAATACCGAAGTATTATAGGGTCTCTCATGTATCTAACAGCTAGCAGACCTGACATTGTCTTTGCCGTTTATCTATGCTCCCGTTATCAGTCGCGACCAACTGAAACCCACCTCTCTGAGGCTAAAAGAATCCTCCGATACATCAAGGGAACCATTA
Organism: Chrysanthemum seticuspe; assembly: GCA_019973895.1. Lineage (NCBI taxonomy): Eukaryota > Viridiplantae > Streptophyta > Magnoliopsida > Asterales > Asteraceae > Chrysanthemum > Chrysanthemum seticuspe. The sequence goes on along the minus strand of BPTQ01000007.1, from coordinate 139,300,753 downwards.
ATTTGGGGATCTGGTATCCGAAGGATTCTGGTTTTGAACTAATCGCTTTTTCAGACGCTGATCACGCAGGATGCCTAGACTCAAGGAAAAGTACTTCAGGAGCACTACAATTTCTCGGTGATAAACTGGTGTCTTGGCAATCAAAGAAGCAGGATTGTACATCGCTGTCATCAACTGAAGCAGAATATGTAGCCATGTCCGCGTGTTGTGCTCAAGTCATCTGGATGAGAACACAACTCAAAGACTATGGTTACGTATTTGACAGAATCCCGATGTATTGCGACAATCGGAGTGCCATTGCAATCTCGTGCAACTCTGTTCAGCACTCGAAATCAAAGCACATCGATCTACGCTATCATTTCATCAAGGACCACGTGGAACAGGGTACCGTTGAATTATACTTTGTGGGTACTGAATACCAATTGGCAGATCTGCTCACCAAAGCCTTGCCTCCCGCTAGGTTTAATGAGTTGGTCCACCGAATTGGTATGAGGTGTTTGACTCAAGAGGAATTGGATGACCTCTTAAAACAGTCTTAAAAACCTGTCAAACACCAAAACATCTTTTGTAAATAAATTTTTCAAAAACAACAAAAATATTCTCCCAATCTATATTTCTTTCAACATGGCAAGTACATTTCTTCCGTCAACACTTTTATCTTTCAAAATTCAGTATTTTTCCGATCAAGTGTTGAGGGGGAGAAAATTATCCATTAACTGCTTCAAAACATCTGTGTACTTGAATGTTATCACATCTCGGTTGATTCTTTTACAAATGGTGGTAAAATTTCCTGGTTCATTGACACTCCTCGGACTTTAATTAATAACCTTTCACTATTTTCTCAAGTCGAGGGGGAGTGTCATCAAGTTTTCTAAAATCTTCATTTGGTAACCAAAATTGGAAGTTAAAAGGCTTTGGATGAAAATGGAAAAGGTGGAGGGACCAAAACGGTCAAAAAAAAACTTAAAGTTATTTTAAATAAAACCTCCACCTAACTTAACTCTTCTCATTTATTACTATCAACCAAACATGTCCTACGCATAAGAATCAATCTTCAAATCTGTGTTTTGGATCATCATCTTGTAAGTTGTTTCATAATCTTAACATGTTTTCAAACACTGGTTTTGATTTTTACGTGAATCCAACGGTCAAAAAGATGTATAATCTTGGTTTTGTGTTCTACGCATAAGCGTATGAACACGTAATCAAGATTGTGTGTTTGTGATTAAAAAGATTGTTTCAAAACGTGTTTTTAGCATCAATGATAATATCTTTATCCTCAAATCTTACCCAGAAACACGAATTAATTGATTTTGAAACTTAGGGTTTATGCGTGGATTTGGGTTCTTCCAAATGTGAAGTGTTTTGGTCTAAATATTGCTGGGTTATGTTCATATGATGTTGAATTAATCATATCCTTGCTTTATAACCACCCAGAAACACTGATTAATTCAGATTTTGAAATTAGGGTTTAAGGTTCACAAGTTTGGGTATTTTTGATTCACCATGAGTTAGATGTTAATACTTGGTATATAAGCTCATACAACTCTCTTGAACTACCAGAATAAGTTTGGTGCAAATCCTATGGTTAGAAAACTTACGCGTAATTCATAACCCTTAGGGTTTTGACTTACGCGTATGACTTTCTACGCTTAACTGCATATGAATGATTCATACCATGTTTTGTTGATAAAAAGAATGATATGTGTTTAACTTTGATGATATGATGTTTTATTTCAGGCTTGCTACACTTAATATTCAGAATCAAGGTTGATATTAATCTACGCATAAGGATCACCTTACGCGTAGCCTGTTATGCGTAAGATTAGTCTTACGCGTAGCGTCTACGCATAAGGTTCTACATATGGGACTACGCGTATCCTGTGAAGGATATGCGTAAACAGTGACCCCTACGCTTAAGGTCAACTCTTACGAGTAGCCTTACGCGTAAGGTTAATATATGCCTACGCATAAGCTCTACGCATAAGGTCTCCTTTTTCCTACGCGTAACATTTCTTACGCGTAAGTTAGGATTCTACGCGTAAGCCTACGCCTAAGCATATAACATACCTGTCTACGCGTATCTTTGCAAAACTACGCTTAACCCTGGATTGACCTTCATGATGAATTGTTACTTGTACAAACTTGTAAATAAACTAATCATATCATCACGAATCCAAAAATGTCACTAATAAACTTAAATCGTTTGATATGTTGTGAACAATAAGTGATAAAATAAACTTTAAAACTTAAAGTTAACTAACTCATGAAACATTTCACGATATCATTGATTGAACATACAAGTGACTTAGGACTCGTAACAATCATTATCACTGTACATTCAACAACTAGACAATACGACCTTCTGTTGACTAACATTATGTCTTTCGATATGTTGGTTCTTTTGGCTAATGTTATTTCAGATCACGACATGGCTGAACAAATGAATGTGGATGCACTTGAAGTTCTCTCTATTGCTGATATCTATCCTCATGGCTATCCAATGAAGATAGGAAAGAATAACCTCCGTGTTGACTTTGACACCCTCACTTGCTCTGAATCTTCATGTCTTATTGCTATTGATATTCTGAGAACTCATCCGTATCAGAACATGCTTACTCACTCTGCAACCATTCCTGAGATCTACATCCAACAGTTCTGGAACACTATGGAAAGGGTCAAAGGAAGGACTGCTGTGACGGTGACTCTGAACCACAAACAAGTCACCATTACACCTGCAGACTTAAGGGCTGCTCTCCTTATTCCTGAAGTCAATCCAACCAAACTTTATGCCACACCTGCTGAAGAGCTAACTCTCCAATTCTTAATCAATATCGGTTATGACGAGGCTACAGGAGTAATCTCTAAGCACTCTCATGTAGAGCTTAAGAGTATTCCTCAACCATGGAGAACACTCTACATGATCATCACCAAGTCTATTTCTGGTCGTGACAGCGGCTATGAGCATCCTAAGCTCATAGAACTGCAAATATTTTGGGCATTCGTCAACATGAAACACATCGCTATTGAAGCTCTGATTTGGGATGACATGATGTCATTTCTCAACAAACTTGGCTCAAAGATTCCCTACATCAGATATACCAAATTGTTGATCCAGAGAGCACTTGGACTTCACCCTGACATTCCCAAGAGGCTCAATGACCCAGACAATCACGATATGTTGACGGAACCCATTCTCACTGTTAGAATCAAGGAAACGTCCACAAAGAAACAAGGTGCTGTATTGCCAGATTTCCTTCTAACTGAAGATGTCAGAAAGCTAGAATCGTACCAAAGGTATCTGGAAGCAGTCAGACAAGGCAAAGTTGGTCATCTTGACGAAAAATCTTCTGGAACACCTATAAGGAGAACCAGAAGAGGAAGTGCAGGAAGCACAACAAGTTCTGTGAGTCAAAGGAAGGTTCCTAAAAGGAAAGCTCCTTCTATAAGGATTGTTCCCGTAAAGGAAGCCGAACCTATTCCCACACTTGAACCTCAAAGACAACTTAGGGATGAGAGCTCTGAAGATACTGAGACAGATGAAGAGGTTCATTACTCTGCAACTGCAACCGAAACACCTGCCTCAGTGACAAAACCTCCAAGTCCTCCAGCTGTCCAAGAAAAAGGGAAGACTCCAGCTATTGTACCTTATGATGAGAGCTCTGAAGAAGATGAAGAAGAGCAATTGGATAAATCATACAGGAAAAAGTTTCACAACGTCCGACACATTCAAAAGGCCGCTGAATTTGCTAAAGAACAAATGGGTGGCCCCGGAGGATCAAGTGGTGCTGCCCACTCCTCTCCAGATCCTGATGCGGTTAATCAACCCGATAAGGGATCTGGTGCCACCACTCTTCTGCAACAACAACCGCCTGTTGAAGACACCATTGTGTATGATTTTGAGAAACAGGAAACTGAGAAAGAAAAGTCTAAGGATGACGAGGATGATTATACAAAGTTTCTTCTAGACAGTCCAACTCACTCAAAGGAGAAAACCTCAGAAACTCCTAAGGACATGAAGTCTCCTCATGTCTCCTCATCATCGGACTCTTCTTCTCATTCATCACCACCACCATCAACTAAGTCAACCAGATCATCATCCAAATCCGTGAAGAAACCACCTAAATCTTGGATTTCTCAAACACATGCAAGAATTGTGAAAGCTGTCAAACAAGTTAGAAAGAAGGATATGCTTCAAAGAAAACTTAATTGGTATGCTGAACAAATGCAGTACTTACATGATGAGAATGACGAGATGCGGAAAGATAGGAAATCTATTCAGGAATTCATGAGAAGTCATCGTCAGGGGGAACTAAATGAAATGATTGAAGGTTACACTCAAAAGTACCTTCAGGATATCGTTCCAAAAGTCCAAAAGGAACTGGAGAAGTCAGCAAGAGAACAAACCCACAAGTTTCTTCTCGACACTGTCCCCAGTGTGACAAAAGAAGTATTTTCCAGACAACTCACCCCTAACATCGTAACATTGGTCAAACATACAATGGCAAAAGAAGCTGATCTCTCTGAATCTGAGTTAATCGCTAAACTTGTGATTCTACTTGACTATCAACTCAGATCATCATGCAAGGAGTCAGCCGATCAATCCAAACGACCAAGAGATGACGATGATAAGGATAAGGACTCTGCACCTAAACGTCAGAAGCAGTCTGGTCATTCTACATCTATGCCACCTCCTCCACATCGGACTTCTTCTCAACATAAGTCTCCATCACCTCGGTCTTCTACTGATAAACCTCAGGACGATTCCGAGTTACCACCCCTGACTCATAAAACAGGTGACTACTTTGAGTACACGGGTGGTGACGATGAAGAGGTCCTTGAGCCCCAACAACAACCCACCTCACCTAAACAAGTGCAGAAACCAATATCATCATCAAAACCTTCAAAACAGAAGAAGAAAACGACTCTGAATGACGTCGTATCATGGCTTGATGACGATAAAACTGCAGAATTTGATTGGTTTGCTACTCTTGTTAACGACACTCCCTACCCTGAAGAAGGTCAAGAATTGGTAGACGGTAGTACCTTGGAGCATGCAAAAATCTTGCAAGAAAGATTCCGTGTGAAGAAGATGACGAAATCCGAGTTGAAGCGCATCAAGAATGACGCATTCCTTCTGTTGAAAAACAGCTCGGAAAGTGCAATCGAGGTTGAATATCACCTTGAAAACATTGCTCGAGCCATGTCTAACAACATGGATTGGCTCAACCCAGAAGCAAACATCGACTTCACTAAACGGAACAACCCTCCATATTACACTGACTGGACCAAACCTCTACCAACAATCGGCCAACCAGATGAACCAAGGATTCCCTTCAGATATTTCTTCAACAAAGACCTGGAATTTCTTCTCCATGGTGGCGATGGTTCACGAAAATACGCTACATCACTGACTCTTCCATTCCCAGCGGCTATTTACTCAAACTGCATAGCTATCGAGGAACGTGCAAATCACTTGTTTTCTGACAACGTGCAAGCATACGACCAAGATGCATTGTATGGGATTCATCATTGGCCTGAACGCCGAAGAATCTACTACAGAAGCTGCCTGGTTCAGAAGTCTCAACATGAAGTGTATTGCTCAAAGGACATCGTGGCCATCAAACACATTGATCTCAAGTCTAAGTGGGACTACACATTCTTGAAGAATATCATAGTCAAACGACAAGATGAACAGGACTATGAATTCTCAGAGGCTGACTTTGAGAACTTGTCCCTCAACGACATCGAAGACTTGTACCTTGCCAAAGTACAGGGTCGTATGCGACAATTCTCGACTGAAGTTCAACGTGAATTTATCAAGTCAGTTCTCATCTTCATTAGACGCATTGTGATCAAAGAACGTGTCGAAGATATCCAGATGGCTGTTGAATCATATCAGAAACGTGTAAACTTCACTCCACCACAGCTTGATCTTCCTGACATCAACCAGCTCAAACAACTTACGCTCATCAGCAAACCTTTCGGCATTGTTTACCGCAGTGAACTTCGCAGAAACTGTTTAATGGCGTGTAGTGAGCTCCACAAATTCGGGGATCATACCTTGAAGATGGTTAGGGATGGATTGGCGTACAGATTGAAGGATATACGCCTGAAAGTTGGAAATCCTAAGCGCTGGAATTCTCAGGAAAGGAGGGATGTGAGACGTATCATCACCATGATTGATGAACGGTTGTTCAGAAGGGATCAGTTCAGACGCTTGGAGAGCTATGTTGGTGGTCGACCCAGGAGAAACATCACCGGCTTTCAACGCCCTGTGCGCACTCCTGGGAACATCACTGCACTTCCTGGTACCCCTTGAATTGTTTCCTTCATAATATTTTGGATGTATGATTTTATATATGAATGGCTTGTGCACACATAACAGTGTACAACCCGTAATGGTCAAGAAAGGACCCTGTGGTACGCCTCAGTGCCACAATCCTTATAAAAGGAGCGAAAGCTTCTTATTTTTGAGTAAAACCTATCAAACCTTTCATTTTTCAAGGTTTTGCTCAAAAAGACAAGTACTTCCCCATATGATTTCAAAACCTCAACCGTTTATATCACTAGTTGAGGGGGAGTATTTGATGAAAACTTTGTTCACAAATTGTTCACAGTGGTCACTCTTCCCGCAACACTCAAAATGGTCATATTTATTCTCAAAATGTTTCAAAAATAACATCATATATGCCATTTTTGAGGGGGAGAAAATTATGTGATAAGAAATATATTGTACAAAATGCAAATGAATCTGTGTACCTCAGACTTAACCTACGAATTGACGGTACTAAACTGTTAGTAACTCGAAAAGACTTGTCCTGGACGGGTAATAATTTCAAGCTAGTTCGCTAGTGATGTAAACGTGTCTCGCAAAGGACTTGTCCAAGTAGAAAGTACCATTCGAGAAACTCAAGATAGACATGAACTCTGACGGGTATGACAACCTTTCGAGGTTTGTCTACACCTTCAAGATAGTTATTAGAGCTAGTTGTCACCTAAAAGCTGACAATGTATCTCTTTAACTATTCAACGTAACCGTGTCTCGCGGGAGATTGTCTATCTTCAGTGAATCAATTCAAAAAGTGCGCGCTCTTTCCTCACTGTGCATTTAACCTTTAAAACTATTAAGCACATGTGGAGGGGGAGTATTTATGCAAAAACTTATCTCTCACTGTGGTTCAAACATGTTTTTCATTTACAAACCCTTTGAGAGATATTTTAACTTACAGTGGTTATAATGGCAAACATAGGTCAGTCATGGAGTTATAAGGTGACTAAGGTTAGGAATAACCGTCCTATGATCCGCCAGAGCCGGAGGGATCTACCCAAGGACACTACCATTAGTTAGTGTTAGAAGTCCTTAGGAATGATTATAAAAAGGAGAAAATGAGAATCGGAGAAAGAAGGAGTTGAAGAATCAAAAAGAAATGTAAAGTAAATGGTGAAAAGAAATAGCCCTCCAGATTATTCAACTTAGGGCAGACACCGGGTTCAATTCATATGCTACTGGTTGTCACTTAGTGACACCGGTATTGAAGATTAAAAGTCGTCATGGACCCAGTGACGCATGCACTAAGCCTTCTTAGCCACTCAAGTTTCTCTCAACAGAAGCTTGTTTCATTCTCACAGGGAACCCTACATAAACTATTGGCTTTCTATTAGAGATCGCTGGTATTGAAGAAGGAGACCCTCTCCCTAGTCTCCGCTCAGGAAAACCAAAACGCACTGTTGAGTCTAGAGCCACGAGATTCATCAAAAGATCTCTTAGGAACACTTGACATTTAATCACTTGTTGATCAACAAATAAGATCTTCAGTGATTCAGTGGTTCATATCGAGTCCTTCACAGATCTTAGCAATCTGTCGAGAACATTTATGAGAGGTTCACATCTGTGATCCTCAGTGATTGAATGGAAACTCCTGCCAGGGTCAACATCAAACAGCCCTGACAGCAGGTCACTTCGGTAACTCCCCGTGGATTACGCGGAGTGTGTCTCAAACGGTCTACAGTCGTGAGGTGATGCTTCGGTGTACCTCAGCGACTCATCTGAACTGTAGATGTACTTCGGTACATCGCGTTATCTCACTTGTGGGACTCCAGTTCAGGAACGGCCTTTGTAAGAATTAGAGTTGTGTTTTCACACTATGCTGTTAACACTCTCGAAGTTCAAACTTGTAAGTGCCGGAAACCGCCTATTACTAACCGTTTGAAATGTTTTCTTCTTATGGAAGCTCCAGAGCGGGATGATCGTGCTGATTCTTCTCATGCTCACGCCAACATCATCACTAATGAAAGTTCTATTCGAATGCAACACAACAGTCAGAATGATTCTTCATCAATCAAAGAATCTACAAAGTTAAAGACTTACAGAACTTCATCAGTATTGATTTCCAACGTCAAAGAGCGTGTGAGCATGTTGAAGAATGACGTGGAGACACTGGAGCAGCGAAGCAGACCTGAGGCAGACTGATGCAGACAACAACATACTATCACTTTCACCACAAAGAACAATGATCAAAGAACAAAGTTAAAGATGACGTCAAACATAACTGTTCAAAGATGACGATCTCTCTACACTGGGGAGATTGTTCGAATCAAGACAATTCCTCTCACAAGAAAGAATAATGTCAGAAGACGTCACAGCTACTATTACATCAACGCCTTCACCGTTTACATTCATAAATACTTGAGGGGGAGATTGTTGGAATCACTCCTAAACAGTATTTCAAGTATTTATATTTCATATGTAATAGGTAGCTTTATTATGGCCTTTATGTTTGTTTAAGGTCCAGCTTATGTAGAAGGCCCATAAGCTGAGGCCCAAGCCCAATAAGGAATAGGGAAGGAGAGGGAGTGTTGCCCTAGCTCCTTGCCTATATAAACTATTGTAAACCCTCATTTGAGGGTTGGTTGTTCAAGTTACTCTATCACATACATCTACGCCTAACCCTTCCTCATTTATACGTGTGTGTGTGTTTGGTATTTGTTCAATCGCCTTCATCTCTTCTCTTATAAGCTTGTGTTGTAAAACTAGTGACCTAACAGGAGACTTATACGTTCATAGAGTTAGGGCATTTGGCACCTCCCTAAGACTAATAACAAGGAATACAACGCTCCAATTAAAACAAGGAATTGACAATTCTAATAATCAATAAGAGATAACTAGGGAGTAAATAAATCTAAGTGAACACATTTTCCTATCATAAGAGTTACCACCAATTTACTTTTTTGCACTTAGTTTAATTTTAGTTTATTTAGTTTTTTTTAGCTAGTTAGTAGTTAAAACACCCACTATTTAAACCTCGAGATTTTAATTTGTTTTCTAAAAAATATTAAAAGAATACAGAAAGACTCATCCCTCACCTTTAGACCTATCTCGGCATACACTTCGTCCGTCACAATGCTATTCCCCTAGAGAACGATCAATCTCCCGTGTCCTACCTGTACTACACTACAAAGATTAGGTACACTGCCTAGGAGAATTGTAAAACTTTTGTGGTTTTGCAAACTTCCGCTATCAAATAGCCAAAAATCGAAAACATATAAAACCTGGAACTGGCACACTGAGTGGCGCGTCAGCTCGCCAGGCACTATTTTGTCTTTGCTAATCACATAATGGGTTTACTCCCTTATGGGTCTTTTAAGCCAAGGTCACTTTGCATAAATGCAACTTTCTCATTTATGACATATTGATTTACTATGATACAAAGCACTTAACTTACTTGGATGAATATCATTAGTGAATGAATCAATTGTGGATTAATTAAGGATTATCTAACTTGAATGCTTGAGCTTGAACTCTTGAAGCATGAATATCCTTTGTATGGTTTTAAATATCTCACACAAACATTCACCTACATTACCTTATACATCCTTGTACTCTTTGTACCCTACACCACAACACAATCTACTATATACTCTTGTTGTCTCCTTCATTCCCACATTTCTTATTTTACCACCTAAACATTCTCTTTGCCTGATGCATGGGTTCAGGGTCGAAAGACTTCCTTTTCTATGAGCAAGCTTTACAACCCTCTAGGCAGTGTACCTATTCATTGTAGTTTAGTATAGGGTAAGCCCAAGGGGTTGATCATTCTCTAGGGGAAAATAGAGATGCTAGGAAGAGATGTATGACAAGAAGGTAAGATTGAGGGAGATTCTTTTTGGTCTTTTATGTTTCCTAGAAAGCAAGGTAAATATCTCGGGGTATAGGAGTGGGGGGTGGTACTTCTACTGATTTTAACTACTTTTAAATAAAACTAGTTAACTAATTAAACTAAGGATAGGTTATGCTAATGTAAGTGTGCTCTTATGATGATTAAAAAATGGGTTTACTTAGATGTTCTTACTCCCTAGTTATCTTTTATTGGTCGGTTGAATTATCACATCCTCATTTTAATTGGTGCGTTATATTCCGTTTGGTCATAAGGTGGTGCTAAATTCCTTAATTCTATGAATCATAACTCTCCTCAAGACTATCCGGGATCGCCAAGTACCTAAGTATCTCCCCCGAATACTCTATTATCAACAAGCTACAACTCACGCAACAATTAAAGAAGAAGCCAGTTTTTCTTACTCTAGCGTCTACCAATTAAGACAAGAGACAACCTAACAATAATTAACAACTAGGTTTCATAGATCTAAGCAAACACAATGATAATTTAGCTACTCATGGTAAATAAGTAAGAATACACACATACAATTAAACATGAGGTAGACATAATGATAATATGGATTAACAAACTTATCTTATGATGTAAAGAAGGGTATGGAACCCTACAATACTGTCCAAGTCAGACTACAACCGAATTAGGGTTTGCTCTCCAAAGTTCTACCTCTCTAAATGCAGAAAAATTGAATTCTATATATAGATTTACAAGTCCGATGTCGTCACCTTTTGCTAGTGACGCCGTCAGGTCGCCATCATTAGGGTTTCGTTTGGGCCAAGTCATCGTTGGGACGGCATCAGCTTATAACTGTGACATCGTCTGTCTTTAATAGGAACGTCTTCTGGGATATGTTCTTGGGCGTCTGGTGTAGAAATTGAGGGGGACACCTTCCAGAGTTTAGGCGTGACGCCGTCAGTATTTAGAACCAAAAAATCACCTGAGTTGTCGCGTGTAATTTGATCAAAACTCTTATATAGGGACGACGTCGCCCTCTGATTGGGACGCCGTCAGGCCTGAACATCTGCTTGAGTCTTGAATTTGTCGTTTTCTTTATGTTTTCGCTCCTTTTCGTCCAAATATGCTTGATTCCATTATTTTGCTTCCAAAAGACTTAAAATGCGAAAAGGAACGATTTTAAGTAGTAATGGATATAAAATGTGTAGATTTAGAGCTTAAATGACCTCCTAAAAATGTAAGTTTTAAATCCTTATCTTTGCCATACATTCTTCTTCACCAACACAACATGAACACATCACCACCCTTCTTCTCCAAGTTTCACTCACAATCACCACATTCTACATATGTGATCTTGAAATTTGACACATCATACTCTTACACACTCACTAGCTTTCTTCTTCCACAAATTCGTGATCTTGGCATATCCACATCACCTTCCTACACTCCTATACTTCCTAAAACCTTCATTCAAATTTTGAATTTCAATAACAACTCACACACACACATTCAAATGCCTAACTCACACACACACTTTCACAACTCTTTCATTTTTGAATCATAACACCTTCCTTATACAACTCATCTCTTACACATCTTCTTACACGCATTCCTTCCTATACACTCAAGTCTCTCACATTCATCTAACTCTCACAAATATTAAATTATTCTTGTGTCATCCTCTATGACATTGCTTTCCTACACACTCTTCCATCTCAAAATCGCCAACTCATACTTGAATTTGAAATTCAAATGAAAACTTACACACCTCAATCCATGCCCTACCCTTTTCCACAACATTCTCTCCGACAACTAGTTTTTAAATTTGAAATTTGAATTTCAAATTTGGGAGGAAATATATTACCCAACATCCAATGTCCAACGGTTTTTCTCTTTCTCTTTGAAATTGGACTAAAACCCCTAACTATCTAGTTATCACTTCACAAAATGTTTTAATATTCAAATCATTCGCTAAGTGAGTTGCTTGACCTTATCACACTTTTGAGTGTATGAATGAACTTGAAAAGGCCAAAGGTGAAATGCACTTGCGGGTTTAACAAGAATTATGTTTTAAATAACAAACCAAGAAAAATTTTGGACGAGACTGGCGCGCCAGTTGGTGCTCCAGTGTGTGCCTAGCACGTCAGCTACGTCGGAAGAATTCTTGGTTTGTCTATAAAACCCACCTCTTATCTTGTTTCATTCTCACTTTTTGAAAATTATTCTTTCTCTCTGTTTTCTCTTCTCTCAACCCACTAATTCTACTATCTTATGGTGTTCTAAATTCTCTTATATCTTCTATTTAAAGAACATTTAAACTCTGCAAGAGAGATTCACAAGAAATTAATTCATTTTAATTGTGTCGAGGGTCTTCTTCTCTATACTCTTTCTATTAGAATCGAGTCTCTATGATAGATTAGGTTATCCTCAAAACAAACTCACACTTAAATCATTTGAAGTCTTATCTGGTTTATGGATAAGCAAGGGTTTAATCAAGTCTTTTATCTTTGTGATCAAGCCTAGACCGGGTAAGGTCTAGTTGGGGTTTGATACTTTTGGTGTAAGTTCTTTGTGGTCTTAGTGGTTAAGTCTAATCAAGAGATTCTTGTGGGTGGTTTCCAATGATAGAATATCGTTGGGAGTAGCTCTTCTTAGTGAGCGCCAATATTTGTGCATATAGGTGGAGTAAAGTTGTACTGTTTTAATCCACCATAAGGATTACACTTTTGTATCGGTGTCGTAGATTCGCAACGTGACGTATGGATAGTATAACCCCCATCCCGAACCAATATATATCGTGGTCTCTTTACTCTCTTTATATCGTGGTTGTGATTGTTGTTGTGCCTATACACTTGCACAAGAGACAAATCTAGGATATGAAATGTATTTTAGTCTAATTTTGCTTTGGAGCTTGGTTACGAGATCACTGTAAATGATCTCTCCTATGTCGACAGTAGTCCCTGTAAATAAGCAGTATGTCATCATCAACTGAATAGAGTTAATCTGTTTAGTGGATGAGTGGTTCCTACCGAGAACCTGAATCAAAAAAGTGACAGGATCTTCCAAGCCATGGGAAAAGAGATTTTGTTGACAGGAGCCTTTCAAGATGACTTAGGTTAAAAACAATTTTTGCCAACTCAGCCTTAACAGCAGCTGGGTCAGGATGTGCAGCATAATTTCCTTTTATATAGTCTAACCCAATTGATGAGAAAAAAGTTTGAAGTCCAGTGTAAGTTGTTTCTCCCCATTTAAAATTGAAATTTTTATGAGAAACTCTCTGAGGGGTCTTGGTTTGTGCTCATCAGCAGTTGCCCAAAACTCCCTAAGGTAGTTTTGGTACAAAATAGAGGGTGATTTTATAAATTCCGTTTTCAGTGGACAGTTATATAAAAACTTCATGATTCCCTTATAAGCTGGGATATCATTAGGGTATTTAAGATTTCCTATAACATTGTTTGTTTGAAATACAACACTTTCTAGATATCCTACCCACTGTGGTGCAAATATGATACTTTCAGTTCTTGCCATTTTCTTTGAAGATGAAAAGGTTTTTGATGACAAGAATATCAACGATATTGTACCAGATGATGATTAAGAAGCAAGATCTAGAGTTGTAACAAAAAAAATTATAATTTGTAGCAAAATGAAAGAAGTTTTATACCAACAGATTAAAAAGCGCACACAGTTTTGAGTTTTGAGTTTTGAGAAGAGATTTTAGCAGAGTTTGGTTGTAAAACTTTTGTGTGTGTGTTTTTAGGTTTTAGAATGGGGTATTTATAGAGTGGTAAAAAGGGTTGATTTTACACATGTCGAATTTTGGAAAGATGTTTTTGAAAAATGTTTGATTTCCCACATTTAATGTTACCACTCCATTACCCGTTGTCTTTTGCGTGTTTCAAGGCAAAATAGTTGCGCATCACTGTAACAATGCTTTTGCAATGGTGATGTCACCAATAAAATATCCTAAGGATATTTGTTATGTGTATTGGCAATTAATGCCAAGTGGGATATTGGTAGAGGATGTGGCGACCCATGACATGGATGACAGTCGGGTGAAAGAAAAATATATTCCTATATTTAATTGGCTTGTTCACCAACCTAGGAGATTAAGTAACTAGATACTTAGAGCATTTAGTTACTCATATAATGTGTTCTATATCCAATGTCAGGGAGATTTATTTAGGTGTTTGTTTTGTTCAGGGACCATTATTCAGTAAATATGTACACTATGTTGAACATGATCAGTCAATGGATTGATAGTCAATGTCAACATCCCAAGTTCTGCTTTCAGTCTTGTGAAAGTAGCTTTATCCAAGGGTTTTGTGAAGATGTCAGCTAGCTGATATTCAGTGGGGATGAAGTGTAGCTCAATATCACCTCTCATGATATGGTCCCTAATAAAATGATACCTAGTGTCAATTTGTTTGGTTCATTGATGGATTACAGGGTTGTTGGATATGGCAATTGCACTTGTGTTATCAGAAAATATGGGTACCATCTTGTAATGGATGTCATAGTCACTTAGTTGACTTTTCATCCATAGTACATTTGCACAACAGCCTGCGGCAGCTACATATTCAGCTTCAGCTAATGATATAGCCATTGACTGTTGTTTCTTAGTACTCCAACATACTAATTTTCCTCTAAGAAATTGGCAAGAGCCTGAGGTGCTTTTTCTATCCATGTTACAGCCTGCATAGTCTGAGTTTGAATATCCTTTGATATCAAAGCCTGAACATTTAGGGTAGTATATTTCAAGATTTGGAGTACCCTTCAGGTATCTAAGGATTATTTTTGTAGCAATGAGATGTGACTCTATTGGATCAGACTGATATCTTGCAATCAAGCAGACTAAGAAGTGAATATCAGGCCTCGAGGCAGTGAGATACATCAGTGACCCTACAATTCATCTGAATTATTTTTGATTCACTAGTTTGCCAGTAAGGTCAAGACCAAGGTTGTTTGGGGGAACCATTGGTGTTTTCACTAATGAGCAATCAAAAAGTTCATACTTCTTCAAGAGAATTCTTGTGTATTTCTCTTGATTGATTGAGATATGTTTGTTAGTCTACCTAATTTGTAATCCAAGGAAGTAGGTGAGTTCACCCATCATGCTCATTTCAAATTTCTTTGTCATCAGTTTCTCAAACTGTTTGCAAAGTTTGTAATTTGTTGAGCCAAATATGATGTCATCAACATACACCTGAAAAAGTATCACATCTTCTTTTGTCCTATAGGCAAATAGAGTGTTATCAATTTTCCTCTAACAAACTTATTTTCGATAAAAAAAAAGGCTGAGAGTGTTCCATACCATGGTCTTGGGCCTTGTTTTAGTCCATAAACGGCCTTATCAAGCTTACAAACATGGTCAGGGAAGTCATTGCTTCAAATCCAGGGGGTTGTTGAACATAAACTTCTTCCTTGAGTTTTTCATTTAGGAAAGCACTCTTGACATCCATTTGGTAGACTTTGAAGTTCATGTTTGTTGCAAAGGCCAGGAAGATCATGATTGCTTCCATCCTTGCATCAGCGGCAAAGGTTTCATCATAGTCGATGCCTTCTTGTTGGTTATATCCTTTAGCAACCAGCCTGACTTTATTTTTAATGACTATGCCATTTTCATCAGTCTTGTTCCTGAAGACCCATTTCATGCCAATAACTATAACATCCTGAGGACATTTGACCAAAGTCATTACTTTGTTTCTGTCAAATTGTTGTAGTTCTTCTTGCATGGCCTGAACCCAACTTGGGTGTTGCAGGGATTCTTTGACATATTTTGGTTTAACATCAGATAGAAACTCAACAAACAAACACTCGTTAGCTGAGGCAGCAATTAACTTAGCAGCCATGCTTCTAGTGAGCATGGCTTCAGTGGGTTCTCTACTGATGTTAACAAATTCAATATCCTGAGACCTTGTCCATTTATTTTGGGGTCTAGGATATGAACTTGTTGAGGTTTCAAGGGTTTGAGGAACAACTTTAGTAGCTAGAGATTCATTGATGGTAGCCTGAGATTCAACAAGGTTTTGGGTTTTAGCTTGTTCAGTTTGAACATAGGGAACTCATGTCCCTGAACATTTTGTTTAGTGTGATCTGTCCCACTAGGGACTTGTTGAGCATCAATGAATTCACTGATAATTGGTTGGGGAAGATTGTGGGAATGATGTAGTAAGAAACATCAGCATCAGCCTGATACTATGTGGAGGAATTGTTTTTAGGGTGATATTCATCAAGAGGATATCTTGATGAGTCATCAATTCCTATTTCTTCTACAAAGGTGTTTGAGAACCTGATAGATTCAAAGCTCTCATCAAAGGTTACATGAAAGGTGTCCTCAACTTGTTGTCTTCTGGTGTTGATCACCATGAATGCTTTAGATATCAGTGAGTAACCTAAGAAGTAACCATCATCAGCTTTGGCTTCAAATTTGCCAAAGTGGTCCTTGTGATTGTGAATGAACACAGGACATTCAAATACATGGAGATAGATAATGTCAGGGAGTCTTCCTTTGAAGATCTCATATGGTGTTTTGTTATGTCTTTTGACAATCTATAACATGTTTTATGTATAGCAGGTTGTTTTGACTGCTTCGGTCCAGAAATGCTTAGAGAGCACTGAACCATTTAACATAGTTCTTGCAGCCTCAATGAGTGTTCTGTTTTTCCTTTCAGCTACCCCATTTTGTTCAGGGGTATAGGGAGATGAGAAATTTTGGGATATTCCCTTTTCGTCACAGAAACACTCAAGCTCATGATTTCTGAATTCAGTGCCATTTTCAGTACGAATTTTTTTGACAATAATGTTATTTTGATTCTCAATCTTCCTGATGAAGGACATGATTGTTTCAGTTGACTGGCTCTTTTTGGTGAGGAAGTATACCCATGTATATCTTGAAAATTCATCAACAATGACCAGGGTGTACTTCTTATGCTGAATAGATCTTGGACTGACAGGTCCAAAAAGATCCATGTAAAGGAGATGAAGGCATCTTTTCATTGAGAAATTTTTTTTTGTTTTAAAGGAAGCTCTGTGATGTTTTCCTTTTTCACAGGCTGAACATGGTTTGTCTTTTACAAATACCAGTGATGGTAATCCAATGACTTTTTTTTGCCAAGTTGTTGATGTTTTTGAATTTTAAATGAGAGAGTATTTTATGCCATACCCAGTTGATAGTTTCAGTGGCTTTGGCAAACAGACAAGTTCCATTATGAGAGAGAGTAGACATGTTAAGGACACAGACATCATCTCTCCTAGGAGCAATAAGAACAAATTCTTTGTTGGCATTGAAAATGGTGCCTTGCTTATCATCAAACTAAACAATGTATTTTGCATCACATAGTTGACTGAAACTTATAAGATTGTACTTAAGACCATTTACATAGGCAATTCTAGTAAAAACTATTCCACTACATTTTACTGAACCATAACCTTCAGTGGTAGATGATGAATTATCATCAAATACTACCTTAGGTCATAGATCTTCTACATGTTTATGCAGATAATCTTTCACACCAGTCATACTCCTTGAGCATCCACTATCTAGATTCCAAACAGGCTTCCTGGTATGGCTTTGCACAAATAGTAAATATAGTTAGTTTTTCTTGTGAACCCACTTTCTGGTGGGTTTGGCCTTGTAGGTCTTTTTAAATCTCTCAGCAGATTCATGGTCAGTGGTTGAGTGGACAATGCTTCTATATGTTTTGCATTTGGTGTTAAAAGACTCATTTGACTGAGAGGATTCAGTGGTGGATCCTCTTCTGCCATGAATAATCATGTCATGTCCTGAGGTGTCATGTGTTGGGTCACCACAAATATCACAACAGGGATACAATAGACAGTCATCGGTGTGATGGTCATTGAACCCACAGTGTGTGCAGGGTGAAAGAGGCTTAGCCTTTTCTCTAAATGCTTGCTTGTTTGTCGAAACATACTGAAAGGGTTGAGTCTTGTATTTTGCATGAGCATTTAGAGATACAATGTGAGATTTATGATATGAGAATCTGTGATCTTCCTTATTGCAAATCATGCAAAATAGAATCCTATAGCAATCATCATTTGTGTGATTTATATAATTTCATAGTTCACATTTCATTGAGGATTTTGGTGTTGTTTTAGGTTTGGTATTGCTTAAGGAAGCTGGTTTGGAATCCTTAATCTTAGATTGAGGAGCTTTTTCAAAGGATTCTAATTTCTCACTCAGCTTCTTAACAAGTTCAGCCAACTGATCAACTTTATGATTAGTGTTATTGGTCCTTTCATTTGTAAGGATTGAAGGTTTGGAAAATTCAAAAGGAACTGAATCTTTGTTTTGGTTATTGGAAGGTTTTTTCAGGATGGTTCTTCCAAGTCCTAATCTCTCTTTTGGAAAGTGTTAGGTATAGACCAAGGGTGTGAGGTCTGAACTGGGTGAGGCTCCCTGAAGGGCTTTTAATGGAGGTAAAGGTGTGTAAGTTTCTGATTCAGACTCATTGATGGACTCAGTTTGACTGGGTTCATCAGTGACTCCAAGCATTTCTTTGATAGCCTGACTTTCAGGTTCCAAAAATTTTCCAGTGTTAAAGTTAGGCAACTTACTGTCTGGGTTGATTCTTTCAACCCAGTCAATAGATTTTGATTTTAATTCTTTTTCAAAGGAAATGCCAGTAGGAGTGAAAGCTTTTTCACTTTGATTGTTACTTGTGGACTCAGTAAGTTGATCTTCTCCTAGGACTCTCCTTTTAGTACTAGGAATAAGATTGACAGACTCATAAACTCTAGGTTTTTTGGTTGTCCAACTTTCAATAATGAGCTTTTCTTTCTTAAGTTCCTCTTGAAGAGCATGATTTTGTTTAACAAGTTCAGTGTTTTGAATTTGAAGTGTGACAGCTTTAAGTTTAGCTTGTTTTAAAGCAAGAAGTTCATCTCTACACTTTTTTAATTTAAAAGTGAGTTTATTGTATTTTGAAAACACATTTAATCTTTGCTCTTCAAAAAATTTAAGATCTACACTGATGTAACTTAAATAAGATTGCCAATCAGAATCATCATTTGTAGATAGTAAAACATTTACCTTTCTCATGGTGATGGTGACCCATTTTCCATTTCTTGCATGACTCTTTCCAACAGTCAACTTTTCACCTTCTGCAACTGCCATCAGTGTACTGACTCTTACTTCATCATTAGAGGAAACATCTTCTTCATCCCAATCAAAGGTTTCAGCTACAAGACCTTTTTTCTTTCTCTGAGAGAGTTTAGAACTCTGTGTGGACTTAAGGGTTGATGGTGCAGCTTCAAGGAGTGCAAGTATAGCTTTAGCTTTTCTATACTTAACTTCAAAAATTTTTGATCCTTTTGATCAGTTTTATTTTGAAAATGTTGAGATGTCTGAAGCAATTTTGGTTGAAACTTGCTAGATCATGAGGAAGAACTGTTTCCAGAAAATTTGTATGAAGGTTCTGAAGTGATTTTTGAAAAACAGTCTTTTGTAAAGTGACCTTTTTTACCACATTTAAAACATTCAGTGCTATCACTTGCTTTGGAACTAGAAAAATTTAACTTATTTCTTTTGATAAAACGTTTTGAGTTTGCAAGGAGTGCCCTTTCTTGAAAATCAGTTTGTAAATCATTTAGGTATTCCTCACTGGTTCTTTCATCAGCCTCATCATCATAGTTTTCTTGAAAGTTCTGTACAACACCATTAGAAAAGAATGCAGTTGATATGGGTGCAATGGTCAGGGCCTTTTTGGTTTCTTGAGCCTTTTTTGAATCAGGGTATCTCCTAAAGATTAAGTTGTCTTCATAGACAAACTTCCTATAGATTTCAGAGAGCTCAAGATTTTGAATGTGATTAGCATTTTTGAGACCCTGAGAGAAACTTAACCACTTCTCAAGAAGACTGTTGACAAAGCCAACATTCATCTCATGCTTAGACAGAGTGACACCATCATTGGACAGCTCATTAAGTAGTGTCTTATAACGGGTATTGGTTTCTGAGAGACTTTCAGAATCTTTGGCTCTGAAAGTGTTATACTCAAGTTTTAGGTCCATTATCCTATTTTCCTTGGTATCTGAAGGACCCTAAGTTTTTATGGCTGTTTTACAGTTAATGACTGATTCCATTATATCGTCAGGGAGAGAGGATATAATAATGCTTTTGAGGCGTTGGTCCTGATTGACCACCCTTCTCTCATCAGGAGTCCATTGAGCTTCGTGCTTGGGTAAACCTTCAGCAGTTGTAGGGACAAATGGACCATCATTAATACATTTGATGTAGTATGGTTCCATTCCTGTTAAGTAGCAAAGCATGCGCTTTTTCCACTTATGGAATTTTCCAACTTCCAGTCGGGGAGCAACAGCTGAATAGCTTCCTCCCTTTTTGTCGACTATTTGGGGCACATCACTATTAGCCATGGTAGGATCTTGATTTTAAAAACTTAAGAGACTCTATAATTAAAAGTTTTATAAACCAGAGGATCTGATACCACTTGTTGTTCCCTTTAACTTGGTTAGAATTAACTACAAAGTTAATCTATCCAAGCTCCATGGCTTATATTCTTATTAAAACGTGAAGTAAAATAGACAAGAGATTTTTCAACATTTATATTCTTATTAGAAATTTTATCAAAGAATATATTACCTAAGTGTTTGCGGAATAACACTTGGGATTGAATGACAAGTGTGGTGAACTCCTCACTAAACTTAAGCTAAGCTTAGGTACAACTATGCTAACCAAATGAGCTAACCTTAGGGACTTAGTTGTATTTGGGGGAGTGAAAGGGCTTGTTAATTTCTAAGCATTAAGTGCACAAGCTTAACCTTTTTACTCCACCTCATGGGTGTTGTTTACACAAGTATAAGATACAACCTTTTTCCTTAAAGACAAAACTGACATAAGCTTTAGATGACAAAATACCTTACGTATTTTGTCTCTGTTACACAAAGCTATTTTCTAGTAAAGAACAAGTTTGTTTTCCTTGTGTCAGTGTTAACACACTCTTGGTCTTTTATCCATTCAGGGTAAGTTGACCTTTGCAAGATAAGGACACTTCCTTATCCATTCAAACTTATCCTGCCTTATCCCGCCTTTACTTCAGTCTTCATGTTTTCAGGCTTTACATCTTCAGTCTTTGTAGTTGGTGAGGATTTTGGGGATTCAGTGAGCTTTTGTCATCACTCAATGAATCCATCATCTTCTTTGTTGGCTCAGATATGATTCACTGAGTCCCGCCTCACTGAATGGAGAAACTTTCTATTTAGCTCGTCCTGAGCTTCTTGAAGATGACTCACTGAACGTTTGTTCGTTCAGTGACTTGTTTACGTTACACTTAGGTTATTTTATCTTCAAATCCTTGTTTCGTGGAATTTGGGAATTCACTGACCTAACAGTTATCTTTAAAAAAACTTTAATTTCTTGTATCAAATAACCGATCAAGTGTGATGTAATATAATAAGTGACAATAACAACTCTACAACAACAGTAATAGGGAGTTTAAAAGAGAACATATCAACACAATGCTAAAAACTAGATAATAAGTATAAGATATATTAAACCGGACACAATGATTTTTAGTGGTTCGACACTAAGCTCATCTTCGCCCTACTCCACTCTCCGAGTTTCCTACTCGAGTGTTCCTTCACTAGTTCAACAAGCTCACTTCTCGGCAAACAAAATCTTACAACATCGCTTACAAGTTTACCGACACTAAGCTAGATATTAAGTTCTTCTTTGAGTACAACCAACCCGTTGTGTTTTATGGCCCAAACACAACAAACGTGTTACCTTTGTGTTTTAAGGACTAAACACACCAAACCTATAGCCATTGTGTTTTAAGACCTAAACACGAATCTATCTAACCTCTAGTTTGGAATATGGTTGATGATACACGGTGTTGTATGATGGTGATACAAGGTGTTGTATAATGGTGATACAAGATATGGTTATCTAACTGATATGTATAACTAATCTAGACAACAATAACTCTAAGATTGATATGGTTTATCTTCTCTTAATTACAATCTTTCAATTTATGGAAGTGTCAATGGCTCTAACCTTGTTGTGATAGATCTTTATATGCTAGTGTGCTTTCAATAGATGAAGATGACAAGAACTCTAAGTTTGTCTTCATCTTCGTGTGATAATATGCTTTCAACAAATGAGAGTTATAAACATTATGATCAAGGGTTAGTGTGGGTTTTGAAGACTTGAGAATGTGTTTTGTTACACTACAAAAGCTTGGTTTAAATGGTGACCAAATAAGTTGTTGAATAGGCAAGCAAAACTCCGCTATCGGGCCATATGTATCTACAAATCCGTGCAGGGATCCGTCCCTTGTTTCGGATCCATGGGTCACCAGATTTGAAAAAGTTTTTAGATGTTTTTAATTTGGTTTAGTCACATGTTTTCATTCTTTCCACAAATGATCACTTGTTTAAAAGGCTCTTAAAGTGTGTTTTTGACTAACCAATAATGTTTGAATATACAACTGTTTATGGAAGTGTACTTAATCAAAAAAACAGAGTGATTTGGTCTCTTTACCAAAACAAAATATGTTTTCTCTCAATGGGAGGTTTGTGTAAACTAGTTGAACTCAAATTTGGATTTAATCCATAAATAGATTGAATACTTTTAGCCTTTGTTAATTTTATAAAGTGTGATTAACTAACAAACTTAATTGGACATTTATAATATGTGTTATGAGAAACTAGTTTGGATAAATGACTTAATGACTCTAAACTAAATTTTAAGCATTTTCAATAATTTTGTTAGACGATTTGATCATACTACATCTTAACAAACATATTAAAACCTATGTTGGATCACGAGAAGACTCGAGACGTTGAAGACGGGATGTGTTGAGCAGTGGCGGACCTAGGAGTAAATCCAAGGTGGTACCTTGACTTATTCGACGCGGACAAGCCTATTTGTAAAAGGATCTTGTTGGGTCGGATCGGGTCAAGCCAACACAAAGGTGTAATATTGTGTCATTTTAAATGCTATAATCAAACATATAACAGGGATAGAAACATCAAAAAGTGACATTTTTATAACGAAACATATAATCACATAAACTATTATATCTATGTAGATAAATATAGATTTTTATAGTTTAATAGCAGTTCACTTTTAAAACAAACCAAGACAAAATAACATAAAGAAAAATATTATCACTAGAATTATAGACCAATAGGCGATAGCACTTAAAACTAAACATTGCAAGCTATGTACCACATTTCCCAATTCTCAATACATGACTTTATCACTTTTATCTCAACCAATGAAAAGTAATATTTTATTGCTTCTTCTTGGTAAGTCACAAACAAATCCAACCTTCATCTTCTTCGGCATCTAATGACTGAAATTTATATTGTTTTTTCTCCTTCTTTGCTTTTCCATTTAAATCTAAGGTGGGAAGGTAGATCCCGAATTATTTTATACATCGCTTCTATATAAATCTGTTGTTTA
Source organism: Chrysanthemum seticuspe (assembly GCA_019973895.1). Taxonomy (NCBI): domain Eukaryota; kingdom Viridiplantae; phylum Streptophyta; class Magnoliopsida; order Asterales; family Asteraceae; genus Chrysanthemum; species Chrysanthemum seticuspe. The sequence continues at coordinate 139,277,185 of BPTQ01000007.1, read as the reverse complement.
AGGTGGTTCCCGGGCACCACCTACCATTGCCATAGGTTCGCCTCTAGTGTTGAGGAATATATGGTTACGAGAAGCTTAAGCGTTTTACGTTATATATTAAAAGTTACATATTTGTTATCATTAAAACATAAGAGACCGTTTAATTTAAATATCTTCATATTTTCACTAATAGTTTCCTCTTTTTTGATGATGATAAACTATGTAAATCGTAACACATAGTAAAAATGTACATGTTTTTCACCCGTTTACACTTCCTTCTCCCCCTTTTGTCAAAACAAAAAGGTGGACACTCCGAGCTCGCTACTATACTACCCGTTTAGACTCCCTTCTCCCCCCACCCTGTTTAAACTACTCCGGGCTTTCTACTCCCCCTAGCTCATTACTCCTCCATGATTATTGTTTCCCCTTGTTTATTCCTCTATGTTGTTTGCGAATCTATGGATCAAATTCTTAAAGTTTCTTAACCTACATTGAGGGTTAGTTTTGTCCAATATAATATATTGATAAGGAAATTATATAGAGGAAAGACACAAAGCAAAAGACATTCGAAAATTAAACTATGTTAGTATTAAACTCTTAAGGAGCAAAAGAGATGAAGAGAACTAAAGTATAGAATTATATTGGAGAGTAGTTAGGGTTCCTAAACTAAGATAAGCTCTTAAGGAGAATGAATGTTTTGAAGTATAACTATATCAAAGTATGTTAGAAAGTAAACACATGCAATCCTTGTTTTAAATCTACAACCTAAATGATCAAACTAAGCAAAACAATGAAGTGATTTAAGGGACACAACTTGACCGACATCCTAAGGCATAATTGCTCAATCAATCACACCAACTAAGCAAACAAGAACGAAATTTGTTCATTAATTGACACACCACTATTCTAGGAATGACTTCCTCCAAGTCGTCAATGGGAGAGGGAGTTCTAACATGGTTTTGAAGAACATGTTCCTCTATGACACCATCCTCTAACAAAGATGATGTTTTGATTCGGATAGAGTTTCGTAAAATGTTATATTGAGAGTTCTTCAATCCTTAAGGTTTATTTGTTGAGCACTATGTATGTTTTGCTTGTTTGAGAGTATTCTAGGAAAACACCTTCGTAAGACTTTGGGTCAAACTTGATGAAGTATTATTTGGTGTTGATAATTTATTAATAAGAAATAGTCTAAACATTATTAGGAGAAAAGCTTTCATGTCATATTTATGTGTAAAAGTAGACATATGTTATTAATAAGTTTGTTACATATAAAATGGGTCTTGTTAGGCTTAATATGTGAATTGATTATTATTTAAAATGAAAAAAAAAAGTTTGTCTAACGAGTGTCTTCAAGATATTGTTTAAAGTTTTTTAACTGAATAATGCATTTAATACACATTAAAATAAATTTATAAAATACATTAAATAGATGCGATTTTTATTTAATTAATTAATTTTTTTCTGTTTTATTCATGTTAACCAATGTGCCGAAAGCATTTGTTAGAAAAACCATTTTTTCTTCCATCATCTTAACCGTTAACTTTGACGTGTTTCATTTTTATTATTAAGCGTTTAGGTTTGACAGTCTTTTTCTTTGTTAAGAAGTCTTCATCTGTATATATTTGTATTTCCCTTCCTTCATAAAATTGTGGAGGGTTAATTAAATGTATACTTACAAAAACTTGCGTATTTACTCATAAACATGTTTAAATTAGGCTGAGCAAAGGTCCAAAACCGAACCAACCCGACAAAACCCGAACCAACCCGAAAACCGATTTCGTGAAAAACATGAACCGAAACAGAACCAAATATGAACGATTCGGCTTGGTTTTGTGTCGGTTTGGTTTAGGTGTGTTTTGTCGGTTTTGGCTCGATCCGAACCGACCTGAAACTAAAAATAGGAAAAACATGAAATCGAGACTGAAACGAAGAGTTGTTGGGTCGGCTCAGTTTTTGTCGATTCGGTCGGTTTTGTCGGTTTGGTTCAGTTTTGGGTCGTCCATGCTCAGCCCTATGTTTAAACACCGATATACATTATGCATTGAAAACTTCTCCTTTGAAAAAATATGCAAATATTTAAGTTTTAGTAGGATATATCAATAAAAGCAATTCTAAAATGTCTCGTATTGGGTAAAAGCTATAATAACAACCTACTTTCTCTAATTTTCCGAGTTGAAACACTTACTTTTTTATTAACATATAAACCAACGTACTTTCAAATTTTGTTCTGACTTCTGCCATATGACTAAAATAATAACCGAACTGACTAAAATACCCTTGTGTTCTTCACATAAACATGCATTGTTAGTCCTTTATACTAACGGCCGTTAGCAAATAACTTCAAATTTTGTTTTTGCACGTTTTCGTCCGTTTTTACACGTTTTTGTTTTTTTTTTGCATGTTTTCGTCTGTTTTGCACGTTTTCGGCCGTTTTTACATGTTTTTGCACGTTTTCGTCTGTTTTTTACACATTTTCGTCCGTTTTGCACAATTTTATACGTTTTCGTTTGTTTTTACACGTTTTCATTTGTTTTTGTACGTTTTCGTCCGTTTTTACATGTTTCATCTGTTTTTGCATGTTTTCATCTGTTTTTATACATTTCGCCCGTTTTTTCACGTTTTCATCCGTTTTAACCCTTTTTCTCCCGTTTTTAAATGTTTTACACTTTTTTGTCTGTTTTCGTTCATTTTTGCACGTTTTCAGACGTTTTCGTCCGTTTTTACATGTATTCGTTCATTTTTGCACGTTTTCATTCGTTTTTGCACGTTTCGGCCGTTTTACATGTTTTCGTCCGTTTTTGCACGTTTTCGTCTGTTTTAAAATGATTCAAAAATGGACGAGAACGTTTCAAAATGGACGAAAACATGTAAAAACGGATTAAAACATGTAAAAACGGATGAAAACGTTCAAAAGCGGATGAAAACGTGTAAAAATAGACTAAAACGTGTAAAAACGGACGAAAGCATGTAAAACAGACATAAACAAGCAAAACAGGTAAAAACAGACAAAAACGTGTAAAACGGACGAAAACGTGAAAAACGGACGAAATTGTGCAACCACGGACGAAACGTGCAAAAACGTGTAATAACGGACGAAAATGTGCTACTACGGACAAAATGTGCAAAAAATGTGCAACTATGGACGAAAACGTGCAAAAACGGACGAGAACGTGCGAAAACGTGTAAAAACAGACGAAAACGTAAGAAAACCAAAATTTTAAGTTTTTTACTAACAACCGTTAGTATAGAAGACTAACGTTGCAATTTTATATGAAGAAAATAAGGGTATTTTAGTCATATGGGTGAAGTCTGAACAAAATTTAAAAGTACGTTGGTTTATATGTTAATAAAAAAGTAAGTGTTTCAACTCGACAAATTGAAGAAAGCATGTTGTTATTTTATGAATTTTACCCGTTCATATTTTAAACCAGGAAGAAGGGTGAGTGCCTTTAAGCTTCTGATAAGTTTCCACCACATAAGTTGCAGTCATTTTGGCAAACCTTTACAAATTCTTACTTGCCTACATGCCATTTATGTAGATGTTATTGACGGAATTTGCATCATCATTGGTCACTAAAATGCTAGTATATTTAAGGACAAGTTTGGCGACTTCATTGCATACATAATACATATTATAGTAAAAGAAAATGATTCTTGGACCAATCATGCATACAAATGAACCTAATGATTTGATTGGTAGATTTAAAAAATTGATTGGTGAAATTTAAAGAGAGAAAGAAGTTAATGCAATTGTACAAATGATTTATACATTAGGTATATATTTAGGCTTGTGTTGTAGGTCTAAATAACATAACTAAAATACCTTATAACATAAACTCGTATCAAACATCAATAGAAAATGTACAAAAAGGTACAAAAGTATCTCTAATATCAAAAGATTATCACGATTTAACCAAAAAGTTTATCCCAGAAATGATACAAATATTGCCCAAACTAAGGGGTAAAAAATTAACAATTTTACGTCATCTCATGAACCCAAAAAGAACTGATAACATAAACTTCTTTTTTCTGAGACCTTAACTATCAACTCGAATATCTCCCCACTGTTCACTATTAACTCAAAACCTCAAATGTTTTTCGCACATGTACCTTGGATTCAGAAAGAAGTAAAGTTTACAGCGAGCATATGTTTGATCCAGTACCATCTGTCTGTAAAACAAGCTTTACAACAATGTGAAAATGGGTCAGGGTTTGACCCGACCAAAGAATCAGAAGTAAGAATTCTCCTCATGAGTTTCTTGTATAGTTTGAGAAAAGATCTATCATGCTGTCTAGAGTCTCGGGTAAGAATTTTCTTGCAAACAAGTAACATGGCCGGTTTATCCCGTTCCACAAGCAAGGAATGATGGTGGTTTCCTTCTACAAAATTTAAAAAGGTGTATTTAGCTTTCAATAAACAAGAACTACAATTAAATGGAAGAAAAAAGTAACAAGTGTTCATACCTTTTCTTCACTTGTAACATGAACACTTTCGGTGATGGACTGCAAGAATAATGCAACATAAAATTAAGTTGAGAATCTAATAATATTTTAATTTTTTTTCAAGAGATTCATCACTAATTTGATGATGAAGCCATATCAAAACGAAAAGACTTTGAAAATATAGGATGTGGGATACAAAGGAAACGATAGATTAAAATTCACAGCTTATACAAAAGTAAATTTAAGACTTCAAAACGAAGTAAACTTATGTTTTATGTGATTTGTGAAAAAGGAAAGAGAGACAGAAAGATGCAATAAAGTATTCTTTTTGTAAACTTTGGATGTGTTGATGACTTAATTCTGTAGCATAACTTATGTTTCATCTATTTACTTCTTGGATTTTTCAGCTTTTGTATATATTTAATTATTTATGTGGAAAATACAGCCATACCGTAATATTTCTTATGAGCTGCTCAGTAATATCCTTCTTCTCATAAGATTTTGGATGCCATTTTCCTTCAGACCAATCAACGTGTGTAACCGACCAATTTGCAATTCCATTGGGATCATGCATCTAAACATCAAAAAATGAAACAAAAATAAGAACCAAAGAAGGTTTTGAAGCTGAAAGTGGGAATATAATAGATTGTGTGAATGTGCTCACATGGAAAAAGGTTGGCAAGTAGTGCTCATCAGAATAGCAATTGATGTTTCCTTCCATACCAGGCTGCAATAATAGAAAGACGCGAATGAAGCAAAACACATTAATCTTTTGATTAAAAAATTTGTTATCGCGCAAAATAGAAGCCATTGATTAAGAAAATGATTTGAATACACTAAAAAATATCATGAGAAAAGAAATCCTCAAACGCCATATACTAAAAAAACATTTATAACATCCTCACCCTGCAATACTCCCGAAACTTTGAATAATAAAGATTATCAGCCATAACTATGACTGCATGTTGGCGCTTTAGTGTGAACCACTGCACAGAATTGAACATTCAAAGACTTGATCAGGAATGAGGCTTGAAAATAAAAGTCGTGGCATAAAGAAGTTAGGTTTTCCAATTTGACTAGACAAGTTATTTACGGATCAGGAAGTCTAGAACTTTAAAATTATACCTGAGCACCCTTCCTGAAGAATCTCTTATCAACTTCTGGTAACATGTGCTCAGAGTACCTGCCACTTCCGTATGGTCCGGGATCCGAGAAGCTGAAAAAATGAAATGTTATCATTATCAGATCGTGATTCTTGAAACAACAAATACAGGTTTAATAATGTTTGAAATACAAGAAATGATACATACCTGTCAATGAAGCTGATATTTGTGTACATAAGATAGTTGTACACATAGTCAAAGTCACGCAGTGGTACACAACTGAAATATGAAAAAGAAATAGAATTTTATTAGAAAGTTTAAAGACCAATAAACATTAGTAATGAGAGAAAAAGATTGTAACCTGTCAGAAAGTAATACAAAGTGTTGATTGTTGGGGTCCTTCAATGCATTTGCTAAAAGACGTTTCTCTGCATCAACCATAGAAATTTTACCCCAATCTACCTGCAAAAGGGATGCATAAAATCACATGGATATCAAAGTCCATTGAAGCTTAAAACAAGTCATTTGGTGTTAAACATAATATTTTAAACGGTAGCATGTTGAGTCAACAAAAAAAGAGAATGTACGTTGATTGAAAATATTTATAGAAGAAAATAGCATATGGGGTCTATTTGGTAGGCTTGAATGAAACGATATATTAATGTATCATGATTGGTTTGTCTGTAGGAAAGTAACGAGACTTCATATAAATGTTTTATAGCATATATTGAGAAAAGAGACAATGTATCATTTTATATTTATTGAGCAAAAGTCATTGAACTTTTTGTGTACCAGATAATACAAATTAAAAACTGAATTCTCGTTTAAAACTTAAATAAGATTACAATAGCAGATTTATCTCCTAGACATTTTTTGATAAACCGAACAGTAAATTAATTACAGTTTTGGTTTTCTTCTATACATTTAAGTCGATGAGAGTTACCGCTAACTATAAAATGAAAATCAATCAAATGGAAGAAATTGTATTCCTATAGGAATGGTGCATTCTATTCCATCAGATTAAACGAACGTTATTTTCCTCAATACCTGAGGCAGAACAAACCATTCCATTTCTTCTCTAATTCCATCATACCACACGCTACCTTAAGCAAAAAAATTGTAAAAATGACCTAACATACCTTATCACTGCGAATTTCTCGATTTAAAAAATAACGGCTAGTGTGGACTGGTTTTTCTCTAGATGCATGAATATAGACTGAAAATCTACCTTCATGTCCCTGTATACAGAAAAAGATTATATCATTACATCTCATCAATGTATATGATCATACATTGTATTCATAGTAGATGACCATTATGTACCTGAAAAAATTTATCCCACAACCTCTCTAAAGGTAACGATCCAGGGCTCAAGAACATGAAAGCAATCTTGGGATTTTTGGTTGGCATTGGAGGCGTGTTCAAAATGTTACTAATTACAACATGAGAAGCAATCTCTTCATCGCTTAATTGTCTAAGAGCAGGTGGAAGCCAACTGGTAAATGTTTGACAGCTAGAAGCCGAGAAGATATAACATGCACTAGAAGTTTGAGGTGGATATAGATAAGCAACAACTAAGAACATGCAAACCATTGACAACAATACGATAATCCATGTTGGTCCTTTTATTTGACCACGATGGCGATGCTGTGGCAGCATCTGTTGCATGTCTCTCATGCCTAAACGCCACGCCTTTGATAACTTCATTTATATACTTAACCCTTGTAACTATTACGAGACTAACCCTTGTAACTATTACGAGACCAGCCCTTGTAAGTTGTAACTATTACGAGACTAACTTCGCACTCGTTCCTCACCCTCAGCTAGAAGTTTCTTGCCTCACAGATCAAATACACCACACGATACACAGAGTTATATCCACAAGATTAATAAGGTCCCCTTTTTAACAACGAGCACCAAGCTCCAATGTACAGAGAATCACCCCACCAAGTGACTTCAAATTCAAGAATTTATCCAAACCTAAAAACAAAAGGAAGGTGTTATGTCATTATCAAATCCACCCGATCCGAATGCTAAATCATACAAATTAAACACTAAGCCAAAGATCAAATGCATAATCAAGAATCTTAATTCTTGATCTGGCAAACAAAGAACCAGTCGCAAATTCTTTGATCCCAAAGATTAAGGATAAATCAAGCACCATTCTTAACAAGCAAGAATCGATGAAAGGAGCAAACTAAGCACGGTTTCAAGTGTTATATTCTCTACCTAAACTAACTCAATAAGAAATATACCCTTTAAATCTAAGATCCCTTTGAAGCATAAAATAGAATCAGGATATACTTCAAGCAACAGGAACCTTAAGAAACCAGCAATACAACATTAAAAACATAAAATGTTAGCATAAAACTATAAAACATAAAAAGTCAAACCTAGCCATCTAAGTCAACGCCACCAAATCCAACTCCCAACATTAACACAAGACATTCATGACTACATTCAAATCCCTAATTGCCACACACAACTCACATGTCTTATAACACACACATAATAATATAACCAAATGGCCAATGACCCATAAAACAAAACCAAGAATTTAAACACCCATTGACCCATTTTAGCATTTCCAAGATTTGTACTAATACTCCAATGATATAGGAAAATATTAAAAACCCACAAATTATTAAGCAGAAATACCTGATTAAATCACTTAATCCTCAAAAAAGATTCAAGATCTGAAAAGGGTTATCTTTAAATTCAACAAAGATGTGTTTGTGTTTTTGTTTATGTGTGTTTTGTGAATGTGTTTTAGTGTGTGTGAGTTTATATATAATTGAATTGAATCAAGTTGAGGTGATGGGGGTAAGTCTTGTTTAGACTATATAGATATATAAAGTGTGTATGTATCTATATATGATTGCTGCTAGCCGGCAATTTATGGAACATTGAGTACTTTGTGTTGTGTTTTATTTGCATTTATATTAGTTGGTCTCGTAATAAGTGTTCATTTTGTATTTTTAAAAACATTTGGGGTTTATGATGTTATATTATTGATGAAAATTATAGTTAGCGATTATTTATAAAATGTTTCGACACTTTATTATATAAATGTGTCATTATTATTACTAAGTAAAACATTAAGGTTTTGACCAATCATAATGTATGCCAAGTCAGATAGATGACTTGTCAAATTTCAAGGTTTCAAACTTTGTGTTCTAATTTAATTTTGGTTTATGGACTCAAGTTGTAAGTTTTGCAAATTGGATATGAATGATTCTTTAGAGCAGGGGGTACGGTGAGCTGTTGGCTCGTGCCAAACTCTTTGGCGTGACGCCAAGTTTGGCGCACCGTTACCCCTGTCGCGCCAAAGTCCTTCGCGCCAAACTTAACAGCCAGACTTTTTTTTTTTTTTTTTTTTTTTTTGAAAAACTAGCCGTTGGTGGTGGCAAATATAGCCGTTTTTTTTGAATTTGTACCCAAATTTTTTTATAAAAACCTCCTTATTCTTCCATATTTTCACACACTCTTCAAACCTAATTCATACCTCAAAAAACACTCATTTTTCTTTCATTATGGATCCAAACCATCCCCTCGGCGGAAGCACTCATTTTTCTCTCATTTTTCTTTCATTTCATTCAAATTAAAAATACAATACATAACACAATAATAAAAAAAGAACACGATACGGGAAAAAAAAAAAAAAAAAACACGATACGGAAAAAAAACAACACGATACGGGAATAAAAAACAACACGATTAAGAAAAAAACAACACATACTACTGGAATTAATCTTCGACATCCCAATTTGGGCAATTTTTCAAAATCTCCCAAACGTGAACATATTTGAACTCATTTCTGCCAAATTGTTGCTGGAAGCTTAGTTTCGCATTTTCGAGATGAGATTGGTCATTTTGAGCACTTCGACGCTGCAACTGTTTGTAAATTGCGTTGAACCTTTTGCAATCGACGTTAATCCTCGTCCATTTACCCGTGATTGAATTTTTTGTACGATGGTCATCGGTTGTCTGATTATTGAACATATGCATAACGTCATTCCAAAAAATATTTTCGGAACGGTTATTTTGCATATCCATAGCTTGCGAAATTTGTATCAAAACTTGCGCAAGCAAGATTTCTTCAGACTTGTTCCACTTCAAATTTTGAGACATTTGTGTGTGTGTTTTTTGGATTGATGTAGATGTGAAATAAAATGGTGGTTGATGTTATTTATAAAGGTGGTTTTCAACGTTAAATTCGAATTCAAAAACCGGGTACTGTTGGGCGGGGTAATTCAAATTTAAACGTTAAATTCGAATTCAAAAAACGGGTATTGTTGGGCGGGTTAAATTCAAATTTTAAATTTTAAATTCAAATTCAAACGGTTAAGTTTTCTATATATACTATCATACCAGCATTAGTTTGACACACAAATAACACAATTCACACACAAAAAGAATGTCTCGCAAAGACTTTTCTCAGCAATTCCCCAGCCCAGAGAAGTTGCCGGAAACCAGCTTTCCGGCACCAGATCACTTGCCGGAAACCAACTTTCCAACTCTGCCAGAGTTTGAAGTTTACTCAACACCACCAGAAAATGTCTTCCCGGTGGGGTTTGAAAACATCCCGTACCTCCCAATTGTTCCAAGTCCACCTGTGAACAGTCCACAGGTGGATTTTCAAAACCACCCAAGCGGGTTAAGTGAGGCTTCCCTCCGGCAGTTTGAACAAGATGAAGAAAACGTCAGGGAGATACTGCAAGAGCAGGCACGTGAAGAGGCTGCTCGCCGTGAGCAAGAAGCACGGGAGGCTCAGTACCTCCAAGACAACTTTTTCGACATAATGGAGAGTCGATACATTAATGGGGAGTTTTATTCTCCGCCAACAAGTGATGATGGTTTGGACTCGGATGACTCGTTTTTTTAAGTGTTAACTAGTTTGTAATTTTTATCTTTTTAAGTTTTTATGTTTTTTTTTATTGTAATGTTTTTTTTAATGAATAAAGTAATTTTAGAATATATTGTTTTTACATTTTATAAAAAAAAAAAAAAAAAAAAAAAAAAATGAGTTTGGCACCAGAAATTTCTGGTGCCAACGGATACCCCAGAAATGTGGTGCCAAACAGTTTCTGATGCCAAACTCAAAAACTGCTGACGTGGCAGTTTGGCACGAGAACGGCACGAGAGTTTGGCACCACTGTACCCAGTGCTCTAGATTCTCAACTACCAAGAAGTTTATAACAAGTTTTGAGTGTCAAAGAAGCACGACTCTAAACTAACTTTCGTGATATCGATGTGATATGGAATCCTTCTTTTGGATAGAGACATAAAGAAATTATAGCTTGTCGTCGATTTTGGGTTATATTTAGGTTATGTTTATCATCGGCTGACGAATAACCTTTTTCATCATACTCCAATTTTTTCGGAATTAGACCTATTTAGATTCTATTGCATATTGTTTTTCCTCATATTTAAGTTTGTCGGCATATTTTAATAACGAGGATGGCTGCGAGCCATCCGTTTGTACTTGTGTCAGTTGTTTTCTGTAATGTTGCAGCAACTTTATGCGTTTGGTTGATGCATAAATGGGGTGTTTGGTTTGCGAAATTTTCTAGTGATACTATTATCTAAGCGAATATATATATATATATATATATATATATATATATATATATTAGAGACAATTTACATTTAAAAAATAGAACGTTTTTGTTTGTTCACATACTTTTAGCAATGTGCATGACTGAAAATAAATGATATCTACGTCACAAATGCGAAATTCCATTTTTCTTTTAATCTTAAGACAGTTGACACCCAAAGTCTTTATCATTTTTGGCATTTTGAATAGCCTTGCGCAACCTAGACAAATAATACCAATTCCCACTAAAATTTAGGTCGAAGAGGCGGACTAATATGCCACTCATCAAATGCTACATGTCAAATATTTTATTAATCTATAAACTTTTAGTTATTATTTCAATTTCTTTAATAAAAAAAAGCGACAACCCTTCAAGTTAAAGCAACAGCAATTGAAGCCATTTGCAGCTTCTTGAAATTGTAAAGCTAAAAAGAGGGTAAAGTAACATTTTCAATTATTTTAAGAATATGAAGGTTATTTATATGTGGGCTTTAACAACACAATCCATGGGCTGAGTACTTGAGTTCATAAGTTTTGTATGGGCTTTGAGTGTTTGGCGGCAACCAATGAGAAGGCAGCGAATTGACGCTACATTAAAACGACATGAATGGTCACCGTTTTGTGACGCCCTATTATATATATAGTAATTTTTGGTTCTCATTATAATTTTATTTTTGTGTTTTGGTCTTGTGACAAGTCTATTTAAATGTTTGATGTATAACCATTTAGGATATACTGAATACTTAAAAGACAAAAATATATATTCTCTACACCTTGGAGGCTTGGACACTTTGAGCTTTTAAATAAACTCCTTGTGATATTGTACACCACCACCTCAACAACGCATAATTGATTTATTTTTTGTACAGAAATTTTCGAGTGAAAAAATTTGCAATATCAAGCTTGCCATAAGCCCGAGGTATATGTTTTTGAAGCCAAATTGTGCTTTTAGCCTTTTAGGATGAATGATTTGTTCATATTGCTTTTTATGAATGTCATGTCACATGTGTTGATTATTTAATAATTTAAAAACATGGTATGTTTTAAAATCTAAAATTCCAAAAGTTTTTCTGAAGCTCAAAATATATTAAAAATTTTTGGAAACAAACAACCTCTTCAACACGGATTAAAGTTCATAGGGAAAAAACACTTGACTTTCCTTTACTTTGAATACCCTTTGAACTTCAATAGAAGAAACAGTTGACTTTTAATGTGAATCCCACTAAAAGTGTACCCAACCGAAGTATGTAGGTTCTCTAGTTTAGCACACCAAATGACGGTTCCAGAGAGAGTTTCTGCTTTTTGGACATATAAATTATGTATATAGTTTCTTAACCCTGATCTAGGAAACTTTGGATTAAGTAAAACATGTGAAACAGGCATAGGTGAAATATATAATGATGAAATCGAAGTGAACAGACGCCCGTCGTCTTGGTTGTTGAGTTGGTTTCGAGCACAAACTTAGTATTGTCTTCCACATATTGTGCTAAAGTATAGACGTCACTTAGTTATCAACGTTTTGCAAATGGTAAAGAGTTAAAGTATCTATTGACTCGAAATAAAGACAAAAATGTAGCATTTAAAATTTGTCATGCTCCTCCAGGAAAACATTTCATGTATTTATTATTCGGAGGATCTACATTTTAAAGTTTTTAAGCATTTTCATGACAAGATCATGTGTGGCGTAGGTTTTGTTGGCTCGGATTGACCAGATCAGTTCTGGATCAAATTGTTATAACAACTTGTGTTATTAATCTAAATAACATAAAAATATTAATGGTTGAAATAATGCACCTACTTGCCAACCAAATTAAATCTTTGCAACATGACTAATGAAAATTATGTCAATGCCACGTGCAAGTCATGTGCTCAATAGGTATGACTAAGTTGTTGCCAAAAAATGAAGTTTGTCCCATACACCCCATAATCATTATGCCTTTTCACTTATGAAATGTTTCGAAAATATATAATTCTTGTAGTAAACTATCAAAAAAAATATTTAATGGCAGTATATAAACTTTATTACCTATCAGTAGTTCTAATTGCGACTTTCAAGTTTATTTATAGTTTGCTTTTAAGAGAAATCAGATACATTGAACACTTAATCAATATTCAAATACTTAGTTAATTGCGGGTGATTGTAGCTAACAACAAGGTAACTTAAGATATGAGTGTGGATGTTCTCATGTTCATACACTAGTTTAAAAGTGACACATTTGTGTTTTAAGTTTTTTTTCGTTCATGATACATATATACATGACGCCATGACGATATGATGCATAAATGTTATCATGTGACCAACAAAATTAGGAGATTCTTTTGTCTATATTTTTTATGTCTATGACTGGCATCCATGTTAGGGGCAATGATAGTCATGGTGAAAGGAAACACTCGATTTATAATATTGTTAAAATATATTTTATTTCTAAGAAAATAAAATTTGTCATTTTCATTTTCAATATAATACAATTATGGACTTGCTAAAATACACTATGAATAATATATTATATGCTAACATGCACCATTAATTTACTTAAATGTTGAATAAAGTCCAAAATACAACCCTGTGGTTTGTCCCGTATCTCGCTTTACATCTCTAAACTTTTTTTTGGCACAAAACCATCTCTCCGTTAGTAAAGTTGGCACAAATACATCCCTATATTAGTAAAATTAGTCAATGAGGATTAACGGTGCAAATATTTCTCCGTTATCTCCTAAAGGAAGAGAGGATATTTGCACCGTTAGTCCTTAGGACTAACAATGCAATTTATTCTTGAAAATAAATTGCATCGTTAGTCCTCCACCACCATCACCGCCACCTCCACCCACCACCACCACCCCCCACCTCCACCGCCACCACCACTGCCACCGCCACCCACCTCCACCGTCGCTACCCACCCACCACAACCACCACATCCACCATCGCCATCTACCGCCACCACCTCCACCGCCACCACCACCGACCGCCATCCATCGCCACCACTGCTACCACCACCCACCTCCACCGCCGCTACCCACCCACCACAACAAGCACCTCCACCATCGCTATCTACCGCCACCACTGCCACCACCACCTACCACCGCCACCCACCACCTACCACCGCCACCCACCACCTCCACCACCGCCACCACTGCCACCACCATCTACCTCCACCTCTGCCACCGACTGCAACCACCACCTACACCAACACCACCCACCACTGCCACCACCACCTACCACTCCCAAGGTTGTTAATGGTGGTGGTGGCGTTGGGTGGTGGTGGCAGTGGAGGTGGGTGGAGGTGATGGTGGTGGTGGCGTTGGGTGGAGGTGGTTGCGGTGGCGGGCGGTGGTGGTGTGTGGAGGTGGTGGGTGGTAGGTGGTGGTGGTGGTGGCGTTGGGTGGTAGGTGGCGGTGGAGGTGGGGTGGCGGTGGAGGTGGCGATGATGGTGTTAGAGGACTAACGATGCAATTTATTTCCGAAAATAAATTGCATAGTTAGTCCTACGGACTAACTGTGCAAATATTCTTTCTTCCGTTAGGATATAACGGAGATATATTTGCACCGTTAGTCCTCATTGACTGATTTTACTAACAGAGGGATGTATTTGTGCCAACTTTACTAACGGAGGGATTGTTTTATGCCAAAAAAAGTTTAGGGATGTTAAGCGAGACACGAGACAAACCACAGGGATGTATTTTGGACTTTACTCCTTAAATGATTAAAAGGAAAAATAACTTAACAATAATTGCCTAGCTTAATAGATATAGGTGTTTTCTCTTCTCTTGAAGCCAAATGTTCAAATCTTTGTTAACTGAACTTTTTACATTATTTTTTATCACCGATCTACATATAAGGAAATTAGGAAGAAATGAATGTTTCAACCAAATAGTCAATTGGTTTTATTTTGTATTTTTAACTTTTTTTTAAAGGCTAAAAGTATATCAACACAAGAACAAGAAAGAACAATAAAAAACGAGATCAATAAAACCAAGAACAAGAATGAAAGAAAAACCATAAAGCTAACCAAGATTAAACATTCGCATTGGTCTTGATTAAACATTTGCATTGGTTTTGAAATCCAAACATCCCAGATGATATGCTTTGCCTTGTATCGGGCAGAGATTTCAATTTTTGCAAGGCATTGAATCGAAGGGAATATGTCCTCACATAAAATGATTGCAATCGACTCCTCGTTGGCCTTGATTACTTTGTTTCTCCACTTTCAAATAGCCACATAGTGCACTGGAAGACTGCATGAAGAGCTTTGTTGGTTTGAAAAGATCGATAACTACCAATCCTTTCGAGAGCAATATCCGCAATCAAGGGACTGTTGGTTCTATGGATATAAATTAGTAGTCGTGAGTTAGGATCGAACTCGAAACCACGGGATTGCACACTTTGCGTATGAGAATTAAAGTTAATAGTTAAATATAAAATTTTATATTTACTTATTATTTACACGAAATATATAACGGACGTTGAGTTAATTAAGTGTAATGGACTAACGATCGTTAAATGTTAATTGGAAGGACAAAACTATAAAATAGAGATTGGGAAGGTTCCGGAAACCCCTTGGGATTTGCAAACCGATCGGCCAAGGGTTCCAAAAGCCCAACCCATGCTTAAACTTGGTAATCAAGTTACCTTGTGTATAAATACAAGGCCTAGGGTC
Source organism: Chrysanthemum seticuspe (assembly GCA_019973895.1). Classification (NCBI taxonomy): domain Eukaryota; kingdom Viridiplantae; phylum Streptophyta; class Magnoliopsida; order Asterales; family Asteraceae; genus Chrysanthemum; species Chrysanthemum seticuspe. The sequence goes on along the minus strand of BPTQ01000007.1, from coordinate 139,261,406 downwards.
TTTGTATTCCATCCCTTGTACTCCTAATCAAAAACCTAAAACTTGTTTGTGTGTTTTTTTTACCATAACTGATCGTACAACCCCTAAGGGTGTCGATCTCTTTGTTTTTCCAAACAAAATCTTTCGTGTTCTTAAAACTAGCATTACTTTAATTTGATTTAGTACGTGTGTACAAGAACGTGGTACTAACATACTTTTGTTATTATCTTGGATTGAATTACAAAATCGGTAAGGGGTAATTCATATAATCCTATAAACCCTAATTAGAGTTCATCACTTGCTAGTTTAAAGGAATTTTTTCTTGTTGGGCTAGAATAAAAAAGGTACGCATACGTTTATGTTTTTATGTTAATTAATTATTCATTATTCGTTCCTATACGCTTCCGCATGTTTCTTTGATGTTTTATGTGTTTTATATATGATTGTCATGTTATATAATTCCAACAGTGGCATCACGAGCCTTGTTTAATGAGTAATTAATTACTAAACACGTAAAAAACGAATATTGTATGTTGTTTGATATGATTGTTCTAGGGTTTTGGTTATGATTATGTAAACCCTAATTTGTTTTTAAAAAAAATTTATGGATCGACTAAAATTTTTTTTGGGTCGAAACCCTAATTTTTTTTTAGTCGATTTCTTTTAAAAATTGTTTTAGGGTTTATAATAATTGTTATGTTATCGATATCGAAACCTAGAATTAATATATTTGTTACGTGATAAATTCATGAATAAAGTGTTGTGTGACATGAAATTGTATGTGATCTTGTGACTTAATTGAATAATTGTTATGTTATATCCATAATGATACATGCATGTTCGTCATGGATGGTTGCTTGAATTTCTAATTGTTAAGTTATTTTATCACATGTATGTTTTGATAAATCTTGAATTGGGGAAGACTCCAATATATATATATATATATATATATATATATATATATATATATATATATATATATATATATATATATATATATATATATATATATATATATATATATATATATATATATATATATATATTAATAAATCAATTATGTGCAATTTGGTATATCTTAATTATGGCTTACGTAATTGATTCGTCGATGTACGTGGCTCACTTTCAATTGTGCGAGTGAAAGCCCTAGTTAATATATACGTTAATTAACCTAGATATTGATTATTAATATGTTTTATCAAATAAGTTGCATGTGGCTACTTGTTTACACGTATTAATTGTTAGTTATGTGCGCATTGTTTTAGTTATTTATTTTTTATTGTTGCTTGTTTGTTTATTATGTGTGACAAGTTTTAAACAAAGCGTAATTTTGAATAGAAAAATAAATTGGACTAAGCAATTCGATTTGTTTTTGAAGAGTTAAATTTTCAATAAGTTTAATTGATTGATGAGTTTTGGTACAACTAGTGAGAACGGCGCATCCAATTTTGACAGACTATAAGAGGGGTTTAAGGAGGGGAGCGCATTAAATTGTGACCCAAAAGAAGGAGGTTAATTGCTTCGCGCTGACCAAATTCTCCGCCACTTTGCGAGTCAAATTGGAGTTACCAAGTATGCTATAAATGTACAAAATCATCTTAAGGGCGAATTAGTTTTAATTCCATGCGCCACTTTTGTGGTAATTATCCGAAACACTAAGTCTTTAGACTTATGCAAAAGTACGATATAATGGACTTAATTAAAGGTAAATTCCTTGATTGGCGAAACCAATACCTCAATCAAAACTTTGATAATTTGATCTTTATGAGTTGGTTAATAAAAAGTTTTTTATTAAAACTTATGTGTTAACACAAATAAGCCGTACAAACGTTTATTTATATTTTACGATCTTCTAATGTTTTGTCGATAACAAACGTAAAATCATATTAACGAAACAAATAAAATACGTAAATGGTTTGAACTAATAGTTTATAACATATTCACATTTTCACATAAAACACTAAAACAAGTATAAGTGATTTTATGATTTAAGTAATACATATGTACAACAACTAGTGTTTACATATTTGGATAAAATATACACATAACTAGTATGTAGTATATTGGGTAATATAAATGGGTAGAAACTTAAGTATCACAACCTATTGGGCAAATACATTGAATGTAGTTGGGTACAACCCAAAGCCCATAACCCATGGATCTTGACCCATAACCCATTGCATGACATCATGCTTATATCATACATGGATAATATCCATAACCCATGGATCAACCCATACCCAAGTGACTAAGTGCATTGCACTCAAAGATACATTGCATCTAGCCAAAGATCCATGGTTCAACCCATGAACCATGACCCATAACCAAAATACCCATGGGCAAAGAGGAGCGTTCCACGGATCCCTAGCTTTGTGCTAGCCGGATCCCTTGTGGTAGGGATCCGTGGGATCCGGGGAACAGTAGGATTTTTCCTCTATAAATAGTGAGTCATTTCTTCATTATTTCTCATCCCTTTCCAACACACTTTCTCCTCTGAGTTAAATCTCACTAACCTTAGATCCAAGAGATCTATGTTTGTAGTTTTGTTTTTGTGTGATCTTCTAGGTTCCTCTTAAAGGCAAGATTACCACCTTTGAAGTCGAGCAAGCTCAAGTCCATGAGTTGCCATGCTTCCTCATCATCAAGGCTACTGAAGTCTTCTTGTTGATGATTCTTTTTCTTGAAAGAAGTGTAGTGTTGAAGACATTAGTGAAAGATGTCTCAAGTGTCAAGATGAAGATATTAGTGAAGGGTATCTATCGTCTATAGGATAAGCACTTGTGGTAGGTGCTTAGAAGTCAAGACAAAGAAGCATTAGTGAAAGGTGCTTAGAAGTCAAGACAAAGAAGTATTAGTGAAAGGTGCTTAGAAGTGAAGACACAAGACATTAGTGAAAGGTGTCTTGTAGATCTAGTCAAAGGCATTAGTGAAAGGTGCCTTAGATGTACATTCGATATGGTGTGTTTCGATGTACAAGATAGACTAGTATTAGATCCAAGGATATTGATATCTGATGCAGGTTTTACTGACCAGGTCTTAATATTTATAATGTCTCTCTATACCTATGGTCTATCCTAATGCACTAACGGGAAGTGTACCCGGTCGTGTGTAGTGTAGTAAATGGTAAAGCCGAGGTCGTCCCAAGAGCTATGTGTGTCGGATAATTACTAAGTCTAATTGTCACAGAATATAAATGGTTTGATAGGGTTTTAATTAATTAAACTACGAATGCAGAATATAAAAGCAATTAAATGGTAGAAAGGAAATCAATAGAGGAATAGTGGTGCTAACCTAGTTAATCCTCCTAACTAGTTATGTCTACGTCTACCTACTTCCAATTACTTCAGGTGGGGTCAAATTCGAGAGGACAACATTTGGTCAATTCGCCCTAACCTATCAGCAAAGATGCCACCACATGAGAAATCAAGCGCACCGTCATAAGTCCTGTTGTTCTTGGTCCCCTAAGCCGAGTCATTAAGTACCACTACATGCTAGATTCTAAATAGTGAGTGCCCGACCGTTAGGAACTTAGACACTACACCCCCCAATTCTTAAGTTTATCCAAACGATAGGTGATCAGTTGTTCAAATCGCACAAGTAGAAAGGGTCGTCAGTTGGTCAAATCTTACCCTTCCCGTCTCAGTCCGCTTACCTAGGGTCAGTTGGTCATATCTCCTAGGCAATTGGCCTCTACCGCCATTCAAAACTACCGAACCAGGGGTGACTACCAAAGAACTATGCATGCATACACTTAGAAATAATTGTACGTGTAGAAAACTAGAAGGGGGGGTTGAATAGTTTTACCAATTTAAAACTTCCTTTTAAATATTTAGATTGACTTATGTCAATCTATTTGATTGTTTATGTTGGACGTTGATAGATAGATATATAAACGTGTAATGAAAGATAAAGAGTAAGAAGCACATCACCACGACACAAGTATTTATAGTGGTTCGGCTACAAGGACACCTTCCTTGACCTACTCCACTCCCCGAGTCACCTACTCGAGAGTTCGTAAACACTACACCAACTCCTTATGGCGGAGAAGCCTTCACAACGTCGCTTAACCTTTTTCCGGTACAAAGCTAAATACCGAGTTCTTTCACACCAAGGCGAACCACACCTAACACAACGTCGCCTACCCTTTATACGGTGCTAGGCTAACCACCGAGTTCTTTCACACCTTAGGAGAACTAATCCTTCACAACGTCGCCTACCCTTTATTAGGTACTAGGCTAAGCACCTAGTTCTTTCACACCTTAGGTGAACTACACCTTCACGACACAACACCTAATCTCAAGGAGATCTACTCCTTGTTACAACACCATCAAGGATATCACCATCCTTGTATATAAACAGATACATATATGTATAACGATGCACCTCATCGATTATACGACCTAGGCATTCTTCCCAAATGCTACTTGATTTGATTCTTTGGCATCCTTCACTAATGCCTTTGACACAACGCTTGGCACCCTTCACTAATGCCTTCATCTTGACACCTTTAGCATCCTTCACTAATGCTTTGACACGGATGATGAGCACCTTTCACTAATGCTTTCATCTTGACACTTTCGGCATTCTTCACTAATGCCTTCAACCCAACATCTACGGAGAAAGGAAGAACTATCAACAAGAGAACCTTAGTAGTCTTGATGATGACGAAGCATGGCAACTCATGGACTTTGAGCTTGCACGTCTTCAAGAGGTGGTGATCTCTCCTTTAAGAGGAACCTAGTAGATCACACAAAAACAAAAGACAAACTACATAGATCACTTAGATCTGAGGTTAGAGGGTTAGAATACTTTGGGGAAGTATGTGTGTAAAAGCACACTTAGAGAGGAAGAAATGGCTCTTTATTTATAGAGGAAATTCTCTTCTGTTTCCCCGGATCCCACGGATCCCTACCACAAGGGATCCGGCTAGCACAAAGCTAGGGATCCGTGGTCCGCTCCTCTTTGCCCATGGGTATTTTTGGTTATGGGTCATGGGTCATGGGTTATGGGTTGATCCGTGGTTTTCTTTCTAGATACAATGTATCTTAAGGATACAATGAACTTGGTTAAGTGGTATAAATAAAACCATGGGTTAGGGGTCAAAACCATTTGCTAGTTTTTTACCTATTTAGTATATACTTGTTTTTACCCATTTTAGTATATACTTGTTTTTACCCATTTTGGTATACTTAGTTTAAGTATATGTTTAACCCAATATGTAAACATTAGTTGTTGTACATATGTATCTAAGTCATAAAATCACTTATACTTGTTTTAGTGTTTTATGTGAAAGCGTAAGTGTGTTAGAAAACTATTAGTCCAAACCATTTACGTATTCTATTTGTTTCGTTAAAATGATTTTACGTTTGTTATCGACAAAACATTAGAAGATCGTAAAATATAAATAAACGTTTTCACGGCTTATTTGTATTAACAATCCCCCCTTTTTGTTGATGACAAAACATAAAATTATTTTAAGGAAAATCTAAAATTCGTAAGAGTTTGAATTTGTAGTTTTTACTTTCTTCTCCCCCTTTTTGTCGAAACAAAAAGTGTTAAAAGAAACTAACACAAATAAAAAAAATGTAAAAATGTAAAGAGAGCAAGTGACGGGAATGGTACTCGTCTTAACTCCCCCTTGACGAGTCCGTCCCTATGTAAGGTCGTCAAGGACATAACGTAAAATAAACTAATTGTGTTTGCAATTAAGTTTGCAAATGGTTCGTCTAAGTGACGAGAACGTGCTCCCCCTTGAATATTGCAATGTTGCAATGGGGTGTCATGAAGTGTAACCCAAAAATGGATTAAGTTTGCAAATGATTTTGCAATGTCGTTTGACACAAAGCTCCCCCTAGCTTTATGGTGTCAATATCTTCATGTGTATTTTGAATAACTACAAAACAAAGGTTAGAAAGACAAGAGTATAGTGCATAATTTCCTGCAAAAGAGACTCAAGTTAGTATAAATTTGTGCTCCTGTACCACGGATCCTACGGTTCCCTTTAAGGAGGGATCCATCTAGTTATCTGTAAGGGATCCGGCTATCTGTTGACAGTATCTTCAGCAGTGAAGAAATGTCAGGGAATGCTATTTTGAGAAAATGAGATATATGTACCATATATCAAGCACAACAAAGATAATCATAGCATATAATTATTCATTCAATAAAACAAGAGATACACAACCAAATCTCTAAAAACTAAGAGAATGAACTTTAGCCATATAAGCACTACTAATGCTAATGGATTACCCCAAATTTTAGATTCAACTAAAATCTTTAATGATGAGATGAGTTATCCTAAACATTCTTAGTTTGAGCTTGTAGTTCATGTATTAATACATCTAGTTCATGTTTCAATCTTTCAACATGTTTGCAATGATCGCACTCTTTGTCATGGTTTTGAGTTTCTTGAAGTGGTGGTTCAAGTGAAGTGGGTTGAGGATCTTCAAATGATCGTGAGGTGGCTCTAGGTACTAATGAAGTAGGTTGAGTTGTGGAGGGTATAGTAGAATTATGTGATGAAATCCTAGTGGAAGCACTCTTCTTGTGAATTAGTTTGATTGGGTTTCTTAGTGTGGGAGAGATCCTAGCTTTGGTGGACTTACCCGAAGGTGATTTGGTTGAGGAAACTTCATGCATGATTCTAGCAAGTTTCTTGGGTGGTTCTTGAGTGGATGAGTTAGCACTAGGAGCCTTAGTCATAGTGATGGTGCTAGTAAGAACTCTTTTAGTTGCTGATTTTGAGATGTGATTTGAGAGTGGTACCTTAATTCTGAGGTTGTTTGGTTTATAAAGGGTAATTTGAATTAGGAAATTAAATTCTTGGCCATTTGAAGGGCTAAGCATGCTTTTGGGGTTTTGATCAGTTCTATGAGGATAATTAATGAATGCTAAAGGTGGTTGGAGACCCAAAAGGTGACTTGAATTCAAATATGGAGCTGGTTTATGCTCTCTGCATCTACGGATCCCACGGATCCCTCTCAGTAGGGATCCGCCTGGTTAAAGACCAGGGATCCGGTTGTCAGACAAGGACTAGGTGAAATCATTATGCTGTTGTAAGGTTTGTTTAATCATGGATTGACTTAATTTTGAAGTCTTTAGCTGTTGGATATCTCAAATCCTTAACCCTAACAAGTAATTGTGCCTAATCATGGTTTTGACCTTGGGTAGTCTAACTATATGTTTGATGACTAAAGTATTCTTGACAATGTGAGTTATAAAGGGAAGAACTTTGCAATTGTATTTAAAACTTAATCCACTAATGTTCTTGGAAATGTGATGATTAATATGCACAAGGTTGAGATTCGGAGTTTCACTGATCTAGGAACTCATTTAAGATGAGATGGAGTGTTTGAGTTAGGAAGATGAGTTGAAATGATTGTTTTAGCTATGTTTGACATAAACTGTCACCCGGATCCCATGGTTCCCTCCTTGAAGGGATCCGGCTAGGCTAATCCTAGGGATCCGGCTCTCAGCAGTTATGACAGGTTTGAAATGAGGTTTCTGGGAGCTAAAGCTTATCTCATTTTGAATGTTTCAGTTCTCCTAAGGTTTTAGGATGAAAGGGTACTTGAATGATTAGAGGTAATAAGTGTTATAGCAAATGATTGCTTTTTATGGAAGAGGGATGGGACAAGAAGACTACCAATGGATGTCCAAGGATAACACTAAGAGTTATGAGGGTGTCAAGTCATAATAAATGATCCTAGTGATCAGGTTTTAGCTTGAGGTGATATTAAGAAAAATTCTTAAAAATTTCAAGAATTGAAAAACTAATTTTTGTCTTACCTTGAGATATAAAAGACTAGAAGCAATTTCCTAAAATTGTTTAGCTTGTCTTCTTAAAGTGTTTTGAGAGGTGAGAAATAGTTTGTGAGTAGTTGAAGCGGAAATATGGTGAGTTTAGATGTGTTGATAAAATCAGACTAAGATCTTAAGTAAGCCTTTAGTGAGTCTAAGCCTTTCTCATCCTTGAAGTGGACTTAGTTGGGTTCTAAAATCATATGGTAAGCTAATGTGATGTTATCTAGAAAGCAGTTTTGATGTAAGGAAAGCTGTATTGCTGATCTGATGACACGGATCCCACGGTTCCCTTAAGGGAGGGATCCGGCTAGGCTAATCCTAGGGATCCGGCATCTGCAGATCAGAACCTACACAGAAAAGATGTGCAGATTTTGTACACTATTAAATCTATAAAACAAGCAATAGGAACAAGCAAGTCATCATAAAACATCACTTATAAGATAAAGTAACAATATCCAAAATACCATAAACCAAAAATACTAAAGAGAAATCATTCAAACATAAAATAAATGAAACTAAGCACATTCCTATTGTCTCTTTCGTCAATTCTTCCTTTTCCTTTTTGACGGCTTAGTGAGGTTGTAAGCGAGGTTTTGAATCATGCCTCTTATTTGTTTAAATTCCGCGGTCTCGTTTGGAATGGTTGGAAGTTGTTCGTGGTATTCAAGGATTTCCAATTTGATGTTGGATACGGGGTCGATGTCTTCCTCATCTTCTTCTTCTTCTTCTCCGGTCGAGGAGTCCGAGAGAGCTTTAGGTTTCTCTCCATTGACCATGAACCGTTTAGAGGGTTGTTTGGTAAGAGGTACCATGACGTGATCGGAAAGGTAATGATCATCGTTGATAGGGGATGGTTGCAATGCACTAACATACTTACAAAGTCGTGTTAGGAGCATACCATATGGGAGTACCATGTTGGAAGCTTTGAATATCCCAGCCATTCTCCTTACCATGTAGTAGGCAAGATTAAATGGCCTTTGGTGGGTAAGACAATAGATCATTTGCACAAGACATGCGTTTGGATGATCTTTGTTTCCAACTAGGCTAATGATGTTTTCCCTAAGGATTTCTTCCCATTTTCTAAACATGGGATGCATTTCGAAAAGTTCCATTTAAAGGGATCACAAGTTTTGTTTGTTGATGATGAAGGCGATTGAGATGCTATTGTCGGTGTTTCTAATGATCCTAAAGCTTTTGTAAAATTCAAAAATGAAGACCGGACAAATTTGTTCATCTATGTCAAGGAGACAATCAAAGTTGATTGTCGAGAAAACTTGACGAATGTCGGTATCTTCAAGGAAACATTCCTTGACTACACGACCTTCGTGGATAAGTCGTTTTACAAGGCTTTTGAATATTTTACGGTCGGTTTTGGTCAATCCCCTTTTACGATAGTAGTGAGTAAGGTAATGGACGGTGTCATGGTAATCTTGTTGAGTGGCTTTGGGCATGGTTGTTCCTAAAAATACAAAATTTTCAATTATGATAAATTAATTGAAATGGGTTTATGGTTTTGATTTGTATTAACAATGTTGTGAACACAAAGTGATTTTTTTAAAATCCCCCTTTTCATGATTAGTTTGAAAAAACCTAATTGAGTTAATTGATTAGATATTAAGAAACCATAAACCCTAGGATGAGGATGATGAAAGTTATAACAAGTTAATGTAATTACTTACAATGGTGTTCTAGGAGGGGATACTTGAAAGTATGGAAGCCAATGAGGATGAATTTTGTAGCTTGGTCGTTTTTTGTTTTTGTGTGGGTAGAGGAAAAAACAATCAGTGGTGAATTTTTGAAAGCGTATAGCTGAGTTCTGTTCCACGGTTCCCCCGGATCCTTTATGTTTGGGATCCGGCTAGTACAACTAGGGGGATCCGGCTACTGTGGACAGAAAAGGGGTTGTTTGACATTATTTTTGTAGTAGGCTTATAAATTAGCTTATTAAAAGATAGTTCGGAGGTATTAGATGAAGATTGTTTTTGGATGACGGCTTTTGATGAATCACATATCGAAGGTTCATATGTGATGACGGCATTAGTTTGATGAATCAAAAGGAGTATTATTCCTGATGATGAAAAAGACGGAAAAGTGACGAAAGAGACT
>BPTQ01000007.1:139225009-139251499 GCA_019973895.1 Chrysanthemum seticuspe | reverse complement strand
TTAAAAGTTCCATTTTAAAGGGATCACGGTGAATGAGCTTTTTGTTACGATCGTAGCGGGATTGGTCGGTCCTAATTTTAAAGATAGTATCACGAATGGTTTCGGGATCGTCGAGAGGAGTGTTATAGAGAGGCTTGGGATCAAGTGCATGGTTTTGATAGTTAATTGCCCAATCTTGAGAGTACATACAAATTCCCTCACAAGGAATGCGAAGAATTTGAGCAAAGGTGTTGAGAGGAAAAATAAAGTTTTGTTTGTTGATGATGAAGGCGATTGAGATGCTATTGTCGGTGTTTCTAATGATCCTAAAGCTTTTGTAAAATTCAAAAATGAAGACCGGACAAATTTGTTCATCTATGTCAAGGAGACAATCAAAATTGATTGTCGAGAAAACTTGACGAATGTCGGTATCTTCAAGGAAACATTCCTTGACTACACGACCTTCGTGGATAAGTCGTTTTACAAGGCTTTTGAATATTTTACGGTCGGTTTTGGTCAATCCCCTTTTACGATAGTAGTGAGTAAGGTAATGGACGGTGTCATGGTGATCTTGTTGAGTGGCTTTGGGCATGGTTGTTCAATGGTGTTCTAGGAGGGGATACTTGAAAGTATGGAAGCCAATGAGGATGAATTTTATAGCTTGGTCGTTTTTTGTTTTTGTATGAATAGAGGGAAAAACAATCAGTGGTGAATTTTTGAAAGCGTATAGCTGGGTTCTGTTCCACGGTTCCCCCAGATCCTTTATGTTTGGGATCCGGCTAGTACAACTAGGGAGATCCGGCTACTGTGGACAGAAAAGGGGTTGTTTGATATTATTTTTGTAGTAGGCTTATAAATTAGCTTACTAAAAGATAGTTCAGAGGTATTAGGTGAAGATTGTTTTTGGATGACGGCTTTTGATGAATCACATATCGAAGGTTCATATGTGATGACGGCGTTAGTTTGACGAATCAAAAGGAGTATTATTCCCGATGATGAAAAAGACGGAAAAGTGACGAAAGAGACTTCTAATGATGTTAGAGATAAATAAGCAAAGAAAACTTATGAAAAATAAATTGAACTCATGTAACCTATCTAATAAAAAGTAAAACATACCTCTATGCTTCTTGGTTTGGCATAATGCCAAAGATACTTCATGAGCTTTTAAAGTAATCCTTTGTACTTGGTGTACGTGAGTTGTGATTACTTTTTAGATCCTTCCTTGAATGTTGACTTCATTATTCTTTGAATGAAGATTTTGGAGAGATTCTAGCATGAAGATTTCTTAGGAAAAAAAGTTGTTAGAGTCATCTATCAATGTCCAACAAAATGATTTTTAAAAAATATGACCCAAAAAAAATCCTTCTTTGTAGTTTTCAAACATACACGGATCGTATCAAGTCTTTACCGTACAACATACTTTAAGAAACTTGGTAACGAAGCTCTGATGCCAATTGTAGAAAACTAGAAGGGGGGTTGAATAGTTTTACCAATTTAAAACTTCCTTTTAAATGTTTAGATCGACTTATGTCAATCTATTTGATTGTTTATGTTGGACGTTGATAGATAGATATATAAACGTGTAATGAAAGATAAAGAGTAAGAAGCACATCACCACGACACAAGTATTTATAGTGGTTCGGCTACAAGGACGCCTTCCTTGCCCTACTCCACTCCCCGAGTCACCTACTCGAGAGTTCGTAAACACTACACCAACTCCTTATGGCGGAGAAGCCTTCACAACGTCGCTTAACCTTTTTCCGGTACAAAGCTAAATACCGAGTTCTTTCACACCAAGGCGAACCACACCTAACACAACGTCGCCTACCCTTTATACGGTGCTAGGCTAACCACCGAGTTCTTTCACACCTTAGGAGAACTAATCCTTCACAACGTCGTCTACCCTTTATTAGGTACTAGGCTAAGCACCTAGTTCCTTCACACCTTAGGTGAACTACACCTTCACGACACAACACCTAATCTCAAGGAGATCTACTCCTTGTTACAACACCATCAAGGATATCACCATCCTTGTATATAAACAGATACATATATGTATAACGATTCACCTCATCGATTATACAACCTAGGCATTCTTCCCAAATGCTACTTGATTTTATTTTTTGGCATCCTTCACTAATGCCTTTGACACAACGCTTGGCACCCTTCACTAATGCCTTCGTCTTGACACCTTTAGCATCCTTCACTAATGCTTTGACACGGATGATGAGCACCTTTCACTAATGCTTTCATCTTGACACTTTCGGCATTCTTCACTAATGCCTTCAACCCAACATCTATGGAGAAAGGAAGAACTATCAACAAGAGAACCTTAGTAGTCTTGATGATGACGAAGCATGGCAACTCATGTACTTTGAGCTTGCACGTCTTCAAGAGGTGGTGATCTCTCCTTTAAGAGGAACCTAGTAGATCACACAAAAACAAAAGACAAACTACATAGATCACTTAGATCTGAGGTTAGAGGGTTAGAATACTTTGGGGAAGTATGTGTGTAAAAGCACACTTAGAGAGGAAGAAATGGCTCTCTATTTATAGAGGAAATTCTCTTCTGTTTCCCCGGATCCCACGGATCCCTACCACAAGGGATCCGGCTAGCACAAAGCTAGGGATCCGTGGTCCGCTCCTCTTTTCCCATGGGTATTTTTGGTTATGGGTCATGGGTCATGGGTTATGGGTTGATCCATGGTTTTCTTTCTAGATACAATGTATCTTAAGGATACAATGAACTTGGTTAAGTGGTATAAATAAAACCATGGGTTATGGGTCAAAACCATTTGTTAGTTTTTTACCTATTTAGTATATACTTGTTTTTACCCATTTTAGTATATACTTGTTTTTACCCATTTTGGTATACTTAGTTTAAGTATATGTTTAACCCAATATGTAAACACTAGTTGTTGTACATATGTATCTAAGTCATAAAATCACTTATACTTGTTTTAGTGTTTTATGTGAAAGCGTAAGTGTGTTAGAAAACTATTAGTCCAAACCATTTACGTATTCTATTTGTTTCGTTAAAATGATTTTACGTTTGTTATCGACAAAACATTAGAAGATCGTAAAATATAAATAAACGTTTTCACGGCTTATTTGTATTAACAGTACGGAAGTAAAGGTAAACGCAAACATAACAATTAAGGAATCATAACTAGGCTAGCACCAAAGGGTGCTTAGCCGCTCATATTAATCATGCACATCAATTCAATATTCAAAGGTACGAAATACATGAATCGAAAGTAAGAGAAATAATAAACGCTAAAGCTTATCGTAATGGTGTGACTTCTCCCTTGAAAACAGCTCCGTATGCTTCCCTAAGACCTTCCTTGAGTATTTTCCCACGTTCTCAGAGTATTGTGTGTGGAATGGGATGATTAGAAATGCTGGAATTCGTGGGGTATTTATAGGCCAGGTCTGGGTTACGACGTAACCAATAGATGAGTTACGCCGTAACCTTCTATTCCGTCGTAAAAGCACTAGATCTGCTAGTTACGGCGTAACCTTATAAGTGGTTACGCCGTAGTATTCAATAAACTTGGTTACGTCGTAAGTGATGCAGTAGTTACGGCGTAAGTATCAGCGTCGTGGAACCTCTTTTGACCTAATGGAGTTACGTCGTAATCTTTGGAAGGAGTTACGCCGTAACCTCTTGATGAGTTGGACTTCAGGGTCACGCAATAGTTACGGCGTAATGTGAGAGACGAGTTACGCCGTAACCTCTTCAAAATAAGCATACTGTGATAAATCCTTAGTAATGTTTCCATTTCCGCGTCTCTTTAGTTCCAATGCTCGCAATTTACCTGAAAGTGTAAAACAATGGAAAACAAGCGTAAATCCATATAAATGATATAAATAACGAGCATTAACGGAGGAAATTGACACTTAATATTCAGGACTATTTGATGTTATCAAATATCCCCCCACTTGAACTCTACTTGCCCTCAAGTAGACCTTATTAGATAGATTCCTAAAAAGATATCTCCCAAAACCTGGAAAATATGAGTTTACAAATCCCTTATGCTAGAATAAAACAAAGCCGAACACCTCACGAAAGGGGAACAAACACTCAAATCTCTCAACTATTCTAAGTGTCAATTTCAGGGTGATCACTCAATCGCCCAGTCATAGCATGTATTCTATCATAAGCTTGGCGGTTACACAAATCACCACCACTGGAGTTAAGGGCTAAACAATTCTCGAAGGCAATATGGGTAGACACGACAAAGGTTAAGGGGTGACTCGTCACTACTAACATGTCACGGCGAAGTGGACAAAATCAATGATACATGACCAAATCCATGGCCAAGACACCAAAGATTGCTCGCTGCGTCACCTAGACATGCTTCATGACTAAAGGGTAGGATAAGACATGGGATGTATAACTGGTGTAAAATGAAAAACAAGCAGGTAGTCTATATCTATAACTAAGTCATCACCACTTACCGTCTGCCCAAAGTTCAAGCTTAGAAGTCTAGAGACCGGATCATGAAATGCAAGGTAGATGTGTCATCAGAGGACGTCGTGATGGGCACACTACCTTTTCTTCTTCAGTTGGTATTACTCCAACTCCAATATTCAAATGTGACCGAGGTGGCCTCCTCGATACTAAACAATAAAGCTCATACAATAGTGCTTATAACATTGCACTTTACAAAATCATAACTGAATCAACTATATATATATATATATATATATATATATATATATATATATATACATATATATATATATATATATATATATATATATATATATATATATATATATATGTTTGAATCATAACTGATAACATAACATCCCCCCACTTGAGATGAACAAAGGGAATTCGGGGGGTCTTCAATAATCTTCATAATTGTTGTCGATGAAAGCATGATTTCCAAACCTTTCTACTCGAACCTTGAACTCAGGCAAATGATGACTTCCCAATTACAAATAAAGACTACAGGGTAGGCTAAGGTGTAAGGGTGTAAAATGAAACAATATATTGGGGTGACAAAATGAAAGGAATGGCTCAGAAGGGTGTATCTAGGGGTATCTTACACTAAAGGTGAGTGCAACAAAAGGGTTTCACAAGGGGGTCGAAAAGTCGAGGTGACTAATCGATAGACTCACAATGGTAGGCTGTTTGGGTGATAATCCTATAATACTGCCTTCTAAAACTGAAAAGTCCAAATACATCGAGCTAACTCAACATACCTCGTATATGGTCTCGAAATGATGCAAAGGCCAAGTTCTAAAGTTTATAAGCTACCGGCACACTCATAATTTGGTGGATTTGGGCTAAAATATAGGAAACGGATAAGGCTAATCTCACCATGTAATATCAAGGGTTGTATGTGCTCGGCTAAGGTCTAATCTAGTTAGGTTCGGAAAAACATGTCAAAATATAATAAATGGCATAATTTTTCAAAATAAACTAGAAAAATGAGGGCGAAATAAAGTTCAAGAGATAATTCTACTCCCGTCCCCCCCAATTGAATTGTACAAAGTCCCTTTTGTACTAGGCATTAAAATAAAGGTGAAGAGAAAGGTAGAATTAGAGCGAGAACTTCCCTGAAATTTGCTCCAAAAAGAAGAAGGCCCATGAGAAAGGATCATACCTTCGTTAAAGCATCATGAGCAAACTTTAATCCCTGAAATCACAATACCGACAAGCATAATTCTAAAAAGAAAAAAAATAAAATGAAAAACAAACCTAACTCACTTTTGTAGGAATCACGGTTGCATTTAGCGAATGCAACAAGCCTTTTAAACCACTTGGTGTCCCAAGTGGACGAGTGAAGTCTCGTGAGGGTTTACAGGGAACACACCCACAAAGTTCATTTAAAAACTAATACAAGGTTACTGTGTTTTGAAATGAAAGAATTAAAGCAGAGGAGAGTTACGTCGTAACTCTAATAAGAGAGTTACGCCGTAACTTGCAAAACCTGGTATGAGCTGAGAAGCGAGTAGTTACGGCGTAACCACTGAGATGGTATTACGCCGTAATTGGTAATGCGTCAAGAAGTCTGCTGCTAAAATGTTGGTTACGACGTAATCACCAAGATGAGTTACGCCGTAACTCTGTTCAGATCAGCAACTGCAGCAGTAATTACTTCATTGTCTCCTGCAAAAATGGTTAGAAAACACAAACCCAACAGAAAGGAAATAAAAACTAAAGAAAGGGATAATTCGGGTTGTCTCCCGAAAGAGCACTTTTCTTTATTAACGAGTCGTTAAGTTAGACTCAGAGCCGTGGGCTACCAGTGTTTGTCTGTCATTTCGTGGACTGGGCGATCTCCATGTTGAAGCCAACTGATCAAATTCTCATCCCGTTTGTATCCATCTCCAAGTTCTAAACACCCTAAGTAAAAGTTTTTGATCTTTTGGTAGGGGTGATCAAAACCTTTGGCTTTATCTTCTTCACTAATACCAAGCAGGGGTCTAGCATAACTCAACTGTCTTTTAGTCCAATTTTTAAAGTTTTTGACAATCCTTGGCATTTTGAAAACAGTTTTATCATCGCCAATCTTTAACCAAACCAGTCCTTCCTTCATGTTTTTATCAAGCCCAGATATTTCTTTAAAGGGTTTTCCGAAAATCACCCCAGTCAGCCCATCTGCAACGAATTCGCTAACATCTTCCAAAATGATAAAGTCGACTAGAAACGAGTGTGTTCCTACACAAACTCGTATGTTTGTTGCTATCCCGAGGAAGTTGTTTCCTTTGTAATCAAGCTCTTTTTCCATAACCTGGTTTTAGCATTCCTTAGAGATAATATTGACTGGGGAATCTGTGTCGATAAATGGGTGAAAATCAATGAATCCAATTTTGCATGAGATCTTCAGATAATAGGGATTCCTATGATGGATTCGTGCCCCCATCTCATAAAACTGCGGTTGGTTCGATTGCAAGAATGTTTTTTCAGAGTTGTCTTGTGTTAGGTCACTAGTTTTACAAACACAAGTAATATAGAAAGAGGTTAAGGCGATTGAACAAGTAAAACACACACACACACACAAGATAATAGGCACGGTTATGCGTAGGAGTGTAATGATAGAAAAACTTGAACAACCAACCTTCAAATGAAGGTTTACATAGAGTATTTATAGGAGGAAAGCTAGGGCAACACTCCTAGTTTCCATCCTTTCTTTAATGGGCTTGGGCCTAAGCTCATGGGCCTTCTACATAAGCTTAAGGCTAATAACAAACATAAAGGCCATAATAAAGCTAACTATTACATATTAATTACTAACACTTGATTATGGTTTAGGAGTGATTCCAACAATCTCCCCCTCAAGTGTTGGTGATGAACGGTGAAGGCGTTGAGGTAATAGTAGCTCTGACGTCTTCTAACATTCTTCTTTCTTGTGAGAAGAATTGCCTTGATTCAAACAATCTCCCCAGTGTAGAGAGATAGTTGTCTTTGAACAGTTATGCTTTGACGTCATCTTTAACTTTGTTCTTTGATCATTGTTCTTTGTGATGAAAGTGATAGTATGTTGTTATCTGCATCAAGTCTGCCTCAGGTCTGCTTCGCTGCTCCAGTGTCTCCACGTCATTCTTCAACATGCTCACACGCTCTTTACTGATAAAGTTCTTTAAGTCTTTAACTTTGTAGATTCTTTGATTTGATGAAGAATCATTCTGACTGTTGCGTTGCTTTTGGATAGAACTTCCATTAGTGATTATGTTGGCGTGAGCATGAGAAGAATCTGCATGATCATCCCGCTCCGGAGCTTCCATAAGAAGAAAACATTTCAAACGGTTAGTAATAAGCGGATTCCGGCACTTACAAGTTTGAACTTCGAGAGTGTTAACAGCATAGTGTGAAAACACAACTCTAATTCTTACAAAGGCCGTTCCTGAACTGGAGTCCCACAAGTGAGATAACGCGATGTACCAAAGTACATCTACAGTTCAGATGAGTCGCTGAGGTACACCGAAGCATCACCTCACGACTGTAGACCGTTTGAGACACACTCCGCGTAATCCACGGGGAGTTACCGAAGAGACCTGCTGTCAGGGCTGTTTGATGTTGACCCTGGCACGAGTTTCCATTCAATCACTGAGGATCACAGATGTGAACCTCTCATAAATGTTCTTGACAGATTGCTAAGATCTGTGAAGGACTCGATAATGTACCACTGAAATTCTTATTGTTGAACGTCAAGTGATAAAATGTCAAGTGTACCTAAGAGATCTTTTGATGAATCTCGTGGCTCTAGACTCAATAGTGCGTTTTGGTTTTCCTGAGCGGAGACTAGGGAGAGGGTCTCCTTCTTCAATACCAGCGATCTCTAAGAGAAAGCCAATAGTTTACGTAGGGTTCCCTGTGAGAATGAAACAAGCTTCTGTTGAGAGAAACTTGAGTGGCTAAGAAGGTTTAGTGCATGCGTCACTGGGTCCATGACGACTTTTAATCTTCAATACCGGCGTCACTAAGTGACAACCAGTAGCATATGAATTGAACCCGGTGTCTGCCCTAAGTTGAATAATCTGGAGGGCTATTTCTTTTCACCCTTTTCTTTGCATTTCTTTTTGATTCTTCAACTCCTTCTTTCTCCGATTCTCATTTTCTCCTTTTTTTTATAATCATACCTAAGGACTTCTAAGTACTAACTATTTGTGATGTCCTTGGGTAGATCCCTTCGGCTCTGGCGGATCATAGGACGGTTATTCCTAACCTTAGTCACCTTATAACTCCATGACTAACCTATGTTGCCATTAAAATCACAGTTGTGAAGAATCTCTCAAAGGGTTTGTAAATGAAAATCATGTTTGAACCACTGTGAGAGATAGGATTTTGCATAAATACTCCCCCTGCACATGTGCTTAAGAGTTTTAATGGTTTAAATGCACAGTGAGGAAAGAGCGCGCGCATTTTGAATTGATCCACTGGAGATAGACAATCCCCCGCGAGACACGGTTACGTTGCATAGTTAAAGAGTTACATTGTCAGCTTTTAGGTGACAACTAGCTCTAATAACTACCTTGAAGGTGTAGACAAACCTCGAAAGGTTGTCATACCCGTCAGAGTTCATGTCTACCAAGAGTATCTCGAATGGTACTTTCTACTTGGACAAGTCCTTTGCGAGACACGTTTACATTACTAGCGAGCTAGCTTGAAATTATTACCCGTCCAGGACAAGTCTTTTCGAGTTACTAACAGTTTAGTATCGTCAATTCATTGGTTAAGTCTGAAGTACACAGATTCATTTGTATTTTGCACAACATATTTCTTATCACACAATTTTCTCCCCCTAAAAAATGGCATATAAAATGTTATTTTTGAACGGTTGAGAATAAATATGACCATTTCGAGTGTTGCGGGAAGATGACCACTATGAACAATTTGTGAACAAAGTTTTAATTCAAATACTCCCCCTCAACAAGTGATATAAACGGTTGAGGTTTTGAAAATCTTACGGGGGAAGTACTTGTTCTTTTGAGCAAAACCTTGAAAAATGAAAGGTTTAATAGGTTTTACTCAAAATAAGAAGCTTTCGCTCCTTTTATAAGGATTGTGGCACTGAAGCGTACCACATGGTCCTTTCTTGACAATTACGGGTTGTACACTGTTATGTGTGCACAAGCCACGTGCATAATTAATCACACATCCAAATTTATAATGAAGGAAACAATTCAAGGGGTACCAGGAAGTGCAGTGATGTCGCCAGGAGTGCGAACAGGGCGTTGATAGCCGGTGATGTTGATCCTGGGTCGACCATCAACAAAACTTTCCAACGTTCTGAACTGATCCCTTCGAAACAACCTTTCATCAATCAACTTGATGATCCTCCTCACATCCCTTCGATCCTGAGAGTTCCATCGCTTAGGAGACCCAATTTTGTGATGTATATCCTTCAACCTATAAGCCATTCCGTCCCTAACCATCTTCAAAGTGTGATCTCCAAACTTGTGAAGTTCATTACACGCCATTAAGCAATTTCTTTGAAGTTCACTGCGGTAAACGACGCCGAAAGGTTTGCTGATGAGTGTATATTGTGAGAGCTGGTTGAGGTCGGGAAGATCTAGCTGAGGTGGAGTGAAGTTGACACGGGTCTGATAAGATTCAACTGCCAACTGAAGATCTTCTACACGTTCCTTGATGACTATGCGTCTGATGAAGATGAGCAATGACTTGATGAATTCACGTTGTACTTCGGTTGAAAATTGTCTCATGCGACCTTGTACTTTGGCAAGGTACATGTCTTCGATGTCGTTGATAGACAAATTCTCAAAGTCAGCTTCAGAGAAAGCATAATCCCTTTCATCTTGTCGTTTGACTACGATATTCTTTAGGAAGGTGTAGTCCCACTTAGATGACAGAACAACATGTTTGATGGCAACGATATCCTTAGTACTGAACACCGCATGTTGAGACTTCTGAACCTGACAGCTTCTGTAGTAGATTCGTTGGCGTTCCGGCCAATGATGAATCCCGTACATTGCATCTCGGTCGTATGCTTCCACTTTGTTAGAGAACAAGTGATTGGCACGTTCCTCGATGGCTATGCATTTTGAATATATGGCTGCAGGAAATGGAAGTGTCAAAGATGTAGTGTATTTCCTTGATCCATCGCCACCATGTAGAAGAAATTCCAGGTCTTTGTTGAAGAAATATCTGAATGGAATCCTAGGTTCATTTGGTTGGCCAATTGTTGGTAGAGGTCTTGACCAGTCGGTGTAGTATGGAGGGTTGTCCCGTTTAGTGAAGTCGACGTTTGCTTCTGGGTTGAGCCAATCCATGTTGTTAGACATGGCTCGAGCAATGTTCTCAAGGTGATATTCGACCTTGATGGCACTTTCGGAGCTGTCTTTTAACAGTTGGAATGCTTCATTCTTGATGCGCTTCAACTCGGATTTCGTCATCTTCTTCACATGGAACTTTTCTTGCAAAAGTTTTGCATGCTCCAATGTATTACCGTCTACCAAATTCTGACCTTCTTCAGGGTAGGGAGTGTTGTTAGCAAGAGTAGAGAACCATTCAAATCCTTCAGTTTTATCGTCATCTAGCCATGATACGACGTCAACCATGGGTGCCTTCTTCTTCTTCTTTTTCGAAGGCCTAGATGATGATTCTGGTTTCTGAACTTGTTTGGGAGAGGTGGGTTGTTTTAGGGGCTCAAGGACCTCTTCATCGTCACCACCCGTATACTCAAATTGATCACCGGTTTTCTGAGTCAGGGGTGGTAACTCGGAATCGTCCTGAGGTTTTTCTGTAGAAGAACGAGGAGGGGACTTTCGTCGAGTAGGAGTCCGTTGGAGAGGAGGTAACATAGAAAATGATTCACCAGACTTCTTCTGACGTTTAGCTTTATCATGCTTATCCTGATCCTTGTCTTCATCGTCTCTAGGACGTTTAGACTTTTCAGCTTCGAATCTACATGCTTCTTTGAGTTGGTAGTCTAGCAATGCTTGAAACAGCTTTCCTTCCTCAGAAGTAAATGTCCCAGATCGTGTAGACATTTGTGTGACAAGCTTGGCCACCAATTCATTATCAGAGAAAACTACAGGATCAGATGGATTGATTGTGACGGTTAAAGGTGTTGATCTTATAGTTTGCTTGGCTATCTGCATAAGATTCGGATATAGTTGTCTGGTAAACATCTCCTTTGTGACTTTAGGAACGAAATCCTGAAGGTACTTGTTAGTGTAACCTTCGATCATTTCGTTCAGTTCCTCTTGACGATGACTTATCATGAATTCCTGGATAAACTTCCTTTCTTCTTGCATCTTGTCATTCTCGTCATGTAGATATTGTATTTGTTTATTGAGAAAGTTTAGCTTCCTGTATAGCATGTCTTTCTTTCTGACTTGTTTGACAGCTTTCACAATTCTTTCATGTGTCTGAGAAATCCAAGATCGAGGTGGTTTCTTCACAGATTTGGATGATGATTTGGTTGATCTCTTTGATGGTGGTGGTGATGAATGAGAAGAAGAGTCCGATGAGGATGAGACGTGAGGAGACTCGGGGTCCTTGGGCGGTTCAGAAGTTTCCTTCTGTGATCGTGTAGGACTTTCCAGAAGCAGCTTGTCATAATCAGCATCTTTATCTTTCTCAGACTTCTCAGTTTCAGTTTTCTCAAACTCATATTCGATAGTATCCTCCACAAGCTTTTGTTGTTGCACAAGGGTGGTGGCACCAGATCCCTTATCGGGTCGATTAACCGTATTAGGACCTGGTGAAGAGTGGGCAGCACCACTTGATCCTCCGGGGCCACCCATTTGGTCTTTTGCAAATTCTTCAGCTTTTTGAAGGTGACTGACAAATTTAAGCTTCTTCCTGTAGGATTGATCCAGTAGCTCTTCTTCTTCTTCAGAGCTCTCATCATAGGGCACAAGTGCGGGAGTCTTCCCTTTTCCTTTATCAGCTTGAGGACTTGGTGGTTTTGGTACGGAAGGATTGTCATCCTTTGCAGTTTCAGAGTAGGTAATCTCTTCATCTGTGTCAGTACCTTCAGAGCTTTCGTCCAAAAGCTTTCTTTTCGGTTCAGGTGTGGGAATAGGTTCAGCTTCCATTACAGGAACAATCCTTTTACGAGGAGGATTCCTTTTGGGAAGTTTCCTATAACTTTCAGAACTTACTGCACTTCCAGCACTTCCTCTTCTGGTTCTCCGAGTAGGAGTTCCTGAAGGTTTTTCATCAAGATGACCAACTTTGCCTTCTTTTACTGCTACAAGATACCTTTTGTACGTTTCAAGCTTCTTGAGTTCTTTTGATAGTAGGTGATCAGGTAATATAGCACCCTGTTTCTTTGTTGCGATTCCTTGATTCTGACTGATAGTGTAGGTTCAGTCAACATATCGTGATTGTCTGGGTCATTGAGCCTCTGTGGAATATCAGGATTAAGTCCAAGTGCTCTTTGGATCAAAAGCTTTGTGTATCTGACATAGGGAATCTTTGAGCCAAGCTTCTTGTGAAATAGCATCATGTCCTCCCATATCAGTGCTTCGATTTCGATGTCCTTCTTATTGATCAGAGACCAGAAGATTTGCAGTTCCATGAGCTTTGGATGCTCATAACCACTATCACGACCAGAGACCGATTTGGTGATGATGAGGTAGAGGGTTCTCCACGGTTGTGGAATGTTCTTAAGCTCCATATGAGAATGCTTAGAGATAACTCCTAAAGCTTCATCATAGCCAATATCAAGCAAGAATTGTAGAACAGTCTCCTCAGTAGGTGTGGCAAAGAAGTCAGTTGACTCGATTTCAGGAATGAGAAGCACAGCCCGCAAGTCATCATGAGTGATGGTGACTTGTTTGTGATTAAGTGTTACTGTCACAACACTTTGACCAGTGATCCTCTGCATAGAGTTCCAGAATTGCTGAATGTAGATTTCCGGTACTGTAGCAGAGTGTGAGAGCATGTTCTGGTATGGATGATTCCTTAGAATATCCACAACAATGAGACAAGAAGATTCTGAGCATGTGAGGGTTTCAAAGTCAACCCTAAGGTTATTCTTTCCAATCTTTCTCGGATAGCCATTTGGGAAGATATCAGCAATAGTGAGAACCTCAGGTGCATCCACATTCATTTGAGCAGCCATGTCGTGATCTGAAATAACATTAGCCAAAAGAACCAACATATCGAAAGACATAATGTTAGTCAACAGAAGGTTTTATTGTCTAGTTATTGAATGTACAGTGTCAATGATTGTTACGAGTCCTAAGTCACTTGTTTGTCCAATAGTCTAATGACGTCGTGAAATGTTTCGTGAGTTAGTTAACTTTAAGTTTTAAAGTTTATGTTATCACTTATTGTTCACAACATATCAAACATTAAGTTTATTAGTGACATTATTGGATTCGTGACGTTATGATTAGTTTATTTACAAGTTTGTACACGTAACAATTCATAATGAAGGTCAATCAAGGCTTAAGCGTAGTTTTGACAAAGTTAAGCGTAAACAGTAATGACATACGCGTAGACGAAAGCTTACGCGTAGGATCCTAACTTACGCGTAAGAAATGTTATGCGTAGGAAATAGGGGACCTTATGCGTAGAGCTTACGCGTAGGCATATAAGAACCTTACGCGTAAGGCTTACTCGTAAGAGTAGACCTTATGCGTAGAGGTTACTGTTTACGCATATCCTTCACAAGATACGCGTAGTCCCATTGTAGAACCTTACGCGTAATAGTTATGCGTAGAATTATTCTTACGCATAACTTGACTACGCGTAGGGTAATCCTTATGCGTAGAGAATCAAATGACCTTGATTCTGAATTTTTAAGCATAGCAAGCCTGAAATAAATTCATCAAATCATCAATATTAACACAAGAATACGTTTTATCAACAAATCATGGCATGAATCATTCGTTAAACAGTTACGCGTAAAAAGTCATACGCGTAGGTCAAAACCCTAAGGGTTGAGAATTACGCGTATGATTTCTAACCATGGGATTTGCACCAAACAAATTTTGGTAGGTCTAAGATGTTGTATGAGTTTATAGACAAAGTCTTAACATCTAATTCGTTGAGAATCAAAAATACCCAAACTTATGAACTTTAAACCCTAATTCCAAATTTTTAATCATTTAGAGTTTCTGGGTGGTCAACAACCTTGGATATCATCAATTCATCAACATATGAACATAACCCAACAATCTTTATGATCAAAACAATTCACATTTGAAAGTACCCAATTCGACTCAAGAACCCTAGTTATCAAAAATCATCAATTCGTTTTTCTGGGTGGGTTTTGATGGTTAAAATGATATCATTGATGTATTATAAATGTTTTGAAACTATCCATTTAACCACAAACACACACACAATGATTGTGTGTTCATACACTTATGCGTAGAACACTTAATCATGCGTAACAAAAGTTTTAGCCGTAGGATTTACTAGAAATTCAAAACCTTAGCTTGTATTACTGTTAAGATCGTGAAAACACTTACAAAACGATGATCTAAAGCACGGATTTCTTGAATGAATCTTAGGCGTAGGATGTTTAAGGTTGAAAGTAATAAATGTGAGGTTAGAAGTAGGTGGGAGGTGTTTTTATTTAAAGTAACTTTAAGACTTTGACATTTTTGGTCCCTCCACCTTTTCCTTTTTTTTCAAACAAAGCCATTTAACTTCCATTTTGGTTACCAAACAAAGATTTTTAGGAAAGAAACTTGACGACACTCCCCCTCGACTTAAGAAAAATGATGAAAGGTTATTAATTTTAGTCCGAGGAGTGTCATTGAACCAGAAATTTCACCACCATTTATAAAAGAAACAACCGAGATATGATAACATGCAAGTACACAGATGTTTTGAAACAGTTAAATTTTTTGTTTTCTCCCCCTCAACACTTGATCGGAAAAATACTGAATTTTGAAAGATTAAAGTGTTGACGGAAGAAATGTACTTGCCATGTTGAAAGAAAAATAGATTAGAAGTATATTTTTGTTTTTATCAGGTTTTATATTTTTGTATTTTGTTTTTGAAAAATTTATTTACAAAAGATGTTTTTGGTGTTTGACAGGTTTTTAAGACTGTTTTAAGAGGTCATCCAATTCCTCTTGAGTCAAACACCTCATACCAATCCGGTGGACCAACTCATTAAACCTAGCGGGAGGCAAGGCTTTGGTGAGTAGATCTTCCAATTGGTATTCAGTACCCACAAAGTATAATTCAACGGTACCCTGTTCCACGTGGTCCTTGATGAAATGGTAACGAAGATCGATGTGCTTTGATTTCGAATGCTGAACTGAGTTGCACGAGATCACAATGGCACTCTGATTGTCGCAGTACATCGGGATTATGTCAAATACGTAACCATAGTCTTTGAGTTGTGTTCTCATCCATATGACTTGAGCACAACATGCGGACATGGCTACATATTCTGCTTCGGTTGATGACAGCGATGTACAATCCTGCTTCTTTGATTGCCAAGACACCAGTTTATCACCAAGAAATTGTAGAGCTCCTGAAGTACTTTTCCTTGAGTCTAAGCATCCTGCGTGGTCAGCGTCTAAAAAAGCGATTAGTTCAAAACCAGAATCCTTCGGATACCAGATCCCCAAGTTAATGGTTCCCTTGATGTATCGGCGAATTCTTTTAGCCTCAGAGAGGTGGGTTTTAGTTGGTCGCGACTGATAACGGGAGCATAGATAAACGGCAAAGACAATATCAGGTCTGCTAGCTGTTAGATACATGAGAGACCCAATAATACTTCGGTATTTGGTAGGGTCAACTAATTTCCCATGTAAATCAGCATCTAGCTTCTTGGTATGAGCCATTGGTGTGGCATAAGTGTCACAGGTTGTCATTCCAAATTTGTTTAACAGTTCAAGGGCATATTTGGACTGACTCAAGAAAATACCACGGGGTGATTGATGAACTTGCAGTCCTAGAAAGAACGTGAGTTCACCCATCATGGACATTTCAAAAATTTTCTTCATTAGTTTTGCAAAAGCGGTTGAAAACTTTTTATGTGTAGACCCAAAAATGATGTCATCCACGTAAATTTGAACAATTAAGATATGTGCCCCGTGATATTGTATAAAAAGAGTTGGGTCAACCGAGCCTTTGGTGAAATTATTAGCAATGAGGAAAGATGATAGCTTATCGTACCATGCCCGAGGGGCTTGTTTGAGACCATAAAGAGCTTTGTTCAGTTTGTAGACATGGTTCGGGCACCCTGGATCAACGAATCCTTCGGGTTGGCTGACATAAACTGTTTCTTTCAGTTGTCCATTGAGAAATGCAGTTTTGACATCCATCTGAAAGACCGTCATATTCATATGAGCCGCGAACGCGAGAAATATCCGAACAGCCTCAAGACGAGCAACCGGAGCAAAAGATTCTTCAAAGTCTATACCCTCTTCCTGACGATAACCCTTAGCAACTAGACGTGACTTGTTTCGGATTACGTTCCCTTCAGCATCCAATTTGTTTTTCCAAATCCATTTGAGACCAATGACGTAGACCCCTGTTGGTCTTTCAACCAGTTCCCATACTTCAAGACGTTTGAATTGGTTGAGTTCTTCTTGCATGGATTCAATCTAGTTGTCTTTTGTCATTGCGTCTTTAATGTTTTTAGGCTCAGATTGGCAGACAGTGAGTGCATAAATGCAATGTTCACCATCTGTGTGAAGACGTTGTCTCGTAACGACTGGTTGATTCGGGTTGCCAATAATATTAGCCAGAGGATGGTCTTTTGTCCATCTATGTGTAGAGGGTTGATGTTGGTATACATTATGCAGATTATGAGGATTCAAATGGTTTGTTGAAGATTCCGCGACATCTGGTGCAGCAGACTCATTAGCAAACGGGTTAAAGAACGCATTTGGATCAAAATCCGCAGGTGGGGGTACTTCATTCAGAATATCATCAAATGGTTCATCATTGTTGGAAGCGGTGTGTTCAACTGTTGTGTTGGAGTCAACTGGTGTAGGTGCATCTTCAACAATAGTTGTTGTAGCAGGTGTATCAGGTATAAGAATATTATCAGGTTGTGCAGCGGAAACAGCGGATACACCTGGAGCACGTTCATCAATATCGTCACTGAACAGAGGAGCAAATAATGTAAAACCATAAAATCTAAATCGCGTGAAATGACAATTTTGCCCTCAAACTAAAAATTATAAAAAAACTCGGGAAACACTTCAACATCGTTTAACAAGTATTATCTCATTAATAACATATGCACATTATGGAATAATAAACTTATGTTATAAATTAAATGAACATTGAAGAATTAATCCTAAGTAACTAATTAACATACCAAAAGTGTACATATTAACTTGAACAACAATTGAGACTAGGTACATGATTTGAAGATAAACATGGAAGTTATGAATTAGTCTCCTTTCCCCCCCCCCTATGACCGGCCTTGGAGGCTCCCCCATTAAATTTCTCAATCAATTTTATTAATTCCCAATTATCATTTTCCTTCTCATTTCAAAAATCACAATAAACCCTAAAGTGTTTTCTCTCATTCCATAGTGGCGGCATACACTTTATTTTCATCATTTAATCCGAAATCCTTCAAGCTAAGGTGTTCCTAGGAGGCTCTTGATCGTGGGTAATCGTTTGGTGAACGTGGTGATTTTGTTTGGTTCGAATATAAGCTTGGACGTGGGTGGTGATTTGTAGCCGAGGGTTATATAAAGCCAAGGGGCTTGGTTTTTGATTTTGTTGCTTTGATCCTTGTTTCTTTGTCACTTACACGCTACAAGGGTAACGATTAATCATCTCTCGTATCTTTCTCTTTGTTTCTTAAATCCAATTCGTGGCATATAATAAACTAGGGCTTGTTATTTGATAAAAAGGATCACATAAAATCATAACTATATTATCACATGAAATAATGGAACATGAAATGATAAAATATTGAATCTTGATTTATATTATTCGAATGATATGTGACATGATAAAATGAATATGAAACTGAAAATTAGCCTTCCTTTATGTCGAATTATATGTATAACAATAAAGGGTTTAATGTGCTTGAGAAATTATACGAATACGTATGTGATTAACGGATTTGATAACAAATGATTTAAGGGCTTGTTTTGGTTTAATATGGGGCGTACTATATGTGTTTTGGATGGGGTGTCTCGAACTGAAATGACATCTCATGGGGGTCGTTTAATCTATTGCTAAACAAGTCTATATGTGTTAGAACGGATATGATAATCATAATCTAAAACTAGGGTTTTGTAATTCATGATTTAATAAAGTTAAGGGGTTATTTTGTAAATTATGAAACTTGATGGATTAACTTGTTAATATAGTAACTAAATGGATTTAATGAGTAAAATGAGTAAACTTGCTATATTTACACTTTTAACCCTATAATTTGTAATATTGACATTTTACACCCTAAACTTTTGTAACTTGTCATAAATGATCCTTAAAGCATTATAATACTCATTTTTATTAATAAACTTGAGATAAGTAACTAAACCTGCTAAATATGGAAACTTGCTAATTATGGAAACCTGCTAATTATGGAAAGTTACTAAATATAGAAACCTGTCTAAAATAGAAAGTTTCCTAAAATAGAAAGTTACTTAAAATGGAAAGATTACTAAAACGGGAAACTTACTAAAAATGGAAAGCCGTCTTAAACGAGTAATCTGATTCTTATAGAACGTTACTTAATTCATATAGGTTCCGGGCGGCGTGATTGATCTCATTTCTTGACTTTACTTTCTTTGTTTGCTTGCTTCGAATAAGGTACAGATATTCTGACCTTATCTCTTAAGGTTTCTCGTGATTCTTATACATCTTTCGATATTAGCTTGAACTGTTATATTGTACTCTAAGCCTCATGATTAGGGCTTCCCTATGACTTTGCTATGCTCCCTTTGATATGAACCTTTGATATGAAACTTTGATATGAATTATGATATGAACCTTTATGATATGTATATGCTTTGACCCTTCCGTCTGACACCCGAGCCAAAATTTGTTTCCTAGTCAGGAAGGTAACCTGACCGTGTCGTTGATGCACCAATGGCATGACTCCAGTGTGCACGAGTGATGTTGCACACCGTCCCCATTTTGATATGATTATGAGCTCACTATATGTATATGATTTGGCCATTATATGTTTTGGGGGGCGTATGGATGCATCCTAGATTTGATTTGTTTCGAGGGATTTAATCTGATTGGAGCTTTGTTTGGTGAATGATGTCGGGTGCAATCCGCGTCTTCACATTTTTGGGAGTTGATCACTCCATGGCTATTTGAGGTCTCCCCTCCTTTATATGGTATTTCGAGGTCACCCCTCGGGATACAACTGATATGATATGATATGATATGTGTTTGATATGATATGGGCTCGTGGTTGAGGACTGACCTTTCATTTCTATTTCTATTCGTTATCCTTTGTTATGCCTTATGATATTCCCATTTGCACCTTATGATTATGCTACCTTCGTTACTTAACCTTCGATTATTCGTTTGTTATATATATCTGTTCACTGGGCTTTTTAAGCTCAGCCGCGTTTTCTTTCCATGCGGCAGGTAATTAAGCTAGATGCTGGGATTCTTAGCTATGGGTTTGAGTGATGAGCGGATATGCGGACTTATGGCCTTAGTCATCTTAGTTTCTACTGCATTATGTTGACATCATTAGACTCGGATTATGTTATTTATGTCTTGGATTATTCCTTTGCTTTCCTTTGAACTTATGTAATGTTTTAGCCGTGTTGGCTGGATTTTTTCCCTTTGATTATTTATTTAAGACTTCCGCTGCTTTGTTATGTTCATTATGTATGCTTTGATATTACACCATTTTGTAATACTTCTACCCTTATCGGGTTGGGGTGTTACAATTATGGTATCAGAGCATGGTTTACGACTTGTAGTCAGGACCTGTGACATATGGACCCTAAGCGTTATCCGTAGAGCTTAAGTTTTGACTGGTGAGGTTTGGGTAGATTCTAGGTTCATTATCATCGTTTCCGTTCATGATCTTCATCTTATTTTCCTAACCTTTGCTAATCGTTTAATGAACTCTTCAGATGGTCCAAACTCGTAGGAACGGCGACGACAACGGGGATGGAAATCCTAATTTCGAAGCTTTGATTGCACGCGCTCTGGCCTCTGCCATGCCCGAGATGATTGCTACCATCACTCAGAATGTTCGGAATGGCGCTAGTTCTTCTGGTGGGGGTGATAACCCACCTACACCCATTCATGTATGGATCGAGCGCTTTAACAAACTTAAGCCAATCCCTTTTCGCTCAGCAGCTTCACCTAATGAGGCTGAGGACTGGATCACACACTTAGAAAAGCTTTTCAATGTGCTGGGTTGTGGTGATGATGTGAAAACCCGACTTGCTGCCTTCAAACTCGAGGGTGATGCCCTAAATTGGTGGAAGGCCTATCTCTTGTCCAAAGAAGAGAACTTTCTTGATACTTGTGCTTGGAATACCTTCAGGGGCATCTTCTACAAGCAGTATTTCCCTGAGTCAGAACAGCTACGATATCAGAGGGAGTATGAGTCCATTCATCAGTTGGATAAGGAAAATTCTCACGAGTATATGCAACGATTTATGAGGATGGTTGGGTTTGTGGGTGCTACAGTTGCTGGAGATGCTCGTCGTCAGGCTCGTAAGTTCAAATGGGGGTTAAAGAAGTGGGTGCTAGACAGGATGATCAACCATCAGTATACTGAGGTGGCTGCAGTTGCGGATGATGCCCGCAACATTGAGTTATTGCATGAGGATCAGGGTTACAACAAGAGGAACAGGGATGGTGATCGTATTCATCCTCGGGGTCGACAGGACCAGACTCAGGAGTTCAGGGGTAGACATGACCGTGGTCACGACCGTGGGCGTCAGGATACTAGGGCACATGGTTCTCAAAGGTACGACAGATCGGGAAACGACCGTCAGGGTCGTGATGCTGGGGGTCAACGTCAGGTTAGGGACCAATCTTATCGTGGTGGTCAGCAGGACCGTTCTTCTGGTTCGTCATATCAGCGGAGGCCCGCTGAGGTTTTGCCTCCTCCTCCCCTTTGCAACACTTGTGGTAAGCCCCATCCGGGCGTTTGCTTCAAGGCCACAGGTGGTTGCTATGGATGTGGATCTACTGCTCATAGGGTGAAGGATTGCCCTACTCAAGGGAAAGTGACTACTCCGGGAAACACGGCCAAACCAGCTCCGACTAAGGGCCGTATGTTTTCTGTTACTCGGGACCAGGCAGCGAACACTCCAGGTACCATTACCGGCATTATTCATATTGGTGATATTTCTGCTTTTACTCTTTTTGATATCGGTGCTACACATTCTATGATATCTACTTCGTTTATAAGGAAGTTAAATATGACACCCACACCTTTGTTAAACCGAGTCTCTATTTCCACCCCTATGAAAAACCAAGTACTTATTGATCATGAGTATGTGGATTGTCCCTTACGTTTCGATGATGGTATTCGTTCGGCTAATCTTCTTCCTTTGGATATGTTTGATTTCGATATTATTCTGGGTATGGATTGGTTGGCCTTGCATAGGGCTACCATTGACTGCTATGCTCGAATTGTTATCTTTGGTAATATTCACCAACCTGATTTCGTTTATCATGGTGCTCAACCGCCTAAGTCAGTTAAGATCATCTCGGCTATGAAAGCTCGCACGCTTATTTCGCATGGTTGCATTGGTTTTCTGGCATCCATTAAGGATACTTCTCTCGATGTTCCGACCATTGAAAGTCTTTCTGTTGTACGCGATTTTCCCGACGTTTTTCCTGATGAACTCCCTGGTATTGCTCCGGCTAGGGAAGTTGAGTTTGGCATCGATTTGATTCCTGGGGCCGAACCTATATCTAAAGCTCCTTACCGTATGGCACCGATCGAATTGAAGGAGTTGAAGGAACAGTTGCAAGAACTGTTGGAGAACGGCTTTATTAGGCCTAGTGTTTCACCTTGGGGCGCACCTGTGTTGTTTGTTAAGAAGAAGGATGGTAGTATGAGGTTGTGTATTGATTACCGTGAGCTGAACCGTATCACTATCCGTAACCGTTATCCCCTTCCACGCATCGACGACTTGTTTGATCAATTGCAAGGTGCAAAATTCTTTTCTAAGATCGATTTGAGGTCTGGTTATCATCAGTTACGTGTGAAGGAGCAAGATGTTCCTAAGACCGCGTTTCGTACTCGCTATGGCCATTATGAGTTCTTGGTTATGCCGTTTGGTTTGACTAACGCACCTGCAGTTTTCATGGATCTTATGAACCGTGTCTTCCATGAGTACCTCGATAAATTTGTAATCGTCTTCATCGATGACATCCTTGTGTATTCTAAGAGTGAGGCTGAGCACGAGCAGCACCTTCGCATTGTATTGGAGACCCTTCGGCAGCAGAAGTTGTATGCAAAATTTTCTAAGTGTGAATTCTGGCTGAGTCAAGTTGCTTTCCTTGGTCACGTTGTGTCTGCTGATGGTATCAAGATGGACACATCTAAAGTCGAGGCTATCACAAAATGGCCGAGACCTACTACCGTGACGGAAGTGAGAAGTTTCCTGGGCCTTGCTGGCTATTACCGTCGTTTTGTTGAGGGTTTCTCTCGATTGGCGTTACCTTTGACGCAATTGATGAGGAAAGGGGAAAAGTTTGAATGGACGGAGGAGCGTGAAAAGAGTTTCGAGGAGTTGAAACATAGATTGGTTTCTGCGCCTGTTTTGACACTTCCATCGGGTTCCGGAGGTTTTCAGATTTATAGTGACGCGTCAAAGAAAGGGTTGGGTTGTGTATTGATGCAGCATGGTAAGGTGATTGCCTATGCTTCGAGGCAATTGAAATCGTATGAGGAGAATTATCCCACGCATGATTTAGAGTTGGCTGCGGTGGTTTTTGCCTTAAAGATTTGGAGGCATTACTTGTACGGTGAGTCGTGTGATATCTTTACTGACCACAAAAGTTTAAAGTATATATTCACACAAAAGGAGCTCAATATGAGACATCGGAGATGGCTAGAGCTTCTTAAGGACTACGACACTAACATTCAGTATCACCCGGGTAAGGCTAATGTGGTTGCTGATGCATTAAGCCGAAAGTCGGGTATTAATTCTAGTTTGGAGATTGAACCCAGGGTTCTTCACGATCTTGAGCTGATGGATGTGGAGTTTTGTTTTCGGGGTTATGATGGTTATTGGGCGAGCTTGAAGGTTGAGTCCAACCTTATATTGCGGATTAAGGAAGCTCAAAAGGATGATGGTGAGCTTTGGTCTATAGTTCAGAATATTGAGGCGGGTAAGCAGACTGAGTTCAGTATTGATGGTTTCGGCGTTGTATGGTATGAGGGTCGACTTTGTGTTTCGAATGATCCTGCTTTGCGTGAGACTGTGTTGTCGGAGGCTCATAGTTCCCCTTTCACTATTCATCCTGGTTCTACCAAGATGTATCGGGATCTTAAGCAGCATTTCTGGTGGAATGGCATGAAACAGGATGTGGCTGTGTATGTTTCTAAGTGTATGACATGTCAGCAGGTCAAGATAGAGCATCAGCGGGCTAGTGGTCTACTTCAGCCATTGGAGATTCCTACTTGGAAGTGGGAAGAGATCTCCATGGATTTTGTCACCGGTTTTCCTCTCACTCGTAAAAGACATGATGCGATTTGGGTGGTCGTTGATCGGCTAACCAAGTCTGCTCATTTCTTACCTATCCGGAAAGACTATCGCGTTAGTAGGTTGGCGGAGATTTTTCGGCAAGAGATTGTTAGATTGCATGGTACTCCTACTTCTATTATTTCTGATAGAGATCCGCGCTTCACGTCACATTTTTGGAAGAGTCTGCAGAAAAATTGGGGCACGCGTCTTAAGTTCAGTACTGCTTTTCATCCTCAAACTGATGGTCAAACGGAGAGGACCATTCAGACTCTTGAGGACATGTTACGGGCTTGTGCATTGGAATGGACTGGGGACTGGGATGAGTATTTGTGCTTGGTGGAGTTTGCCTACAACAATAGTTGGCACGCTATCATCAAAGGAGCACCGTATGAGTTGTTATATGGGAGGAAATGTAGAGCACCTATTTGCTGGGACGAAGTAGGTGAGCGTTTGATTGAGGGGCCTGAGATTATTGAGGTCACTAATGAGAAGGTGGCGGTCGCTAAGGAAAAATTGAAGGAGGCTCGTTCACGGCAGAAGAGTTATGCTGATAAGCATAGACGCGATCTGGAGTTTAATGTCGGTGATCGTGTTTTTCTGAAAGTTTCGCCGTCCCGTGGTATTAAGCGTTTTGGAATCAAGGGCAAGCTCAGTCCTCGATTCATCGGACCGTTTGAGATTCTCGAGCGCATTGGGGAGGTTTCCTATCGTCTAGCTCTACCTCCTCAGTTATCTCATGTTCATGACGTGTTTCATGTATCTCTGCTGCGGGGATACAACTACCATCCGTTGCATGTGGTTTCCTATCCTTTGGATCAGATTCAGCCAGATATGTCATTACCGGAGGAACCTGAAGCTATTTTAGATCGACGAGATCGAATCACGAGAAACAAAGTAATTCCGTTTGTTAAGATTCTTTGGAAGAATCACCCAGAGCGTGAAGCTACCTGGGAGACCGAGGAATCTATGCGAGCTAGTTATCCGCTTTTCTTTTCATCATCGGGTATGTCTTCGTTTATTGCTTCGTTTCCTTTTCAATTTTCGGGGACGAAAATTTTCTTTTAGAGGGGAAGAGTTGTAAAACCCTAAAATCTAAATCGCGTGAAATGACAATTTTGCCCTCAAACTAAAAATTATAAAAAAACTCGGGAAACACTTCAACATCGTTTAACAAGTATTATCTCATTAATAATATATGCACATTATGGAATAATAAACTTATGTTATAAATTAAATGAACATTGAAGAATTAATCCTAAGTAACTAATTAACATACCAAAAGTGTACATATTAACTTGAACAACAATTGAGACTAGGTACATGATTTGAAGATAAACATGGAAGTTATGAATTAGTCTCCTTCCCCCCCCCTATGACCGGCCTTGGAGGCTCCCCCATTAAATTTCTCAATCAATTTTATTAATTCCCAATTATCATTTTCCTTCTCATTTCAAAAATCACAATAAACCCTAAAGTGTTTTCTCTCATTCCATAGTGGCGGCATACACTTTATTTTCATCATTTAATCCGAAATCCTTCAAGCTAAGGTGTTCCTAGGAGGCTCTTGATCGTGGGTAATCGTTTGGTGAACGTGGTGATTTTGTTTGGTTCGAATATAAGCTTGGACGTGGGTGGTGATTTGTAGCCGAGGGTTATATAAAGCCAAGGGGCTTGGTTTTTGATTTTGTTGCTTTGATCCTTGTTTCTTTGTCACTTACTGATGAGTGTGTAAATACTCATCATTTTTAGTCAAATCTGAACTGCAAAACGGTTAAAAATGCTCAGAAATGCATCAAAACACTGAAAGTATCTTAAAATTGCATTTTATATGTTTTAGATGCAAAATGTTCAAAATCAGATAAAAAACGAGCAAAGTTTGCATAATTGGCAGTTTCAGTCCCCCGACTTTCAGAAAATGGCAGAATCAGTCCCTAGGCATTTATTTTAAAAGAAAAGTCACCAAAGGTCCTTTTGAAAACATAAATTATCATATTTAGTCCTTTGGTGGAAAATCCAAAAATATTTGAGAAATTACAGTTTAGTCCCTGAAAATCCAAAAATGGTCAAAATTAGTCCTTGGAAATTTCAAAAGTGTCAAAACTAGACCTTGGTCTACTAAAGTTTGGCAAGACCAACCCTTGGATTACTCTTCATAAGTTACAGATTTGGTCCCTTAGTTTGGAAGAATTGCATTTTTGGTCCTTGGTGTTATTAATTTCACAAACCAAACGGACCTATTATTATCCTAAGCCCAAAACCAAAACAACCCTTGGCCCAATCCATTTACCCGTTACCCATCCCATGACCCGAATCCAACACCCATGTTTTAAATAATATTACCCCGCCCCCTATTAACCTGTCTTCCCCGACAAACCTGTCTGCTCCCCACCTCCAGCCACCAACATCCCCCTTGCCACCCTACTCCACCCTTTGTCTCCCCCCTCCTCA
>BPTQ01000007.1:139073129-139219412 GCA_019973895.1 Chrysanthemum seticuspe | reverse complement strand
ACATTATAGTTTCGTATGTATTACTTGTATTGTTTCGTCGCCTTCAGAATTTATTTATTAGTTTCCCTTTTTTAGGTCGGTTGTGCCGATTTTGTAATGTATTCAAGTTTCCTTTCGTTTCCTTATTAGGTTCTGTATTTATTGTATTAGGCTCAGATTACTACAGTTGTATTACGTCATCTTTGATTCTACTGATTTCGGTATTCAGGCGTATAGGCGAGTAGTGAGTTTGGGTATCGATTCTTAGGGTCGTAGATCGAATTAATGGACGGCGTACCTTTCTTTTGCGCCGACTCGAATTTTTCGGGTCACTTGTCTATATATATTGTTTGCTTATTAGCTTCCAATTCATTGCTTCCATCGTATTAGTATTCCACGTTTACCCTTATAGTATTCCGTATTGTTTCCTATTGCTTATCTTTATTGCACCTTATGATTATGCTACCTTCGTTACTTAACCTTCGATTATTCGTTTGTTATATATATCTGTTCACTGGGCTTTTTAAGCTCAGCCGCGTTTTCTTTCCATGCGGCAGGTAATTAAGCTAGATGCTGGGATTCTTAGCTATGGGTTTGAGTGATGAGCGGATATGCGGACTTATGGCTTTAGTCATCTTAGTTTCTACTGCATTATGTTGACATCATTAGACTCGGATTATGTTATTTATGTCTTGGATTATTCCTTTGCTTTCCTTTGAACTTATGTAATGTTTTAGCCGTGTTGGCTGGATTTTTTCCCTTTGATTATTTATTTAAGACTTCCGCTGCTTTGTTATGTTCATTATGTATGCTTTGATATTACACCATTTTGTAATACTTCTACCCCTATCGGGTTGGGGTGTTACAAATAACCTTTCCATTTGTTGACGAGTTAGCTGGGGGCTTTGTTCAGCTGATGATGGGGGTTGAGGGAAGTTTAAACGGTTGTGACCGGGTTCTAAGCTGTTATACTCAGAAGCCATTTCGGTGAGTTCATAAAAATGAGCATGAATCGTTTCCATCACCTGTTTTGTACGACGATTCCAGATCCGGTAACCTTTAGAATTCTCACAATATCCAATAAAGACTCCAATGTCGGCTTTGGCTTTGAGCTTTCCAAAATCATCACGATCATTATTCGGATAGCAAAGGGATCCAAATACATGAAAGTGTTTGAGATTCGGTTTATGGTTGTGGACAAGCTCGAAAGGTGTTTTGTTGTGGCGTTTTGTGATCATAGAACGGTTTTGAGTATAGCATGCAGTAGATACGGCTTCTGCCCATAAGTAATCTGGAAGTTTAGCATTGATTAACATTGTTCTTGCAGCTTCCACTAACGTTCGGTTTCATCTTTCAACAACTCCGTTTTGTTCTGGTGTACGTGCAATAGATGTTTGATGCAGAATTCCCACTTTCTCATAGAATTCACGAAGAGTTTGGTTAACAAATTCAGTTCCTTTGTCTGTTCTGATTAGTCTGACGGTGTTGCGGAGCTGAACCTGTATTTTCGTGAGAAAGGTGATGATCATTTGTGGAGCTTGGTCTTTGCTTCGAAGAAAGTAGACCCAAGTCCATCGTGAGTAGTCATCAACAATTACTAAGATGTAGCGTTTGCCATTTATTGTTTGCACGCGCATCGAGCCACACAAATCCATGTGAAGAAGATGAAGCACATGCTGAGAGCTGTGTTCCACCTTTGAAGGAAAATGAGCACGAGTGCTTTTCCCTTGTTCACAGGCTGAGCAAAGGTGATCTTTTGAATACCGGAATCGTGGGAGACCTTCAACTAGTTTGTGTCGAGCAAGGTTGGTGATGGTTTGAAAGTTTAGATGTGAGAGCCGACGGTGCCATAGCCAGGATTTTGTTGATGTTGCCTTTGAAAGTAAGCAGATGGGAGATGAAGCAACCATGTCTTGCATAAAAATAGTGTAGAGACTAGAATTACGCGAGCCAGACATAAGATCATTTCCTTGTAGATCACGAATGAAACAAGTTTTCTCCCGGAAAGCAACCTCCAAATCTCCATCACAAAACTGACCTACTGAGAACAGATTATGACCTAGGCCTTCCACATAGTAAACCCTGCTGATTTCGATGTTCCCATTGACATAATCTCCGTAGCCCATGATAGCTGCGAAGTGATCATTCCCGAACCTGACAGTGCCAATGAACTTTGCAATAAAGTTTGATAACAGTTTAAGGTTGCCTGTCATGTGTCGGGAACATCCGCTATCAACAATCCAGAGAATGATCTGTATCACCTGCATTACACACAGACGACACATATGGAGTAGATGTGGAACCCGAAATGTTAGATGGTTCCGAAGCAGGTCTATGAGACATGCACACATTAATGACTTTAGGCATCCATTTAAATCCCAGTGTGTTATATATCCATTTCTGCCATCTATAACTACTCTTTGCTTTAGTCCTAGTGAATGCACTAGGTGGTACTACATTCTTAGGAGGTGAAACTGGAGCTACAGTGACAACAATGTTTGCCATAGAATCTAAAGAAGGCGGTCTACCAAGCACAGACTTAGAATGATTAGTGGGCCTAGAGGTATTCCGATTCTTAGGATTCCGTAAACGAGAGATTATAGCTTTAGCAACAAATTTGTCATGACAATCAGAATTCATACTTTTACGACAAATAACACAAGGTGCTTCAGACTGAATATCAAAAGTGCTTAAAGGTTTAGCATTCGTTACATCACTATTTCTATTACATTTGCCAGACGCAACATCTATAGTGGAAGCAACGTGAGTCTTATTCATAGTCCTAGGGTGTTCTTCTACTTTAGCATTCCTTATTGATCTTTTCTTAGGTCGCAACTTCCTATTCTTCGATTGAGTGCTCCTAGGCTGTGAAGTGCGGACGTTTGGAAAAGACGCAACTATTCCTGTTTCAGTAGAAGGAAGCACGCTAGCAATTTGTGATTTGGCAGTGGGGATTCTAGGTGCACGATTACTAAGTGTTACTGGTGCTAATCTCTTAATGATGGTTGGCGGAAGTTGTTCATACTTTCCTAACATTTCTCTTAACTTAGAGATAGTGTGAATCAAATCTTGATTTTCAGACCGAATATTACCAGCAAAATTCATGACATCTCTAGTGTGAGCAAGATAGTGATCAAGTTCGTTTGATGCTTCATGTCGAGTCTTATTGAGTAAATCAAATATGACACCATATTCCTGTTTAACTGTTACAAGTTCTTGTTCATATTTAGAGATTTGACTTTTCAAAGACACGTTTTTATCATCCAGTTGCTCAATTTTAGGATTAGAAGATTTTGTACTCAACTGAGCGATTTTCTTTTGAAAACTAAGTTGATGAGTGTGAATATCTTTTTCACACCAATGAAGACGACGTTTTGCATTGTAAAGTTCGTTAAGTAATTGTGTATTTTCAGCTTTTAAAGACTCGATCTGAAGCACATTATCAGTATTCTCAATAGTTACCACAGAGTCAACAGTATCAGCAGAGATATAATCAGATGCATGTGGCAAAGAATAGAATAACACAACATTATGGATATCAGCACAGATAACATCTTCCATGAGTTGATCTACATCTTTTCTCAACATTTTCTTTTTGCGTTTAGTATTAGAAATAGATGTTTCAGTTTTCTCGAAAACGACCTTCATCACTCCAAGTTCCTTATGAAAATCCTTTTCCCAAGCTAATGCACAACTTTTCAAATTTTTAACATTTGGTAAAAGATTTTTCTGAAAAATGTCTCTTTGTTTTCGCGCTAAAGGCGATTGAAAGTGTTGAACTTTGATTTCAGAATGATGTTCTATCTCATGTTCTAAAGTTTTGAGGTCAGCCATGAAAATATCAAAATATCTAAGAATTTTGCGATTTTCAGGTTTTGAGTTTACTTCACTGATTGAAGGTAAAGGACCATAAGTTTGTGCATAATCTGGTTGGGGATTAACATTAGAAGACTCAGGTGTTTTTATGAGAACCCTTGGTGTGTTAGAAGAATCCGTTGGTGTGACGAAAGTGACCGGTTTTGAATAATTAAAAGGTTTGTTGTAAACAACCGTTTTTAATTTTGATCGACTCTCGTCTTCTGCATCTAATTCCTCTTGACGATGATATTCAACAACACTCATAACAGAATTATCAATTTTATATTCTGCACTAGAAACTTCAGGATTTGGTTTGAATGCTTTGGTTGAAAGCTTAGGTTTGTAATCAGCAAGATTTAGTCCATATCCATTTGGATTGGGTTTTAATGTAAACTTTTCAATAGCAGTCACTGACTCACCATGTTTATAAACAACAATTTTAAACTCTTTAAGTTTGTTTTGCAAGCCGATGATTTCTTCAAGATGATCATCTACCCGATTCGTTGAATGCTTTTTATATGCTGAGAACTGTTTTTGACAATTTAACAACTCAGCCTTAGCTTTTTGATTTTCCAAGGTGAGAGCGTT
This sequence comes from Chrysanthemum seticuspe, assembly GCA_019973895.1. Lineage (NCBI taxonomy): Eukaryota > Viridiplantae > Streptophyta > Magnoliopsida > Asterales > Asteraceae > Chrysanthemum > Chrysanthemum seticuspe. The sequence goes on along the minus strand of BPTQ01000007.1, from coordinate 139,214,987 downwards.
AATTTGCTTTTTATGTTCATGTTTCAGTTGTTCTATTTCAGACAACAAAGCATTCTTCGAAGCGGCTAGATCATGCATCTGTCTCTCTAAATATTTTTCGTTTTGATGAGATTTAGCAAAAGCTGCTTCAAAACCTTTTTCACGGTTTTCTTGAGTTTTGAAAAAGTTGAGTTGCATTTGTAAGCATTCAAAATCCTTGGTTAACAGTGCATTTTTGCTTTTTAAGTCCTTATTTAATGCATAACATTCCTCTATTTTGATTTGATGGTCTTGAATTAAACGAGCAAAATCTGGATGAGGCAACAGTTCAGCTTGTTCAACGTGAGTTACAACATGATCATTATTTAGATCCTCAAGTACAACCACGGAGTCAATTTGATTATCAAAGGAAACCATAAGGTCATCTTGATCGTCAAATGTAACTACAGGGTTAACTTGAAAATCGTCATAATGAGATGTAGATGACTCATTTTGAACAGTCTGATCCGTGCCGGATTCAGATATTGGCGGAGATATTAGTTCAGATATGATGATGGTTTGTTCGGGTACCTGAGACAAGCCATCAGTGTCATACACTGGGCCTGTTTCACTCATGTGTAACTCATGCATATTAGCCATCAACATAACAGCTGCATTGGCCTGCAAGTCCTCCATATCATCATCTGAGTCTGCATCTGCCATAAAGCTCTGTTCTTTGTTTGTGAGTGATCCACCAGCTTCATCCTTAAGAGCCAAAAGAAGAGCCTCTTTGAAATAAGCACTGCCCCTAGTCCTTGGCTTTGGGCATGCATTAGCCAGGTGTCCCTTCTCATTACAGTTGTAGCATCGAAGACCATTCAACCCATTCTAAGCGTTTCCCTGTTCCACCACTTGAGCTCTGTTGTTATTCCTACCCATAGCATTAAACCCTTGACCACCTCCCATTTGACGACCATAACCACGATTCTGAACTTCAACTCGTCCATTGTTCACAACAGCCTGATTTCGTGTATTGGATGAGGAACGAATACGATTGTTGGATTTGTTGGTATAACGGCTAAAAGCATTAGCAATCATAACAAACCCCTGTTGCAGTGCTTCGAACGGATCAGATTCCTCATTAGTTTGACTATGAAGTACTTGATCATTGTTGTTGTTGTAAGGAACTAATTGATTTTGTTAAGGTTGCTGTGATGGATCGTTTGGTGTGACTGAGGCAGTTGGTTGAGTTGCTTGTTGAGGAGGATAACTTTGTTGAGCATATAAGGCAAGTTGTTGATTTTCCGGATGTGTAGGTGGAGCAATTTGAGCACGGAGAATCCTTTCCCGATCAACTTCCTTCTCATGAGGTTTCAAGTAATCGTACAACAATCCATATGTAGAATGATGCATATTCTTCGCTTGACGGAGAAAAATGACATACTTCTCCCATTCAGGACCAAGACTACTCAGGAACTTAGTATTCACTGCAATTCTTAGCATGATGATGTTGTGTTTATCCAAATCATTGATGATGTCTGAAAATCGATGATGACAAGACTCTAGTGTCTCTCCATGTTCAATCATGAAATGTTCATAAGCCAAGTAAATTTTGGATTCCAAATCCTCCTGATTGAGTACATATCCTTCCATTAGAAGATGAATATGGTCCCACATTTCCTTTGCAGTCTTTTGAGCATCAACACTTCGAAGAATTGGGTTAGGTAATCCTAAAAGGATATATTGCATTGCAAGCTCATCAGCTTCATAGTGTAGAAGTTCTGTTGGATTTAGATCTGCAACAGTAGCAATGTTTGTTTGTTCATCTCTTGGTGGAATAGCAGTAGGATCTCCGGGTACAATGACAGTAGGCATCTCAAATGGACCTTCCAAGATAACCTTCTTTAAGAACTTTCCATGTGGCTTCTTCAGATCACAAAACCTAAAGAACCTTATCACCCATTGATCGTAGTTTCCTGGAGTGAGCATTGGAGGTCTATCAAGTGATCCAGCTTCATGAATTGATTTCTGGCTACTTAAAGCTTCACACATCTTTGCAAACCAAGTGGGTTCCTTCATAGTGTTCCTTGATGGATGTTGATTGAATTCATTTATGTAGGGTTGAACTTGAAGACTTGGCGGTGTTTGAACCATTTGTGGTGGGGGAATTACACCAAGTTGTGGAGTATGTTGTTGATTAAATTGTTGTTGATAAATTGCTTGTTGTTGATTCCATTGTTGATGTTATGGACTTAGTTGTTGTTGTCGTTGAGGATAAGTGTAAGGGAAATAGTTAGAGTATGGTGGTTGAGACATGTTGAAAACTTGTGTTGGTAAAAATGGATCTTTGTAGTCGAGTGAACCTTTGATGAAGAAGTATCCTTAGGCGTAGAAATCACAATAGCCAAGTAGCACTTATGCGTAAAAACACCAAAGTTACGCGTAACAATAAGAAGTTACGCGTAGATTTAGCTTACGCGTAAGTATGGAAAAGACGCTAAAGTTATGCGTAGACAAAAGTTAGGCGTAGGATTATCTTATGCGTAAGACTGGGCTTAGGCGTAAGAAAAATCTTATGCGTAGGATTTTTACGCGTAAGCTTATGCTTATGCGTAATTTTAGGGTTTTATCCCAAGTGATCTTTTACACTTCACAGTGCAAAAGATATCCAAAGTCGACGTATTTTCAGGCTTATCCAAGCAAGAAAACACGGAGTAAACCACGAAAATGAAGATCAAACCAAGGAAAATCTTACGCGTAGTTTTAGGGTTTTGCTACGCGTAGGATTACTCATAATTTTGATTTTGCCCAAAGATGTTTCTAAACCAGTTTTTGTGTGATGAAATAGCTTCAATAACACCAAAAGACACAAAAGTGTGAAACTTGATGAACCAAAGCCTCTAAAACGGTTACGAGTAGGATGAAACCCTCGTTTAAAAACTAGATTAAAAACAATGATCTACACATAAAGTTCGAAACTTTTTGCCAAAAACAAGTATTTTAACACCTTAAAACGTTGAAAGTACAAGAATATTGGATTAAAAAGTGTAAAAAACGAGTTTTTTAAGCGAACCAAAGTATCAAACGTTGTTCTACGCGTAGGACCATAAAACCCACTTCAAGAAACAACGATTCACCCAACTAGTTAGGCGATTGATACCACTGTTAGGTCACTAGTTTTACAAACACAAGTAATATAGAAAGAGGTTAAGGTGATTGAACAAGTAAAACACACACACACACACAAGATAATAGGCACGGTTATGCGTAGGAGTGTAATGAGAGAAAAACTTGAACAACCAACCTTCAAATGAAGGTTTACATAGAGTATTTATAGGAGGAAAGCTAGGGCAACACTCCTAGTTTCCATCCTTTCTTTAATGGGCTTGGGCCTAAGCTCATGGGCCTTCTACATAAGCTTAAGGCTAATAACAAACATAAAGGCCATAATAAAGCTAACTATTACATATTAATTACTAACACTTGATTATGGTTTAGGAGTGATTCCAACATCTTGCCAAGGGGTCATCTCGACATCACTAGAGAGGTCTCCAGCAGTTAATCCTACGCTATCTTCTTCCTCAAAATTCACGAAAACATCAAAATCTTTCCCTGAGTCAATCTTTCCAGGATCCGGGGGGTCGCTAAGAAACTTTTCAAGGGCTTCACCAAAATCCCCCACTTGGTCAATAGTACACACCTTTTCCGGGGTGGACAAATGTTCATTAGGTCCGAATGTGGCGACCTCTCCATTAGCCTCCAGAGTCAATTTACCGGCAAAGACATCTACTTTAGTGTGAGCAGTAGCAAGCATGGGTCTTCCTAAAATTACAGGTATCCTGTTGTCTTCCGGGATATCAAGAATAACAAAATCTACTGGAAAAAGGAATCTCTTTATCTTCACTAATACATTTTCAACAATTCCTAATGGCGATTGCATGGATCGATCGGCCATTTCAATTTTCATCTTGGTCGGTTTTAAGTTACCAATTCCTATACGCAAAAACATCAAACGAGGCATTATACTAATACTAGCTCCAAGATCAGCCAGGGCGTTACACAAGTTCAGGCTCCCGATATAGCAAGGGAGAGTAAAACATCCTGGATCTTTTTCCTTTTATGGTAACTCGTTCCTCAAAACCGCTGAGCATCTTTTGTTGAGGCGAATAGTCTCATCACCACTTAATTCCCGCGTAGCATCATTGGGAGGGTTTACCAGCAGAGTTTGGTCCAAAAGTGATTACTTCTCCATGCTGATCAGTCGCTTAACCTTTTCTGAAAAGGTCAAGGGTTCTTCGAGGATAGTTTCTACAGTGTAGACAACTTCTTCCTCCCGAGCTGCTAGGTAATCAGAGATGGCTTCTGAACATGAACTGACACTTTCCTCTAATCTTTTTATCCTATCGTTGTGAATTTTAATAGAAGAGACTGTATTATCCACGAATGTTCTCATCATCTTTCCAATCCTATCGTCGTGCTCTCTTGATTCTTTGATGTGGTCGAGAATCTTTTTCTCAATGTTGCTTCCGGAATTGGTCTCAAATACACTATTAACTTTTTCAATCCTACATCCTTCAGCTTCTCTTTCTAATCTCCGTTTTCCGAAAATTTCCCCGTAATTGTATTCTTGTTTTGTTATAGTCTTCATTACTTTATGATCGAAGTTATCTCTTGGTCCGTATCCAGTATCCATGTGCCACTTGTAGCAATGTTCAGAAATACGCTGAATACATTCCAAGGCCTGATCAGGAGTCATGCTAGGAATGTGTCTTGGTGAATCAAGGAGTTCTCGTGTTTGCGCATTAATCCCCCGATAGAAAACGTATACGATCTGATGTTTGTTTAAATCATGAGTAGGGCAACGATAGAGAAGCTCATTGAATCTTTCCCACGCTTGGTACATCGTTTCTTCACCAATCTGCACGAATTGATAGTTTCTCCCAAGAAGCCTAGCCATTTTAGAAGGAGGGCAAAATTGCTGGATGAACTCCTTTCTTAGTTTTCCCCATGCTTCTTTACTTTCACTAGGAAGTTTGTTATACCATCTCTTAGCTGTTTCAGTGAGAGTCATAGGAAAAATCCTTGCAGTTACTGAGTAACTAGGAGTACCCTTAACGTTGAAAAGGGAGGATAAGTGAAGAACTTCATCTACGTGATCCTGAACGTCCTCATCTTTGTCTTCAGAGAACTCAAGCTTATGTAACTCCGGAATAATATGATCTGGGATAGAGTATTTTTGGGCAGGAGAATCCTTAGTGAAGCTTTTTCGGTAGTTATCGTTAGGTCGGTCCAGATACTGCTCCATGGTAAGGTCATTGATATTATTTTCATTGATGACTTCTGGTTCTGTGTCTGACTGGTCTGATTCGTAAAATGAGAAGATGTTGTGAATAGGAACCGGAGAATAGATCCTCTTTTTCCGAAATTGCTTCTCCGGGTCAATGAATGGGGTAGCCAGAAAGGGCCTAGAGCTGCGAGTCTTGTATCCTGACATTATCAGAAAGAAAATTAAAAATAGACTTAATATGAAATCCTAATATAGCTCCCCGGCAGCGGCGCCAAAAACTTGATGCAGGTTTTACTGACCAGGTCTTAATATTTATAGTGTTTCGCTATACCTATGGTCGACCCTAATGCACTAACGGGCAGTGTACCCGGTCGTGTGTAGTGTAGTAAATGGTAAAGCCGAGGTCGTCCCAAGAGCTATGTGTGTCGGATAATTACTAAGTCTAATTGTCACAGAATATAAATGGTTTGATAGGGTTTTAATTAATTAAACTACGAATGCAGAATATAAAAGCAATTAAATAGTAGAAAGGAAATCAATAGAGGAATAGTGGTGCTAACCTAGTTAATCCTCCTAACTAGTTATGTCTACGTCTACCTACTTCCAATTACTTCAGGTGGGGTCAAATTCGAGAGGACAACATTTGGTCAATTCGCCCTAACCTATCAGCAAAGATGCCACCACAGGAGAAATCAAGCGCACCGTCATAAGTCCTGTTGTTCCTGGTCCCCTAAGCCGAGTCATTAAGTACCGCTACATGCTAGATTCTAAATAGTGAGTTCCCGGCCGTTAGGAACTTAGACACTACACCCCCCAATTCTTAAGTTCATCCAAACGATAGGTGATCAGTTGGTCAAATCGCACAAGTAGAAAGGGTCGTCAGTTGGTCATATCTTACCCTTCCCGTCTTAGTCCGCTCACCTAGGGTCAGTTGGTCATATCTCCTAGGCAATTGGCCTCTACCGCCATTCAAAACTACCGAACCAGGGGTGACTACCAAAGAACTATGCATGCATACACTTAGAAATAATTGTACGGAAGTAAAGGTAAACGCAAACATAACAATTAAGGAATCATAACTAGGCTAGCACCAAAGGGTGCTTAGCCGCTCATATTAATCATGCACATCAATTCAATATTCAAAGGTACGAAATACATGAATCGAAAGTAAAAGAAATAATAAACGCTAAAGCTTATCGTAATGGTGTGACTTCTCCCTTGGAAACAACTCCGTATGCTTCCCTAGACCTTCCTTTAGTATTTTCCCACGTTCTCAGAGTATTGTGTGTGGAATGGGATGATTAGAAATGCTGGAATTCGTGGGGTATTTATAGGCCAGGTCTGGGTTACGGCGTAACCAATAGATGAGTTACGCCGTAACCTTCTATTCCGTCGTAAAAGCACTAGATCTGCTAGTTACGGCGTAACCTTATAAGTGGTTACGCCATAGTCTTCAATAAACCTGGTTACGTCGTAAGTGATGCAGTAGTTACGGCGTAAGTATCAGCGGCGTGGAACCTATTTTGACCTAATGGAGTTACGTCATAATCTTTGGAAGGAGTTACGCCGTAACCTCTTGATAAGTTGGACTTCAGGGTCACCCAATAGTTACGGCGTAATGTGAGAGACGAGTTACGCCGTAACCTCTTCAAAATAAGCATACTGTGATAAATCCTTAGTAATGTTTCCATTTCCGCGTCTCTTTAGCTCCAATGCTCGCAATTTACCTGAAAGTGTAAAACAATGGAAAACAAGCATAAATCCATATAAATGATATAAATAACGAGCATTAACGGGGGAAATTGACACTTAATATTCAGGACTATTTGATGTTATCAATATCCTTGATGATGTTGTAAAGGAGTAGATCTCTTTTGGGATTAGTCGTTGGTGTAGTGTGGTAGTAGTTCCTCCATTGCAATGGAACTAGGTGCTTAGCCTAGTACCTAATAAAGGGTAGGCGACGTTGTGAAGGTGTAGTTCACCTTGGAGTGAAATAACTAGGTACTTAGCCTAGTACCTTATAAAGGGTAGGCGACGTTGTGTAGGTTCGGTTCACCTTGGAGTGAAAGAACCCGGTGGTTAGCCTAGCACCGAAAAAAGGGTAGGCGACGTTGTGAAGGCTTCTCCGCCATAAGGATATTGGTGTAGTGTTTACGAACTCTCGAGTAGGTGACTCGGGGAGTGGAGTAGGGCAAGGAAGGTGTACTTGTAGCCGAACCACTATAAATACTCGCGTTGTGGTTTTGTGCTTCATACTCTTATCTTTTCATTACATATCTTTATATACTTGTTTATCAACATCCAACACACATAACCAAATAGATTGACATAAGTCAATCTAAATAGTTTAAAAGGAAGTTTTGATTGGTAAAACTATTCAACCCCCCCTTCTAGTTTTCCACAATTGGCATCAGAGGTTCGTTACCAAGTTTCTTGAAGTATATTGTACTTTAAAAACTTGATACGATCCATGGTTAATTGAAAACTACAAAGTAGGTTTTTCATAAAAACAAACACCATGTCTTTTAAAACTATATGTTTGGATGTTGATTTGATGACAACATTTTTCCTATTTATTTTTTTTCATTTAATTGCACTAATCTTCTTTGTCATGTTGATTAGTCAAAGCTCATACCCACCAAGCTTTAGGAGTCGCTTGGTAACAAGAATACCTTCCTTAAGAAGGTATCTTAAACGCAAAAGAGCGGGAATAGTCTAAGTGACATTTGCTGTGTCATTTGTAAAGACATTCCTAAGTGCGCTAGAGGTATGATTTTCTTTTTACTTTGCTTGATAATTAAGTATACCTATTTAGGTATTTATATGATTATCTTTTGTGCAAATTACATGTTTTACATGAAGCTTCATTTGGAAGCCTTTTTCTTATATACGTGTCCTATTTCTCGTCTAAAGTCGTGGTATATAAAACTTATGTTTTGTTTTCTTTTAATCCAATAATAAAACAAAACACGAATTTCAAAAATTCCTCCTTCCCCATAAATACTCCCATCGTCGACCACTCTATCAAACCCTCACTTTTTCAAATCTTCCAATTTCAAACATTTCCTCTCACTAAAAAAAAAAAAAAAAAACTTCATCTTCCTCCTCATTCCATCTTAACCGAAACCAAGAAGATCCGTCATCAACATGGTTTACATCGCACTCATGCTCATCGCCTTAACACTCATCGCACTTGTGTTCCCTATGATGAAGTTCACATATGGAGACATTTACTTTGTGTTGTTAATCTACATTGGGATCATATACCCAATCCTTTGTATCATCCTTAGCATTGAAATGCAATATTACTAATAATCTTGTTATCTTTGTTATTATTTATTTTCTTGTGATTTATATGTTTCATATTCCTTCGTGATACATTAGAAGTCATGTGTGCATGCTAAAAGAAAATGTAGGATAAAACACTTCTCGTGGTATAAAAATATAAAACCTATGTTTTTATCAAATCTGTTTCTGTTACTACAGATCCACGGATCCCGGAAGTTATACTAGCCGGATCCCTTTTGAAAAGGAACCGTGGGATCCGTCCTACTGGAGAATAGTTTTTCATGCAAATTAAAAACCATTTTTCTTCTAGAAGTAATACTCCACTAGAATGTCAAAACCATAAGTGAGTCAAGTGTCTTTCTTGTTTAAAAACCATTGTTAATAAAAATTTAATAAAAAACGTTAGATAATTATAGGTCGACCATAAACATCACCTTTTATTAACCCATCATTTCTATAGGTTCAACTATGACGCATGAATATGAGTTTGATTTTTCACTCACTAGCGTCTACACTCCGAACATCTCTCTCGAACCCAACACACCTGGCAATCGTGTCCGTGGGTTCAATAATCTCGAAAACCGTCACTTCCACGAAGGATGTATTGTAGACACCTCTCTACAATTCGAAGAAGGTATCAATACCTCCTTTCGAGCCATAGGACTAGAATGTCTTCTTGAAATCAACGAGAAGATATGTCCAAGGTTCATAATGGAATTCTTCCGTCAAGTCGAACTCGTTCGTAACGAGGATCGCTCTCTTTCTCTTTGGTTTTATATCAAAAACCAAAAGTTCACTCTAACCCTTGGGCATTTTGCTCACATCCTCCGGATTCCAAATCATGGACAATGTGCCTTCACCGAAGATTGGTCTCTTGATTCTCTCTTCAACTTTCGTGAAGAAAATAGTCCATATTGTTCACACATACCCTCTCCGAAAGATTTAAATCGCATAATATGCAAACCTCGACCATATTACTCCGATCCAAACATTATCTTTACAAGTGATATCCGAGAAGAGTACAAGCCTCTTGCACTCATCCTACGTGAAAATGTTTGGAGTCTTAGGGGAAATCGAGAAATTCTTCCTGCTTGTTGTGCTCACATGTTGTACTGGTTGCTAACACAACAACCATACAATCTCGCCTACTTCTTCGCAAGGCGAATTGCAAATCTTCAAGGCTCCAAGAATAAACTCATCCCTTATGGAATGTTCTTGACACGCCTCTATCATAATGTTATGCACTTCCATCCTCAATTTCAAAGTCCATTGTACGTACTTGTGAACAAGATGATGGAACCGCTAAACATATCTCTCATGAAGACTTTCTTCATTCTTGATTCCACCAACACTCATCAATCACATAATGATCCTCCTAGCAAAAACACTCAAGAAACCTAGTAGTATTCCAAAATAGGATCAATTCTCTTTTATTCGTGCTCTATCAATGTAATCTAATTTCTTTCATGAAATAAAACATCTTACATTTGATATCTTAGTATTAGAACTCCTTTTAGACTATCCTTGAGACATATTGCATTGTCAAGATCATTGCATACCTTTAGTAAAGGTCCTGCTGAGCAGATAGGCGGATCCCAAAGATTGTGCTAGACGGATCCCTACACTTAGGGAACCGTGGGATCCGGCAAACAGAAAATGCAATTGCAAGCATTATATTTCAACCATATCCTTAGAATACCTCACACTAAACTAAACATAGTGTGTTAGGAATTGATATTCTATTGTGAAGCATCAGTCACCCCAAGCATAATCTAGCTTAAGTTAGCTCGTAGACATATCGTTTATTATGATTAGCTATTAGTCAGTTATTAGCTTAGTTTAGTCTAGTGCAACACCGTGGAGGAAGGACGGGTCTTTACCCATTGTATGCTTGATCCACAGCCCGTAGGAGGGCGTAGTAGTTTGTATAAATAGCCCTCTCCCCACAAGGGAGAGGGTTGAATGTTCACTTGGAATCTAACCTTCCATGAGTTTTCTCTTACTAGAACATCTCCCTCTCTCTCTCTCTCTAAAACTTATATACGCCTCTCTTGGTTGTGCTTTTATGTGATTATGAAATCCTATATCTTACAATTGGTATCAAGAGCCATGGTTTGATCACTCATCTTTCATGCTCTTTGTTTTGATGGATTTCATAAGGTTTTTGGGGTATTAAGTGTTTAGGAGAGTTTGAATCATTTGGACAAATTCTTGTGTTAAAGTTTGAATTTTGCTTGTACTTTTGTGTTTAGGATCATCATATGTGTTTATGTTTTGAATTGGAAGGCTTAAATCATTGTGGTTTGGTTGTTTTTGATTGATAAAGTGGTTATTTGTGAACTTTGTACTATGCGAGTTGAGTCTCGGACTTGAGTTTCTTCGAAGCGAGTTGCTTTGTTACTGGATACGAGTTGATATATGCGACTTGGCTATTTAGCGAGTTAAGCTTTTAAGCGACTTGGTAGTAAAGCGAGTTGTGTCTGTTTGCGACTTGCTATTAAGCAAGTTGATTCATAAAGCGACTTTTTTCATTAAGCGAGTTGATTGTGTTTTGAGTTGATACTAATGCGACTTGGCTATTTAGCGAGTTGATTCCTTAAGCGACTTGTTTCTTTGAGCGAGTTGGTTGTTTAGCGAGTTGATAACTAAGCGAGTTGAGTGTTTAACTACTTTTATATTGAGACTTGTCACTTCTTCGTGATACATTCTTACGGTTGTTCTTTTGGTTTAGTAAAATCACGTGAAAGAATCAACTTCCCGGTTTAATTAACGAATAGTAAAATCCCGTAAAGTCCAACATTCATGGCTCACTCCACTGACTCAGTAATCGCTAAAGTGCTCAAACTATATGACTCAGTGGACTGCAGACAAAGTATGTACCATTCAGAATGCTTGACCTTAACAGATTCAACAAATGATGATCTAAACCCGTCATACTTTGTGTCCAATCCAAATGAACCTCAGCAGAAACTACATATTAAATGCAGTATTGAACCTTATTTACTGCTTCACTCTCATATATCACAAGTTTTATCCACATCCATGGATCGAACATGCAGTGCCCTTTTCCGTCAGGATTTACCTTCACTAAAGAAAACATTGTTTAAATACCTTGAACAATTGAAGAATCAGCTCATCAACGGGAAAATAATAAAAAATGATTCCATGGCTATACTTCAGATGATTCACAAACAATTTCAGCCATTCATCAATGGGGAATATTCAGCAGACTTCGATCAACATGCGATTGGAATTTCTTTCAAGAAACATACCGGAATGGAAATTCATGAGTTCATCAATACATTGATCCAACTTATGGATAATATGGAAAAGTACATTAAGGAAGCTGCTCAAGAGGATGATATTATGAATGAGTGTTAGATGCAATTAAGTGGAAGTTGTGATAAGTTAGGAAATGTGTCAGTTGAAAGGTCGGGTGTTGCTGATTGCAGAAAATCAGAAACAACAATTAATGATGAAACCAGCTCTTCAGTTAATCATAACACACAAGAAGTGGATGATGTGATCAGAAAGGTGAATGAATGTCGGATACAATTAATAAATTGTAGTGCTGAGACCAGTAAGGCATTGGGTGATGGATCAGTTGACACTGAATACAGAGGCTCAGAGACAGATAAGCTTGAAACAGCAAGTGGTTCAGTGACTCTTGTTACTCATGATGTGGATGCAAATATCAGACCTACAAATGAACATGTGTCATGTGATGAGGTACCCTTATCTATTCAACATAGTGCATCTGCTAATGTACCTAAACATTCTGATCTTTATGATGAACATGAGTCTGATAATGTTGATATGGTTGAGACTGAGTCTGTATGTTTTAAAACTAATGATATGGTTTCAAAAAGGGCATTTGATGAACTTTCTTACAAATATTCAATTCTTGAAGAACACTGCATTTCCTTGGAAATTGCACTACAGCAAAAGGAAGAAAATTCTCTTGTTTCAAATGCATGCACTAATCCAGAATTCCAAGAATTCCGTGAATTTTTGGAAATTAATCAGTTAAAAACACAGATTCTAGACAAAGACTCAACCATATGTAACCTGAAAAAACAAATATCAGACATTCAGATGAATATGAATACGGATATTAATTATGAAGCTTGTGATGCAATTAAGTCTAGGAATGAGGAACTAGCCCTATGTGTTGCTAAGTTGCTAAGAGAAAATGAATTCTTGAAGAAAAACTTTTTGGAGTGTAGGACCAAACAGATTGATAAAATCAACTCCATGACATCTGTAAGATATTGGATTTCACATACACATCAAACCATGACACAAAGTAGGCGTACAAGAGGTTTTAGAGAGAGAAAGTTAGAGGTTTGGAAACTTTAGTGAGAGAAAGAAAAATCTTATTATGAGCTCCAACTCTCTACCTTGGAAGGTAGAGAGTATTTATAGTCTTACAATAAAATGCCACACAACGGGCTGTGGATCAGGCATACAGTGGGTAAAGACCCGTCCGTCCTCCACGGTGTTACTTAACTAAATACTACTTAGCTTAAAAGAACTACGACTACGAGCTTTCTAACGATTACATATACTTGAGGTGACCGACTCTTTAATACCTGGAATTTCTAATTCCTAACAATCTCCCCCTAAGGGAGGTCACCTCAAACATATACTAAAATTACATTGAATACAAACATATATTACATTAACAATTGTTCTAGCATCCTTGATGTAGTACTTTGCTCCGAAGCTCGTAGTCATTGATTCTTCTCATTGCATGTTTGGTTAATCCAAGTGGAGGTCTTTTACTGATCCACGTGATAATAATTTTGAGCCAGCTTTTGAGATCATCAGCTAACAAAAATCTCTTAGACATCCATTGTGGTGTTGGTATTATGTGATGTTGTGACTTTCGGACCGACATGCTCACATTCTGGATCATGATATCTTCTCATCAGAGTAGCGGAAGCTTTTGTTGATTCATGATATTGGCAGCAGCGTAGCAGAAGCATGGGGTGAAAATATCAGAGTCATTGATGCACTTATCATGATTTCTTGAGAAATGAATGTATTGTGTGAGCATGCGGCTATGAATTGACCGCTTCATTCTGATCAGCTGCAAACGTCGGGTGAACCTGCATACAACAGTTAGCAATAAAGCGCACGAAAGTGTCTTTGATCACTTTCGTTGAATTGAGGTACACGGCCCACGGTTCCCCGTTGATCAGTACAAGTACTGCCTGTGGTCAAGTATAATTCCAAAGAATTTCCTTGACAGGGTTTTGCAGCTGCTCTAGCTGTTCTCAAACCGGAACGTCTCAAAGAAGACAACACGGAGTGAGTGAACCAGCGAATAGAAATTCACTGATTGATGAAAAGAGATTTGAAAAACAATCGTGTATTGCTCAATAGAAATTGTTTTTGCAATACAACGAAGGTTTTAATGAAAATCAATTATCAATCATAAAACACCTTTTGATTTGAAATATTCGAACACGGTCGATGTGCTAAAGAAAAGAGTTTTTAAGCACAACGACCGGTTTTTTAAAGGTATCCGTCAATCCATAACCTGAACCAGGATTGATTCAAAAGATTGAATCGCGTCATTGTTTCTGTACAGTTGTCACATGGTTGATCTATTGAATAGATCTCACATGCCACCCACCAGGAGCTTGTTTGATGTTGGCTCCAGAAGGCTTTCCATCTTCATTGTGAATATTTTTACATATCACTCGGATGTTCTGGCAATACCACAAGGATAATGCGTAGGACTCAAGATATAATCTCTCTTTCCACATTGTGTGAAACAGAGAGTCTTCATTGAATGTGTCCTAATGAGATTTATGATGATCTCGTGGCTCTAGACTCAATTTTGTGCATATTTGGTTCCTGTGCCTGAGACTAGGGAGAGGGTCTCCTTCTTCAATATCAACAGACTCTAAGAGAAAGTCGATAGATTATGTAGGTTCCCCGTGAGAATGAAACAAGTCCTTTTAAGAGGAACTTGAGTAGTTTGGGAAGTTGAAGTGCAGTGCGTCACTGGGTCCATGACGTCTTGTCTTCAATACCGATGTTACCTTGGTAACCACCAGTAGCAAATGAATTGAACCCGGTTTCTGTCCTAAGGTTAAATAAATGGAGGGCTATTTGTTTTCACCTTTTTCTTATTCAATTCTTTTTAATTCTTCAACCCCTTCAGTGCTTACCGAGACTTCATAGCTAGAACCTTGTTTGGTTTATTCCAGTACTAGCTCAGTCTCAGTCTGCACTCTTCCCATATCTCATTTTTCTCCTTTTTTCAATAAACCTAAGGACTTCTACACTATCTAGTGGATAGTCCCTGGGTAGATCCCTCCGGTTCTGGCGGATCATGGGAACAAATACCTAACCTTATCATCCTTATATCACCATACATAAAGTAAAGTTGGTCGGTCTATTTGGTATTGTTCATCTGCCATAGAAACCAATTGAAAACCATTTGAGAATCAATCCAGGTGCTTGTGATATATTATCAAAGCATTTTGCACCTGAATTGTTTTTGATATTTTTAGAATAAGAGCTCCCCCTCAACATGTGCATCAAGTGTTTGAAATCGTTTTGCACATGGTGGCAAGAGAAAGAGTTAACTTCTTTGAATTCCATTTTCTAAAAGATATCAACATCACTTCCCTAATCAAATCAAGTAGATAAAGCATTTTGGGGAAGGATGAGGTTTTCAAAGTTTTGCTCCCTCTCAATATGTGCATCGAGGTTTGAAAAGAGTTTTGCACATACTAGAGGGAACCTGCACATTGAGATAAATGATCACGTTTCAAATCATTATGGTTTAAGATAGATGCTCCCCCTCAACACGTGCATGGAAAATTTGAAATCGTTTGGCACATGTGGGAAGGAGAGCTTGAACATCCTTATAAAACCATTTACCGAATTATCAGTTTAAATCCAATTTAAATCACAAATTCTCCCCCGATCACATTTATCAAATCCTTTGAGATTTGTGATCTCTTGTAGATTTAAATTGATTTTGGAAGCTTTTAAGGAGAATTGTGACTTGATTATGAAAGCGTTTTAACTGATAAGGATCGGATTTTAAGACTTTAAACTCCATTGATTAAACATGCATGAATATCTTTTGAAAACAATTGAATGACAAATAACTTTTTAATTTAATTGAAATCATTCTCCCCCTCAATCAATGACATAGGTTGTTGATTGATAGATGGATATTTTGACAAATAAGTCCAGATGATTATCAAAAATAGAGTCCGAGTTATTTTTCAAAGCAGTTAGTTTTCAACAGATAAATGTTTATAGAATCAGAGCATGGAATTTTGAAAACATGATAAAGTATGGCTCTGTTCTTTATTTGAAAAGCGGGTTACTGCTTGAACTGACAATAAACCATTTTTTTTTCTCTCAATTTTTTTTTTAAAATAAAAATTCGAACAATATTTAAAGTACCGTGTCATTCTTTGAATGACAGCACAAAGACCGTAGATATTATCGAATCGAGAAAACATGACAAAATGACAATATTTTTTTGAAGATTTTTCGAATTTTTCAAATTTATATGGATTTTGAAAGTTTTATATTTTTCTATTTGATTTGTGAAGGTTTTATAATTTTGTATTTTGTTTTTCGAATAGATATATACAAGAGATAGATGAAGGAAACCTTTTACTCCTCTTCTTCCTCTTGAAGACGTTTGAGTGTTTCTGGTTGAAGGCTTTTAAGGCCAAGTCGTGGAAGAATAAACTCAAAACGTTCTCTAGGAAGAGCTTTGGTGAAGATGTCTGCTAACTGGTATTCAGTCCTCACAAAGTAAAGTTCCACCACACCGTTTTCCACTTGTTCCCTGTTGAAATGATGTCGAATGTCGATGTGCTTTGCTCTTGAGTGTTGTACGTTGTTTCATGAGAGAGCAATAGCACTTTTATTATCACAGTACAGAGGGATTTTGTTAAATTCAAAGCCATAGTCAGATAATTGGGATCTCATCCATAGGATTTGAGCACAACAAGATGACATGGCTATGTATTCAGCCTCTGTAGAGGAAATAGAAGTACTCATTTGCTTCTTTGAAGACCAGCTCACAAGCTTATCACCCAAAAACTGAGCACCTCCAGACGTACTTCGACGAGTATCTTGACATCCTGCATGATCAGCATCTGCATAGGCTGTTAGTGACATACCGGTGTCCTTCGGGTACCAAAGTCCCATATTGATGGTTCCTTGGAGATACCGAAAGACCCGTTTAACCGCTTCAAGGTGCTTTTTAGTAGGCTTAGGCTGGTATCTAGCACACATGCAAACAGGGAACAAGATGTCTGGTCTACTGGCTGTGAGGTACATCAAGGATCCAATCATACTACGATATTTCGTTTGGTCTACCATGATCCCTGAGTGGTCCTCATCTAGTTTGGTAAGTTCAATCATGGGAGTGTCAACAAGGTCACTTGAATAAAATCCAAATTTCTTTAAAATCTCATTTGCATATTTAGATTGATTTATGAAAATGCCTCCGGGACTTTGTGAAATTTGTAGTCCTAAGAAAAATGACATTTGTCCCATCATTGACATTTGAAATTTAGAACCCATTTCATTTGAAAAATGGTCACACTCATTGGGGTCAGTCGAGGCAAAGATGATATCATCAACATAAATTTGAACATGAATTAAATGTTTGCCTGACTTCCTGGTGAACAATGTTGGATCAACTGCTCCTTTGCTAAATCCGGTAGATAGAAGAAACTTTGATAGCATATCATACCATTCCCTTGGAGCTTGCTTTAAACCGTAAAGAGCCTTCTTCAAATGATAAACGTGAGTAGGATGGTCTTGATTCACAAATCCTTCCGGTTGGCTGACGTAGACGACTTCTTTAAGATCTCCGTTCAGAAATGCCGTCTTTACATCCATCTGATAGACTACCATGTTCTTACTAGCAGCATTAGCCAAAAAGATTCTGATTGCCTTGATTCGAGCAACTGGAGCAAATGATTCTTCAAAGTCAATACCCTCCTCTTGACGGTATCCTTTAGCAACTAATCGAGCCTTGTTCTTCAACACATCACCATGCTCATCAAGTTTCACTTTGAAGATCCATTTTAGAGCAATAATCATAGCACAATCTGAAGCAGGTACTAACTCCCATACATCAAGTCGATCAAACTCATGAATTTCTTCTTGCATGGCATTGAACCAGCTGTCTTCATTCATGGCATTTTTAACATCTTTTGGTTCGATCTTAGAGAGTACGGAGTTGAAGAAGCACCATAAGGCATCGGTTGCAAGTTGTTTCCGTGTTGATACTTGACGAGAGGGATTTCCAATGATGTTGTCTAATGGATGATCGTGAGTCCATTTTCTAAGGTGTTCATGTGGCAGTTGTTGAGGGACTGAGGTAGCAGAGTCGATGTCTCCTGAAGAAGATGGTTCTGATGATGATTCAGGAGCAGATATGTTTTCAAATGGAGCATCTTCAGGAGTAGCAAAGGGATTAACTTCATCATTGATGCCAGAAACAGTTCCATGATGTACATTCGAAGATTGATGATTTGTTGATGAGACTGAGTTATCAGTAGCAGGTGCTTCTTGACTTAATGATATTGAGACTGAAGGATTGACTTCATTCTCAGGGATATGAGCAGCCTCTATTGTGGGAATTGGCAGTTCAGTAGCACTTGGCTCATAGAGTTCATCAAACATCGGATCAAACAATTTCTTCAAATCATCTTCAGTTGGAGGTACATATGGAATAGCTGGAGAGGAATTTGGTACAAGGGATGAACCAATGGGACTGTTTTGAAGTGCGGGTCCAGAACTAGATTGTCCAGGAGCCATTTGACCGGTCAGCTCATCAAACGTGACGTGAATTATTTCCATGATATTTCGGGTTCTCTTGTTGTAGATTCGGTATCCTTTTCTGTTTGGTGCATAACCTACAAATACTCCAATGTCTGCTTTAGCTCTAAGTTTGCCTAAATCATGGCCCTCATTAGTTGGATAACACAATGCACCGAACACACGAAGGAATTAAAGATTAGGTTTTCTATTGTGGACAAGTTCATATGGAGTTTTTCCATGATCAGTGTGAATCAGGGATCGATTTTGGGTGTAGCATGCAGTGGCGATGGCTTCACCCCAGAGAAACATTGGAACTTTTGAGTAAATCAGCATTGTCCTTGCGGCTTCCACAAGAGTTCGATTTCGTCTTTCAACTACATCGTTCTGTTGAGGAGTTCGAGGAACACTTCTTTGATGACTGATTCCAATACTTTCATAAAACTCACTAAGTTGTTTGTTAACAAACTCAGTTCCATTGTCTGTTCGGATGATTCTAACTGTTTTGTTAAGACGAACCTGCAGCTGTTTGATGAGTTTGATGATGATATCTAGAGTTTCATCCTTTGTCGTTAAGAACTTTACCCAGGTGAATCTAGAGAAATCATCAACCACAACTAACACATATTTCTTCCCAAAGATATTCTGCACTCTCATGGGTCCACATAAGTCCATGTGAATTGTATGAAGAACTTTTGTGACAGAGTTAGTAGGTTTGGGTTTATGGGCATACTTCTTGATTTTTCCCAATTGGCATGCTGAAAAAAGATGATCCTTTTCATACTTAAGTCTAGGTAAACCTACAACTAAGTCCTTTCTGGAGAGATCATTGATGGTGCCGAAGTTCAAGTGACTGAGACGACGATGCCATAACCATGACTTTGTTTTAGAAGCCTTTGACAACAAGCAAATTGGAGAAGACTTCATCATATCTTCGATAGAGATGGTGTATAGATTTGAACCACATGAACCTCTTAAAAGTTCCTTACCATCAAGTTCTCTAACGAAACAAGTATGTTTTCTGAAGGCTACTTCTAGATCAGAATCGCAGAATTGACCAACAGAGAACAGGTTATGATCAAGACCTTCTACATAATATACTCTGGAGATAACACTTTTACCAACAACATAATCTCCATAACCCATAATTGCACCGAAATGATCATTCCCGAATCTAACTGTCCCGATGAATTTGCTCACGAAGTTCATGAGCCACGACCGGTCGCCAGTCATATGCTTGGAACAACCTGAGTCCAGGTACCACAGAACGATTTGAACGATCTGCAGTTGAACACAGACAAGAATGGATAACTGGATAATTGGGATCCCCATGCAAGAATGGGTTCCATTTGGTTAGTAATAGTGATTGGAACACCCACATCAGAAATAGAAACATTCATCTCAGAAATTGAATCAATGGAGTTATTATGAATAGATGCAGTACTAGTGTCCGTATTTGCCTATTTAAAGTATGTTCACTTCTTAAGGGAATAGTTCTACCAGTAGGCATCCATTTTCTAGTGGGCATTGTCTGATTAACCTTATGGCCAACATGTATCCATTGATAACCTATCTTACTAAATGTTCTTCCTGTGGGCTTCCACTGTTTTCTAACTTTCTTTCGCCTCTGCCTTTTAGCTTTTTTAACATGATTTTTTGCATTAGCAATATTAACTGGGGGTATGACAGCATTAGACAAAACATTCACACCACATTCATGATTAGAGACAGAATTCAAGCAGACATCATTACAAGGTTTGCAAATAGTATCAGAATTCAAATTATTTACAGTACGCCTATGGCTAATACTAGAATCAACATGATTCGTTTTATTCGACTCAAGCTTAAAGTTCCTAGGTTGGTCTTCTACTCTCTTCCAATGCACATTCTTAGCTTGCGAGGTCCTATCATTCCTTGTATTGTCTTGAGACTTTGACCTGCTCGCTTTAATGTCACTGATTACTCCTGTAGAGGGAATGGGAACATTAGTTGGTTTTGCTACTCTTTGCATCTCCCGTTTAGATGTGCTGGGATCTGAATTACATGCAGGCACACTAAGGTTCACTTTCTTAACACAAGAAGTGTTGGGATTTGTACTTCTAGAAGGCACACTAGAGTTCGCTTTCTTAGCATTATCGGATCTGGAATCTGAACTACTTGAAGGCACACTAAGGTTCACATTCAGAACATCGGGCATCATCGAATGAATATCATACTTGGCACTAGGCATAGAACATGGAATCAAAGGATTAACTCTCTCACCTAAGGACTTTGGGCATATTGTGATTAAGCATTCTAGAATTTCTTGAGATCGTTTGGCATATAAGCATGCATGCCCAATTGCATTGTCAAGTGGTTTCTCTAATTTATCCTCTTCAACAATCTCACGTAGACATTCTAGACAATCCTTAAGGGATGAGAAATATGTTTGAATAGCAAGTTTGTTATTCCTGAGATGAGGGGGAACATATTTCACAGACAAAGCATATTTATTACAAGAGTGAACCTTTGATACACCATTCTCCCCATTGGTCATTGGCATTTTCCCTTTTACCTGACTCTTCAGATTCTCAATTTCCTTTTGCAATGAAGCTATTTGTTTGTTATTTTTGTTACGAGTGACCTTTATTGATTCAAATAACTCATTGAAATGACGTTTAACCTTTTCATTTTCTTCTAGAAAACTTTCGTTTTCCTTTTGTAATGCATTTACTAAGTTTTGAAGATGAAACGTTTAGGAATTATGAGAATCTAAAGGAGGAGGCATTTGGGAGCCTGTCACATTGTTCTTTTGACCCTTTAATTGAGAGATCTGGGCTTTCAACTTTCTGATCGTGTTACAATGAGCTTGAATCTGTTCATCACGTTTGTTAATTTGAAAAACTGCATCAAACTCTAGAGCATCTGAGGATGTGTTGATATTTGAAGTTTTGATATTTTCTTTAAGATGTTAATATTTTAGTTGTAAATTAAAATGCTCAACCTCTAGTTTAGAACAATGTTTAACCAAATTGTCGTGATCATCCAGTTCAATTTTCTCATTTAGTTTAGAATTAGTCTTTTCAAGCTCAATGACACGATCATGGGAGACTTTCAGGGCAACAGATAATTCATGAAATTGAGAAGCATTAATGGAGCAGTTTGTAGCAGTGAAAAACACATCTTGAGTAATACATTCAGAAATAAGAGTCTCATTCAATGTATGCAAGTTCTTCCTCTCAATCTCATTATATTTTAGTGCTCGCTCATAGTCACTAACCTCAACTATCATTGCATCAAACTCCTTTTCCATTTCTTTAATGTCTAAGTTCATTCCCTTTTTAAGACTTTCAAAATGATCTTTTAGTTGTTTAAAGAAAGGCATGACTTCAGTTAAATAACATTCTTTCGTTTGCTCAAAACCCCTTTCCCCTTCAGTTATACCAGTGGGTGTGATCCTTTTCTTACAATTTTTCTCAAAATCAACAAATAGTTGAAAAATAACATATTGACTGATTATGGTCTTGCTTTTAGTGGCAATAGTCCTAGGAACTAAATGCATTGGTGTATTGGGAGGATACACAGTCGCTGAAGGCATTTTCCTAAAGGGGGGGGGGGTTTGTTACAACAAGATTCTCTGCTTTTTGCTTATCTAAATCCTTTTTCCAAAACACTTGTTCGGGTGTTACAACGTCTGAGGCTTAAACATGTTCAAGGAAATCCAATTCTCCTTCTTGTAATCATGGGGTGTGATATTTATTTTCTTCTCTTTACATTTAGGATCATCTAATTTCTTGTTCATCTTTTCCCTAGTGACTTCATCTGATTTCTTATCTTCCTCAGTGCACTCAACGCAACTAGGTTTCTGTCTAGGTTTAAGGATTCCATTGCCATCATAAAGAACCTTATGAGCATTTCTAGCCTTTTTAATGACCTCTGGATTTGGTTCCTCAACAAGGGGAATGCTATGCTTATCGCTTAAGACTCTATGCTTAGTGATTAAGTGACCAGTCTGAATGGTATTTCCTTGTACGTACAACTTATTTTCAAGCTTGTTTTTCAAGGTTTTTAGATTAGAAAAATCATTCAAAAGTTTTGATTCCTTAGCACTGAATTCTTGCTTAAGCATTTTAACATTTTCTTGAAGTTCTTGTTTTTGCTTAGCAGTTTTAGAAAGCTTTTCTTGTAAGGAGTTTAACTCTTGTTTTAATACTTCTTCTCTAAACCTACTTTTTCCAATAGTTGTACGCATTTGGTCATCCATTTCCTGCTCACGGGTGGTCAACTCAAATTTTGCACGTTGTTCATAAATAGCAACACGTTCTTTATAGGCATTCAGTTCAGAGATGACAGAATCATCAGGGGCACATGCAATGAATTCATCAAAAACATAATCATTATTGACTGCAGAAGATGCATCACTTGGTACAATCTCACTTTCACTTTGTTTCACATATTGATCATATGGGACAACTTTGATATTACCCATATTTTCAATATCTGACTCAATAAATACAGTTGATTGTACTTCGTTATGTATCTTTTGCTCATCAACTTCATCGTATAATTTTAATACCTCAGAAATGATTTTGTCTTTGGATGGACCAGCTTGTGGTGATGAAGAGACTTTAGGAGAGACCATTGGAGACCATTCTGATGATTATGGCCTATCTCTTGAATTGGTTGCTCATCCACATCTGCATCATATGTCTTAGCATTTCCCTCAGGCAAGAACAACAACTCCTCTTCATCCAAAGCTGCTCCATTATCCTGAGCTTGCACAAGCAGCATCTTATCCCTAAAGTACTCGGCATTCTGAGGGCGTTTTGGCGATGTGCAGTTCCGTGCAATGTGTCCCTTACCTCCACAATTGTAACATTTGATTGGCTTTGCTTGACCCTGATTTCCATTCCTTCCTCTATTCTGATTTGCAGCATAACCTCTACCAGCTCCACCTCTTGCTTGTTCGTACTGTCGTTCTTGAACTGGCTGCACCATTACCTTCCCATCTCTGACAGTGGCTTGATTATGTGGATTGGAAGCAGTTCTGAGGTTGTTGTTGGTGTGTGGAAGAGAGTTCATGTTTTGACTAATCAGGAGAGCTAGTTGATTAATGAAGTTTCCCACGTGTGCATCAGCATCAGCTTGTTTGAACATAGGATCAGGAATGAGTTTGTGATTACCATTACCCATGGGTATGACTTGTGAGGCTTTGGTTGTGATTCCGATGTTTGAGTAGAAGGCAGTTGAATCATTTGATGAGCTTGTCTCTCCCTGGTTGGTTTTGAACTGATTAAGAATCCTTTTTTCAAACATAGCATGTCTCTCATTCTGAAGGAGGAAGGCATAGAGTTTCTCATAGTTTGTATTCTTCAATCCTTTGGTTAGCTTTACAGAGGTGACAAACTTGTGCCATTCGGGATTCATGTTGTTTACAAACTTTGAGTTCAGCTGAATGTTTGGCATAGTCATTCTGATGTTCCTCATATAATTAACAAGCTTGTGGAATCTCACATAGTACTCATAAACACTCTCATCTGGTTTCATCTTGAAGTGTTCAAATTCATCATAGAGTTGTGATTCTCTGTCTTCCATAGTTAATACAGACCCTGAGAGAAGCATCTTGACATTATCCCACACTGCCTTGGCTTCGGTGTTGTGATTGATCAGCTTGTAGATATATTTTGGAAGACCTTGAAGTATGATGTTAGAAGCCCTGATATCAGCATCGAATCTCTTTTTCTCCTTATCATCGAGCTCGTCATATGTCTTTGGTCTGTCAATTCCATAGATCATTGTTCCATCTTCAGCTGTATCAATTAAGTCTCTAGTAGTCTCAACCCGATATGGTCCTTCATCAATGGATTTGAGAATGTTGACTCCATTTTCCTTTCCAAGACAGTACAATCTGATTCGTTGAGCCCAAGAGTCGTAATCAGTTCTATCAAGCATGGGTGGATGAGTATTTGAACCAGCTGCTTGAACATCCTCGGCAACAGTGGAGATGATTGTAGGAACGTTGGTAGACATGATGACCGATTAAACGGGATTTTATAACTCTATGATTAAACCGGGAAATAGATTCTTTCACGGGATTTTACTAAATCAAGAGAAAACCGTATTCAAAGGATATCACCCAAGTCGCTAATTTGTCAAGTCGCTAAATAGCAACTCGCTAGGTACCAAGTCGCTAACACCAAGTCGCTAACAATATAAAGTACAAGTCGCTAACTTACACCAAGTCGCTACCCGTAGTGGAGAATCCACTAAGTGTACTTTTTGTCGGCTTGTCTCAGTAGACAAGTCGCTAGGACCAAATCACTACCAAATACCACTCCAACTCGCTAACTTTTTATGAAGCAAGTCGCTATGATGAATATCACACCGAGAACCAAGTAGCTAGCAAGAAAATCACCTAAACACCACTTTTCAATCCAAAAATAACCCAACCACGATGATTCAAGCCTTCAAAGTCAAAACCTAAACACTTGTGATGATTCTAAACACAAAAGTACTATCAAAATCCAAACTTTAACACTAGAAATCAACCAAATGATGCAAAAACCACTAAACTTTTTCAAACTAAAAAACCACCTAAAAACCACTAGAAATCCAAATATATGTAAGAGATGATCTAACCATGGCTCTTGATACCAATTGTAAGATATTGGATTTCACATACACATCAAACCATGACACAAAGTAGGCGTACAAGAGGTTTTAGAGAGAGAAAGTTAGAGGTTTAGGAACTTTAGTGAGAGAAAGAAAAATCTTATTATGAGCTCCAACTCTCTACCTTGGAAGGTAGGGAGTATTTATAGTCTTACAATAAAATGCCACACAACGGGCTGTGGATCAAGCATACAGTGGGTAAAGACCCGTCCGTCCTCCACGGTGTTACTTAACTAAATACTACTTAGCTTAAAAGAACTACGAATACGAGCTTTCTAACGATTACATATACTTGAGGTGACCGACTCTTTAATACCTGGAATTTCTATTTCCTAACAACATCTGACATAGATGCCCTCAATAACCAAATTCAGGATAAGAGTTTCACTATCGTTGCGTTAAAAAATGAGCTTAAGTAAAATACAGGAAATAGAGTGAATACTAAGTTCGAAAAACCATCAACTTTGGAAAAATAAACTGTTCATAATGCCACTAAACGCCCTGTAACTAGGCAGCCCAATGCATTTAAGACAGAAAGATTTAAAGCATCTAAATCGAAGCCTGCCCCCAAGTTGAAAACCATATAGCTTTGTCGAAACCAGTCACTTCACTAATTCATTCCAACTTGAGGAATGACAATTCCCAACAGAAGGCTTAGAATTCTAAGATCAGGAATTTAAGGAGTCAAATGATAGACCAATCCACTAAGAAGCAAATTAAATGCAAATGGACCAATGGTCAGAATAGGAATCTAGCCTCATCTAACATTATTAGCAGCTACTTTAAGTGGATTCCTACTGGTAGACTCTTTAAGTTTACGGGTACCAAACGGACTTACTCACCTAGAAGTTGTCTTAGGTGGATCCCTAAAGAAAAAACATTCAAGAATGTTGAACTTAAAGAGATGTCCAGTAATGATACTCTTAGACCTGTGTGTACTACATAAAAAATTGAGAATATACCTGTCACTAACCTACCTATTTGCAATACTACATGTGCTATTAGTGTAGAATGTCCTCAATCTGTTTCAGGTATATTGCTCAATTCATTCATGAACATCATGACCTGGTTTCCATCGGAACTGAAGAATGCTCACTCTGGAATGGTGGCTTGTCAGAATTGACATTCCTCGTACTCTGACTCCTGATTCCCTCTTTTTCAGGACTCGTACTTATTAAGTCCAAAAAAAAAAAAAAAAAAAATTCACGTATATATATATATATTCAAATTTTTTTAAATTATACAACCTTTATATATATATATATATATATATATATATATATATATATTCAAATTTTATATTTTCTATTATTTCACTCATTTTTGTCATCGATAACATCTACGGTCCTAGAAATGTCATTCAACAATGTCACGGGTCTTTAGATGAAGTTCGAACAGAGCAGTTATAATCTTTTATTTTATTTGTTTTTACTATCTCTTACTTTAGCTGTAGTAATCTCATAATACCATATCAATCAATGATTACTCACTATCTCGTATCATTGATTGAGGGGGAGAATTGTGCACCTTTAGTTGATTCAGTACATTGCTTAATTAATCATCTGCATTCTTATTTGTGTGCTTTGGCTGTTCTATGCTATGTGGTGTTAATTTATGATTCTTGGTATGATAAAAGGTGGTTTGATATGTGATGATATTTTAGTCCAGTCTTTATCTTATGCGAGTTGCTCTTTTATGCGTGTTGCTATGCCATGCGAGTTGCTATATAATGTTATGCGAGTTGCTATGTTTTGTCTGTATGCGAGCTGCTTCGTTTTATATAGGGACTAAAAGTGTCAACCCACTATTTCTGTGTACCTTATATGCGAGTTGCTTTGATAAGTAGAGGGACTAAAAGTGTTAACTCGCTATAACTATTTTCCTAAGTATGCGGGTTAGGTGTCATGGTCAAATCAGTTTTCTTTCTTGGTCAAAACACGCATCTCACAAAAACCTCTCTCTCTCAACTCTCTTGTAAGCGAGTTATCTATTGGGGATTGTGTGGTAGGTCGTTAATGCTATCTGATCATGTTTATCTTAACACTTTGAAATGATTTGTACTTAAACCATCTTTATCTTAACCCCTTTGCAGATCTTGTCCTCTCGTTCTCATCTTGATCAATTATCCGGACCCTAGGTTTGTATGTTTTTGATGAATTGTTGTTGATTTTAGTCTTAGATGCATTCATTTAATGATATGACATATTTAGTTAAGGTCTGATAGATCCTTTTGATTATGCGTGTTGTGGGTGTCGAATGGGTAGGGTTAGGATATTACTATTGGATTTGAGTGGGTTGATTGGCATTGTCATTTTAGTTGACTGTGACCTTGGTTGAATATATATTCATGTTTTCGAGTGTTTAAGTGGGTTGCTCATGGAGAGTTCTTGTTAGCAAGTTGGATAGAACTTCTTGGATGCGAGTTGACCTGTTGATTTATTAAAGACGTGCTTATATGCGAGTTGTTGTTGATTATTATTAAAAGCGAGTTGCTATATGCGAGTTGCACTATCATATATGCGTGTTTCCTGTTGCCTATGCAATATGTCCAGATTCAACGTATCCTATGCGAGTTGCATATGCGAGTTGACTATGCGTTTTATCTTTCATCATATACGAGTTGCCATATGCGACTTGCTTCATGTCTATAATGCGAGTTAGCATATATATGTTGACCATCCATTGTTTGACCAAAGCGAGTTGATGCATGCGAGTTGCCATATGCGACTTGCTTCATACTTTGTAATGTAAGCGAGTTGACTATGATATTGAATGTATGCGAGTTACTCTGTAGCCTAAGCGAGTTGATCTCATATATCTTGTAGTATGCATGTTGATTACCAACTTTTACTTATGTGTAGTGTGTTATGCGAGTTGCTCAAATTGTTGTTCCAAAGCAAGGTGCAGTGTTTAATTTAACATATATCTTTGTCAATATTGCTTTTGGTATTATCTATTTTGATATCTTCTCCCAAATGGTACCCTACACTCATAAGTTTCTGCATACTAATCACATTTATCTGTGTGCTGCATCCTATGTCTCCATGTATGTCATATCCTTCTTTCTAAAACTCAAAATGTTGGGTTATAAAGTGGTCATAATATGTATCAGTGTCTTAACCTAACAATTTTCCTGGATATGGTTGGTGTTGTATGTGTAACCTTCAGATCTCAATGGCTGACATCACATCCTCTAATGTTCCTACTGCCTCTATACCAACTATCACTCTGACCGATGAAGAATTACTTCCTCGTGCGGAATGGGTGTCAATTGCTAAGAGCAACTGCTTCTTAGACGTAGATAGAGGGCAACATAATCCTACGTATCGTCTGGCTATCGACATCTTGAAGGATACCAATTTTTTTAATGCCCTAACCAACCGTTGCACTATCCCATCCATCTATCTGCAGCAATTCTGGAAAACAGTTACTTGGGATAAGATTTTTGCGTCATACTCGTGTAAGCTCGAAGAAAAATGGTATGACATCTCGGTTGAAACACTCAAGGATGCTCTTCAGATCACACCAAGAAACCCTTCCAACAAATTCATCTCTCCACCCTCTATTCATGATATCTTAAACTTTGTCGAAGAATTGGGATACCCGGAAAGAATAACCAAGATTTCATCACTCATCAATGCAGAAATATATCAACCATGGAGATCAATCGTCACAATCCTCAACCTATGCCTAACCGGTAAAACATCAGGGACTGTTAGGATTTAGTAAATCCAGTTATTAAAGAGTCGGTCACCTCAAGTATATGTAATCGTTAGAAAGCTCGTAGTCGTAGATTATTATAAGTTAAGTAGTATTTAGCTTAAGTAACACCGTGGAGGACGGACGGGTCTTTACCCACTGTATGCCTGATCCACAGCCCGATAGGTGGCGATTTATGTAATGACTATAAATACTCTCTACCTCCCAAGGTAGAGAGTTGGAGCTCATAATAAGATTTTTCTTTCTCTCACTAAAGTTCCCTAAACCTCTAACTTTCTCTCTCTAGAACTCATTATACGCCTATTTGATCTTATGGTTTAGTGTGTTTGTGAAATCCAATATGTTACAAATGGTATCAAGAGCCATGGTTTGATCATCTCTTACATATCTTTGGATTTCTAGTGACTTTTAGGTGGTTTTAGAGTTTGAAAAAGTTTAGTGGTTTTTGCATCATTTGGATCATTTCTAGTGCAAAAGTTTGAATCTTGGGTGTAGTTTTGTGTTTAGAATCATTGTATGTGCTTGGGTTTTGAGTTGGTAAGCTTGAATCATCGTGGTTGGGTTGTTTTTGGATTGAAAAGTGGTGTTTATGTGATTTTCTAGCTAGCGACTTGAGCCACGGATAAGTTATCTTGGTAGCGACTTGCTTTGTAATTTGGTAGCGAGTTGTAGCTGAAGGTCTTAGCGAGTTGAGCTAGCGACTTGTCTATTGAGACAAGTCGACAAACAGTACACTTAGTGGATTCTCCACTACGGGTAGCGACTTGGTGAAAGTTAGCGACTTGTACTTAAGTTTGTTAGCGACTTGGTGTTAGCGATTTGGTGCTTAGCCAGTTGCTCTTTAGCGACTTGACAACTTAGCGACTTGGTGCTTAGCGACTTGCTGTCAAAATTTTGCTAGCGACTTGGTGCTTAGCGAGTTGTTATTTAGCGACTTGACTGTGTCTTAGCAACTTGGTATTATAGCGACTTGGTGCTTAGCGACTTGGTTCAGGTTTTCTTAGCGACTTGGTTGACTCTGTCTGTAATACGGTTTTCTCTTGATTTAGTACAATCCCGCGAATGAATCTATTTCCCGGTTTAATCATAGAGTTATAAAATCCCGTTTAATCTGTCAACATGTCTACCAACGTTCCTACAATCATCTCCACTGTTGCCGAGGATGTTCAAGCAGCTGGTTCAGATACTCGTCCACCCATGCTTGACAGAACTGACTACGACTCTTGGGCTCAACGAATCAGATTGTACTGTCTTGGAAAGGAAAATGGGGTTAACATTCTCAAATCCATTGATGAAGGACCATATCGGGTTGAGACTACTAGAGACATAATTGATACAACTGAAGATGGAACATTGATTTACGGAATGGACAGACCAAAGATGTATGATGAGCTCGATGATAAGGAGAAGAAGAGATTCGATGCAGATATCAGGGCTTCTAACATTATACTGCAAGGTCTTCCAAAAGACATCTACAAGCTTATCAATCACAACACTGAAGCAAAGGCTGTATGGGATAATGTCAAGATGCTTCTCTCAGGTTCTGAATTGACTGTTGAACATAGAGAATCACAACTATATGATGAATTTGAGCATTTCAAGATGAAACCTGATGAGAGTGTCTATGAGTACTATGTGAGATTCCATAAGCTTGTGAATGACATGAGGAACATCAAAATGACTATGCCTAACATTCAGCTGAACTCAAAATTTGTGAACAACATGAATCCCGAATGGCACAAGTTTGTCACTTCTGTGAAGCTTACTAAAGGATTGAAGAATACAAACTATGAGCAACTGTATGCCTTCCTTCTCCAGAATGAGAGACATGCTATGTTTGAAAAAAGGAATCTGGAACAGTTCAAAACCAATCAGGGAGAAACAAGTTCATCTAATGATTCAACTGCCTTCTACTCAAACATTGGAATTACCACCAAAGCATCTCAAGTTATACCCATGGGTAATGGTAATCACAAACTCAATCCCGATCCTATGTTCAAACAAGCTGATGCTGATGCACACGTGGGAAACTTCATTAATCAACTGGCTCTCCTGATTAGTCAAAACATGAACTCTCTTCCACACACCAACAAAAATCTCAGAACTGCATCCAATCCACACAATCAAGCCACTGTCAGAGATGGGAAGGTTATGGTGCAGCCAGTTCAAGAAAGGCAGTACGAACAAGGAAGAGGTGGAGCTGGTAGAGGTTATGCTGCAAATCAGAATAGGGGAAGGAATGGAAACCAGGGTCAAGCAAAACCAATCAAATGTTACAACTGTGGAGGTGAGTGACACATTGCAAGGAACTGCACATCGCCAAAACGCCCTCAGAATGCAGAGTACTTCAGGGATAAGATGTTGCTTGTGCAAGCTCAGGATAATGGTGCAGCTTTGGATGAAGAGGAGTTGTTGTTTTTGGATGAAGGAAATGCTAAGACATATGATGCAGATGTGGATGAGCAACCAATTCGGGAGATAGGCCATAATCATCAGAATGCCTTTCAAGTAGCTGATTGTGATGCATACGACTCTGATGTTGATGAAGAACCTACTGCACAAACCATTTTCATGGCTAGCATTTCTCCAATGGTCTCTCCTAAAGTCTCTTCATCACCACAAGCTGGTCCATCCAAAGACAAAATCATTTCCGAGGTATTAAAATTATACGATGAAGTTGATGAGCAAAAGATACATAACGAAGTACAATCAACTGTAATTATTGAGTCAGATATTGAAAATATGGGTAATATCAATGTTGTCCCATATGATCAATATGTGAAACAAATTGAAAGTGAGATTGTACCAAGTGATGCATCTTCTGCAGTCAACAATGATTATGTTTTTGATGAATTCACTGCATGTGCCCCTGATGATTCTGTCATCTCTAAACTGAATGCCTATAAAGAACGTGTTGCTATTTATGAACAACGTGCTAAATTTGAGTTGACCACCCGTGAGCAGGAAATGGATGACCAAATGCGTACAACTATTAGAAAAAGTAGGTTTAGAGAAGAAGTATTAAAACAAGAGTTAAACTCCTTACAAGAAAATCTTTCTAAAACTGCTAAGCAAAAACAAGAACTTCAAGAAAATGTTAAAATGCTTAAGCAAGAATTCAGTGCTAAGGAATCAAAACTTTTGAATGATTTTTCTAATCTAAAAACCTTGAAAAACAAGCTTGAAAATAAGTTGTACCTACAAGGAAATACCATTCAGACTGCTCACTTAATCACTAAGCATAGAGTCTTAAGCGATAAGCATAGCATTCCCCTTGTTGAGGAACCAAATCCAGAGGTCATTAAAAAGGCTAGAAATGCTCATAAGGTTCTTTATGATGGCAATGAAATCCTTATGCCTAGACAGAAACCTAGTTGCGTTGAGTGCACTGAGGAAGATAAGAAATCAGATGAAGTCACTAGGGAATAGATGAACAAGAAACTAGATGATCCTAAATGTAAAGAGAAGGAAATAAATATCACACCCCATGATTACAAGAAGGAGAATTGGATTTCCTTGAACATGTTTAAGCCTCAGACGTTGCTAACACCCGAACAAGTGTTCTGGAAAAAGGATTTAGATAAGAAAAAAGCAGAGAATCTTGTTGTAACGAACCCTCCCTTTAGGAAAATGCCTTTAGCGACTGTGTATCCTCCCAATACACCAATGCATTTAGTACCTAGGACTATTGCCACTAAAAGCAAGACCTTAATCAGTCAATATGTTATCTTTCAACTATTTGTTGATTTTGAGAAAACTTGTAAGAAAAGGATCACACCCACTGGTATAACTGAAGGGGAAAGGGGTTTTGAGCAAACGAAAGAATGTTATTTAACTGAAGTCATGCCTTTCTTTAAACAACTAAAAGATCATTTTGAAAGTCTTAAAAAGGGAATGAATTTAGACATTAAAGAAATGGAAAAGGAATTTGATGCAATGATAGTTGAGGTTAGTGACTATGAGCTAGCACTAAAATATAATGAGATTGAGAGGAAGAACTTGCATACATTGAATGAGACTCTTATTTCTGAATATATTACTCAAGATGTGTTTTACACTACCACGAATTGTTCCATTAATGCTTCTCAATTTCATGAATTATCCGTTGCTCTGAAAGTCTCCCATGATCGTGTCATTGAGCTTGAAAAAACTAACTCTAAACTGCATGATAAAGTTGAACAGGATGATCATGATAACCTGGTAAAACAGTTTTCTAAATTAGAAGTTGAGCATCTGGCTTTGCAATTAAAATATCAACATCTGAAAGAAAATGTTAAAACCTCAAATATCAAGACATCTTTGGATGTTCCTGAATTTGATGCAGTTTTTGAAATTAGCAAACGTGATGAACAGATTCGAGCTCATTGTAACACGATCAGAAAGTTGAAAGCCCAAATTTCTCAATTAAAGGGTGAGATGAACAATGTGACTGGCTCCCAAATGCCTCCTCCTTTAGACTCTCGGAATTCTCAAAATTTTCATCTTCAAAACTTGGTCAATGCTTTACAAAAGGAAAATGAGAGTTTTCTAGAAGAAAATGAAAAGGTTAAACTTCATTTCAATGAGTTATTTGAGTCAATTAAAGTCACTCGTAATAAAAATAATGAACAAATAACTTCGTTGCAAAAGGAAATTGAGAATCTGAAGAGTCAGGTAAAAGGGAAAATGCCAATGACCAATGGGGAGAATGGTGCATCAAAGGTGCATGGTTGTAATAAATATGCTTTGTCTGTGAATTATGTTCCTCCTCACCTTAGGAATAACAAACTTGCCATTCAAACATATTTCTCATACCTTAAGGATAATCTAGAATGTCTCCGTGAGATTGTAGAAAAGGATAAGTTAGAGAAACCACTTGATAATGCAATTGGTCATGCATGCTTATATGCCAAACGATCTCAAGAACTTCTAGAATGCTTAATTACAATATGCCCTAAATCCCTAGGTGAGCAAGTCAACCCCTTGATACCCTGTTCTATGCCTAATGCCAAGTATACAAATCATTCAATGCCCAATGTTATGAATGTGAACTTTAGTAGGCCTTCAAATAGTTCAGATCCCAGCACCTCCAGTGTTAAGAAAGTGAACCTCAATGTGCCTTCGAATAGTTCACATCCCAGCACATCAAAACAGGAAAGGCAAAAAGTAGCAAAACCAACTAATGTTCACGTTCCCTCTACAAGAGTAATCAGTGACATTAAAGCGAGCAGGTCAAAGTCTCAAGACAATACAAGGAATGATAGGACCTCGCAAGCTAAGAATGTGCATTGGAAGAGAGTAGAAGACCAACCTAGGAACTTTAAGCTTGAGTCGAATAAAACGAATCATGTTGACTCTAGTATTAGCCATAGGCGTACTGTAATTAATTCAAATTCTGATACTATTTGCAAACCTTGTAATGATGTCTGCTTGAATTCTGTTTCTAATCATGAATGTGGTGTGAATGCTTTGTCTAATGCTGTCAAATCCCCAGTTAACATTGTTAATACAAAATATCATGCTAAGAAGGCAAAAAGGCAAAGGCGAAAGAAAGTTAGAAAACAGTGGAAGTCCACAAGAAGAACATTCAGTAAGATAGGTTATCAATGGATACCTGTAGGCCATAAGGTTAATCAGGCAATGCCCACTAGAAAATGGATGCCTACGGGTAGAACTATTCCCTTAAGAAGTGAACATACTTTGAATAGGGCAAATACGGACACTAGTACTGCATCTATTCATAATGATTCCATTGCCTCAATTTCTGATATGAATGTTTCTATCTCTGATTTGGTGTCACAATTCTCAATTTCCGGTCATTTCTCAAACTCCATATTCATCATTTCATATCAATTTATGCATGGGTTTTGCATTTTACATTAAACGTTTATTTTCTTATTAAATAAACGCTATCGCGTAAACATTATTTTGAACAAGTGATCCGTTACTTCCAAAAATTTATTGCAATATATTTTTATACTCATATTAAGTTTATAAAAATAATATTATGAGTTTACCCAGTGTTTTAAATTTATTTTGTATATAAATTGTTTAATTTATATAATTACGACGGTTTTCTTAAATTCCACACGATTATTATTATTTCACTCAAATTTTTGCAAGAAATGTATCTTTATAATTTTTATGACCTCAATATATTTTATATTGACCCGTGAAAATTTATTTTTAACTAACGCTACCTTAAATGCTTAAATAAATACACAAGTTACTAATAATTCTTAACTAACTACACTTTACTTCAACAAATATGTATTTAGATAGTCAAAATGCATTTGGTGTCTTTTTGCCTTGTAAATGTCGACACCCTTGGATGACTCATTTTTAGATGCAAAATATCTACTCTTATATATCATATTATACTTAAAGTAAACTACACATTCACTTCATTTTTTTTTATCCAAAGTAAAAGATCAATCCATCTCTTTCTCTCCTCTTCACATGACCGGCCAACCAAAGGACCAAGAGAAGATGATCCAAAATATTTTCTAGACAAGATTTTTACACACTAGTATCACTCTTTGTATAGGTTTTGAAATAAAAACCTTGGGTGATTAAGAAAAACATGTGTCCTTAAACCTCATCATATTTCTTGTAAGCATTCATATTCATATTTTTATTTCACATTCATTGTTATGATCATATCATTTTATTTGAGAAACATGCAAGTTATGTGATGTTTATACCACTTTTTAAGGTTTTTAAGTGTTATATATATATAATCCATCCTATAATTACTCCTTGTTATATATTAGTTTGGTGATGTCTAGGAACCCATGACACCCTAAGAAGGTGTATGGTAGGATTAGAATAGCTTCGGAGTTGTTTTGAATGGGTTAGAATAGGTTTGGCGCGAGAAAAACTCATTTCGACAAGTCTAATTAAGGGTCTATCCTTATTTTGAAATTCTGGAATTTTCGACAGTAAGCAAAATATTTTGGGCTAGATATTTGGAAAATATACTTTAAAACGAAACCGTGGCCGCTTGAACGGATTAAAACGGAGTTATAACGAAGGAGATATGAATTTTACAAGTTGGCGACGAAAAATATAATTTTCTGGAATTTCAGCAAACATTGTTTATTTTGTACGAGTCAAAAATGAAGCTTGGGCGTTGTAAATTATGTCGATTTGTCAAAAATATGTTAGTATACTTTGATACAAAGCTAAGGACCTTTAAAACGTAGAAAACGGACTTGTAACGAGTAAATTACACGCGATAAACCAAGTTGCCGTAACTTTATTCTATTAGCAAAATTAATCTATTTTCTATTGAACACATACTACGGCAACGAGGGACCATGTTGAGGGTCGTTTTTAACAATGACGGATAACTTTTTATAAAGAGATGTCTTCTAGTAAAAGTAAGTTCGCCAAGTATATTTTCCAAAATGTCCGACCGTTTGTGTAGCGGAGTTGTAATGAATCAAATATGGTTGCTTAAACTTTGCCGAAAACCATCCTTTAAACTATATTTTGGACAAAAGTATCATACTTAACCTATATTTTTCTTTGTGATCGAGACCTCTAGGATGGAAACTTAAATGCTAAAACTTTGAGATAATGATACAAGCTTCCCAACACCGTTGAGTTTGTTTCCTAACACTCGATGTGCACCATTTTACGACTAGCTTTCCGAGGCCATATAGTCACTTTCATGACTTGTCAAATTATATTATTTTGCGACGAAAAGTTATAGATTCATAATAAATCACTAAATGATTATCGTAGGATATCATTTCGACGTAAGTACTTGTAAAGTATTTGGTAACTTGACAATATGTCATAAACATATATTTCGACGATAAACTTTATTTCCAAAACGTACAAGTGGTATGGATATCATATGAGTTTGCATGCACGACATAGTTTCATGACTTATATTAGAGCACATCAATCATATTAGGTTGCGGATAGAGATCGCACCTCATTTCAGTGTATCTACTTTTGTCACCATAATCATTGCATCAGGTGAGTTCGTAGCCCCACTTTTACTCGTTTAATTGTTTTATAAACTCTTCGGGGGAGATACATGCTCAACTTCATGCTTTTACTCTACACTTATATGAACTTAATCTATATTGTTGGAACTATTATAAACTTGTTACCCTTTTGTTTCACTACTTATGCTAGTAAGTAGATTGTGCCTGAACTAAATTGATCACTATGTTATGAACGCTATTTGTTGAAACACTTTCCTTGATTTTGAACCTTTCGACATGTATATTTGAGCTCTTTTAAATTGATTCGGACCCCTTTTAACATATAAGTGAGCACTTTGGACTTGATATGAACTTTTTGACATACAGTTAAACTCTTTTAACTTGTACAAGGACCCTTTTGATATCCTTTAAACTTATTTGACGTGATTTGGAACGCTTTGACTATCTTGAACCTTTTGATATTATTCGAACTCTTTGACTGTTCTGAACTTTTGAACTCGACTTAAATCTTTGAACTTAATTACGAACTTTTGAACGGAACTCTTGAACTTAAATACAAACTTATGACTTGTTTGAACTTATTGAACCGTACGTGTTATGACCTTGACCTAAAGTCTCCTATGTTCGGAGCATCACTATAAAGTCTCCTATGTTCGGAGCATCACTATAAAGTCTCCTATGTTCGGAGCATCCCTATAAAGTCTCCCATGTTCGGAGCATCACTATAAAGTCTCCTATGTTCGGAGCATCACTATAAAGTCTCCTATGTTCGGAGTATATCTTTGGGAAGAGGCACCCAGTATATCTTTGGGAAGAGGCACCCAGTATATCTTTGGGAAGAGGCACCCAGTATATCTTTGGGAAGAGGCACCCAGTATATCTTTGGGAAGGGGCACCCAACATAACTTTGGGTAGTGGCACCCATCATAATTTGGTTTCATCAGAAGCATCATTACAAAGTCTCCCTTGTTGGAGCAGTGCAAAGTATCCCATGTTCGGAGCATCCCTGAATTATTATATACGTGGTGCAATATTGTGAATTATTATGACCACTTATACTTGACTATTTGATACGCTATATTTTGTGCAATGGGTTGTGAACACACAGGTTGCAAGTTTTGTATGGGCAGAACTTGGAACTGAGTGGATTTACAATGCCTTTGCTTTGTGACCTCATTTGACAACGTGTGCATAAACATAAACTATACATATTTTGGCAGTGGATTGTGAACACACAGGTTGCAAGTTTTGTATGGGCGGAACTTGGAACTGAGTGGATTTACGATGCCTTTGCTTTGTGGACTATTATAAATGACCAAAAACTTTGCCTTTGTTGCATGATCGCTCTTTAAAAGCTTTACTTGTTAACCAAACTCTATGAACTCACTCAACCATTGTGTTGACACTTTTAGCATGTTTTATCTCAGGTATCTAAGGCATTCACTTCATGGCATGCATGTGGACTTATCATAGAGTCGCGGTGTCGACGCGTCTTACCTACATTTTTGCACTTAACTATCGTTTGGTTGTAACAAACTTATTTTGGTATCTTGGAAATCTATTGGGACCTATGTTTTGTAAACTCTGATTATTTTACTGAATCAAACGATATTTTCAAAACGACACTTTAGGTCGTTCGATATAACTGTAACTTTGATGCTATGATCGTCATCCCCCAGGAATTCCATTTCGCTGCAAAACAGGTAATTTGGGGGTGTGACATGTGGGTGTTCCAATCACTGTTACTAACCAAATGGAACCCATTCTTGCATGGGGACCCCAATTATCCAGTTATCCATTCTTGTCTGTGTTCAACTGCAGATCATTCAAATCGTTCTGTGGTACCTGGACTCAGGCTGTTCCAAGCATATGACTGGAGACCAGTCGCGGCTCATGAACTTCGTGAGTAAATTCATCGGGATAGTTAGATTCTGGAACGACCATTTTGGAGCTATTATGGGTTATGGAGATTATGTGGTGGGTAAATGTGTGATTTCCACGGTATATTATGTGGAAGGTCTTGGTCACAATCTGTTCTCTGTTGGTCAATTCTGTGATTCCGATCTAGAAGTGGCTTTTAGAAAACATACTTGCTTCGTTAGAGAACTTGATGGTGTAGAATTATTAAGAGGTACTCGAGGTTCTAACCTATACACCATCTCTATCGATGACATGATGAAGTCCTCTCCAATCTGCTTGCTCTCAAAGGCTTCTAAAACAAAGTCTTGGTTATGGCATCGTCGTCTCAATCACTTGAACTTCGGCACCATAAACAACCTTTCCAGAAAGGATCTTGTCAGAGGCTTACCCAGATTAAAATATGAAAAAGATCATCTTTGTTCAGCTTGCCAATTGGGTAAAAGCACAATGCCCACAAACCAAAACCCACAAACTCTGTAATGGAAGTTCTTCATACCCTTCATATGGATCTGTGTGGTCCAATGAGAATGCAAACTATTAATGGGAAGAGATATGTGTTAGTAGTGGTTGACGACTACTCCCGATTCACTTGGGTTAAGTTTTTGAGGACAAAGGACGAAACTCCAGATGTCATCATTAAACTCATTAAACAACTTCAGATCAGACTCAACAAAACAGTTCGAATCGTCCGAACTGACAATGGAACTGAGTTTGTTAATAAAGTACTCAATTAATTTTATGAAAATGTAGGAATCAGTCCTCAAAGAAGTGTTCCTCGAACTCCTCAACAGAACGGTGTAGTTGAAAGACGAAATCGAACTCTTGTAGAAGCTGCAAGAACAATGCTGATTTACTCAAAGGTTCCAATGTTTTTATGGGGTGAAGCTATTGTCACTGCTTGTAACACTCAAAATAGATCCCTTATACACACCTCTCATGGAAAAACTCCATATGAACTTGTTCATAAACGAAAACCTGATCTCTCCTACCTTCGTATGTTTGGTGCTTTGTGCTATCCAACAAATGACGGTCAAGATTTAGGTAAATTGAGAGCAAATGCAGATATTGGAGTTTTTTTTGGGTATGCACCAAATAAGAAGGGTTACCGAATCTACAACAAGAGAACCTGAAATATCATGGAAACAATTCATGTTACGTTCGATGAGCTGACCGGTCAAATGGGTCCTGGACAATCCAGTTTTGGACCCGCACTTCAAAACAGTCCTATTGGTTCATCCCTTGTACCAAACCTCTCTCCAGCAACTCCATATGTACCTCCATCTGAAGATGATTTAAAGAAATTGTTTGATCCTATGTTTGATGAACACTATGAGCTAAGTGCTAATGATGTGTCATCTCCTTCAACAGAGGCTGCTCATATCCCTGTGAATGAAGTCAACCCTTCAGTTTCAATATCATTAAGTCAAGAAGCGCCTGCTGCTGATCACTCAGTCTCATCAACAAATCTTCAATCTTCGAATGTACATCATGGAACTGTTTCTGGCATCAATGAAGAAGTTAATCCCTTTGCTACTCCCGAAGATGCTCCATTTGTAAATATCTTTGCTCCTGAATCATCATCAGAACCATCTTCTTCAGGAGACATCGACTCTGCTACTT
Source organism: Chrysanthemum seticuspe (assembly GCA_019973895.1). Taxonomy (NCBI): domain Eukaryota; kingdom Viridiplantae; phylum Streptophyta; class Magnoliopsida; order Asterales; family Asteraceae; genus Chrysanthemum; species Chrysanthemum seticuspe. Next base: position 139,174,781 of record BPTQ01000007.1, on the reverse strand, counting down.
CAGTCCCTCAACAACAGCCACATGAACACCTCAGAAAATGGACTCATGATCATCCATTAGACAACATCATTGGAAATCCCTCTCATCCAGTATCCACACGGAAACAACTTGCAACCGATGCCTTATGGTGCTTCTTCAACTCCGTACTCTCTAAGATCGAACCAAAAAATGTTAAAACTACCATGAATGAAGACAGCTGGTTCAATGCCATGCAAGAAGAAATTCATGAGTTTGATCATCTTGATGTATGGGAATTAGTACCTGCTCCAGATTGTGCTATGATCATTGCTCTAAAATGGATCTTCAAAGTGAAACTTGATGAGCATGGTGATGTGTTAAAGAACAAGGCTCGATTGGTTGCTAAAGGATACCGTCAAGAGGAGGGTATTGACTTTGAAGAATCATTTGCTCCTGTTGCTCGTATCGAGGCAATCAGAATCTTTTTGGCTAGTGCTGCTAGTAAGAACATGGTAGTCTATCAGATGGATGTAAAGACGGCATTTCTAAACGGATATCTTAAAGAAGTCGTCTACGTAAACCAACCCGAAGGCTTTGTGAATCCAGAGCATCCAACTCACGTTTATCGTTTGAAGAAGGCTCTGTACGGTTTAAAGCAAGCTCCAAGGGCATGGTATGATACACTATCAAAGTTTCTTCTATCTACCGGTTTCAGCAAAGGAGCAGTTGATCCTACATTGTTCACCAGGAAGTCAGGCAAACATTTAATTCACATCCAAATTTATGTTGATGATATCATCTTTGCCTCGACTGACCCCAATGAGTGTGACCGTTTTTCAAATGAAATGGGTTCTAAATTTCAAATGTCAATGATGGGACAAAATGTCATTTTTCTTGGGATTACAAATTTTACAAAGTCCCGGAGGCATTTTCATAAATCAATCTAAATATGCAAATGAGATTTTAAAGAAATTTGGATTTGATTCAAGTGACCCTAATGACACTCCCATGATAGAACGTACTAAACTAGATGAGGACCACTCAGGGATCATGGTAGATCACACAAAATATCGTAGTATGATTGGATCCCTGATGTACCTCACAGCTATTAGACCAGACATCTTGTTCGTTGTTTGCATGTGTGCTAGATCCCAGGCTAAGCCTACTAAAAAGCACCTTGAAGCGGTTAAACGGGTCTTTCGGTATCTCAAAGGAACCATCAATATGGGACTTTGGTACCCGAAGGACACCGGTATGTCACTAACAGCCTATGCAGATGCTGATCATGCAGGATGTCAAGATACTCGTCGAAGTACGTCTTGAGGTGCTCAGTTTTTGGGTGATAAGCTTGTGAGCTGGTCCTCAAAGAAGCAAATGAGTACTTCTATTTCCTCTAGAGAGGCTGAATACATAGCCATGTCATCTTGTTGTGCTCAAATCCTATGGATGAGATCCCAATTATCTGACTATGGCTTTGAATTTAACAAAATCCCTATGTATTGTGATAATAAAAGTGATATTGCTCTCTCATGTAACAACGTACAACACTCAAGAGCAAAGCGTATCGACATTCGACATCATTTCATCAGGGAGCAAGTTGAAAACGGTGTGGTGGAACTTTACTTTGTGAGGACTGAATACCAGTTAGCAGACATTTTCACCAAAGCTCTTCCTAGAGAACGTTTTGAGTTTATCCTTCCACGACTGGGTCTTATGAGCCTACAACCAGAAACACTCAAACGTCTTCAAGAGGAAGAAGAGGAGTAAAAGGTTTCCTTCATCTATCTCTTGTAAATAGTTATTCGAAAAACAAAATACAATATTTCAAAACCTTCAAAAAGCAAATAGAAAAATATAAAACTTTTAAAAAATCCATAAAAAATTGAAAAATCTTGAAAAATTCCAAAAATATTGTCTTTTTGTCATGTTTTCCTCGTTTCGATAATATCTACGGTCTTTGTGCTGTCATTCAAAGAATGACACGGAACTTTAGATGTTGTTCGAATGTTAAAAAAAAAAAAAAAAAAAAAAAAAAAAAAAAAAAAAAAAATATTTTTTGGGAGAAAGAGAAACAATGGTTTATTGTCATTTCAGGCAGTAACCCGCTTTTCAAAGATAGAACAGAGCCATGCTTTATCTTGGGTTTTCAAATTTCTTGCTCTGATTCTTTAAACTAATCCTTACTATCTAATGAAAACTAGTTGTCTTGAAAAATAACTCAGACTCTATTTTTGATAATCATCTGGAGTTAAAAGTTTGTCAAAATATCTATCTCTCAATCAACAACTTATGTCATTGATTGAGGGGGAGAATGATTTCAATTAAATCAAAAAGTTATTTGTCATACAATTATTTTCAAAAGATAATCATGCATGTTTATTCAATGGAGTTTAAAGTCTCAAAATCCGATCCTTATCAGTTAAAACGTTTTCATAATCAAGTCACAATTCTCCTTAAAAGCTTTCAAATTCACTTTAAATCTACAGAGATCACAAATCCCAAATGATTTGATAATGTGATCGGGGGAGAATTTGTGATTTAAATTGGATTTAAACTGATAATTCGGTAAATGGTTATATAAGGATGTACAAGCTCTCCTTCCCACATGTGCCAAACGATTTCAAATTTTCCATGCACATGTTGAGGGGGAGCATCTATCTTAAACCACAAATATTTGAAATGTGATCAATTTATCTCAATGTGCAGTCTTTTCCTAATATGTGCAAAACATTTTCAAATATCTATGCACATATTGAGGGGGAGCAAGCTTATGAAAACCTCATCCTTCCCCAAAATGCTTTATCTACTTGATTTGATTAGGGAAGTGATGTTGATATTTTTTTGAAAATGGTAATCAAAGAAGTTAATTCTTTCTCTTGCCTCCGTGTGTAAAACGATTTCAAACACTTGATGCACATGTAGAGGGGGAGCTCTTGTTCTAAAAATATAAAAAACAATTCAGGTACAAAATGCTTTGATAATATATCATAAGTATCTGGATTGATTTTCAAATGGTTTTCAATTGGTTCCAATGGCAGATGAACAATACCAAATAGACCGACCAACTTTACTTTATGTATGGTGATATAAGGATGATAAGGTTAGGTATTTGTTCCCATGATCCGCCAGAACCAGAGGGATCTACCCAGGGCCAATCCACTAGATAGTGTAGAAGTCCTTAGGTATATTGAAAAAAGGAGAAAAATGAGATATGGGAAGAGTACGGACTGAGTCTGAGCTAGTACTAGAATAAACCCAACAAGGTTCTAGCTATGAAGTCTCGGTAAGCACTGAAGGGGTTGAAGAATGAAAAAGAATTGAATGAGAAAAGGGTGAAAACAAATAGCCCTCCAATTATTCAACCTTAGGGCAGATACCGGGTTCAATTCATATGCTACTGGTGGTTACCAAGGTAACATCGGTATTGAAGACAAGACGTCATGGACCCAGTGACGCACTGCACTTCAACTTCCCAAACCACTCAAGTTCCTCTTAAAAAGGGCTTGTTTCATTCTCACGGGGAACCGACATTGTCTATCGACTTTCTATTATAGATTGTTGATATTGAAAAAGGAGACCCTCTCCCTAGTCTCCGATATAGGATCCAAATATGCAAAAATTGAGTCTAGAGCCACAAGATCATCAATAAATCTCATTAGGACATTTCAATGAAGACTATCTGTTTCACATAATGTGGAAAGAGAGATTATATCTTGAGTCCTACGCATTATCCTTGTGGTATAGCCAGAACATCCGAGTGATATGCAAACATATTCACAATGAAGATGGAAAGCCTTCTGGAGCCAACATCAAACAAGCTCCTGGTAGGTGGCATGTGAGATCTATTCTATAGATCAACCATGTGACAACTGAACATAAATAATGGGGCGATTCAATCTTTTGAATCAATCCTGGTTCAGGTGATGGATTGACGGATACCTTTGAAAAACCAGTCGTTGTGCTTAAAAACTCTTTTCTTTAGCACTTCGATCGTGTTCGAATATTTCAAATCAAAAGGTGTTTATGATTGATAATTGTTTTTCATTAAAACCTTCGTTGTGTTACAAAAACAATTTCTATTGAGCGATACACGATTGTTTTTCAAATCTCTTTTCATCAATCAGTGAATCTCTATTCGCTGGTTCACTCACTCCGTGTTGTCTTCTTTGAGACGTTCCGGTTTGAGAACAGCTAGAGCGGCTGCGAAACCCTGTCAAGGAAATTCTTCGGAATTATACCTGATCACAGGCAGTACTTGTACTGATCAACGGGGAACCGTGGGCCGTGTACCTCAATTCAACGAAAGTGATCAAAGACACTTTCGTGCACTTTATTGCTAAATGTTTTATGCAGGTACGCCCTACGTTTGCAGCTGATCAGAATGATGCGGTCAATCCATAGCCGCATGCTCACTCACACATTCATTTCAAAAGAAATCATGATTAGTGCATCAATGACTCTGATATTTTCACTCCATGCTTCTGCTACGCTGCTGCCAATATCATGAATCAACGAAAGCTTCCTCTACTCTGACGAGAATATATCATGATCCAGAATGTGAGCATGTCGGTCCGTTTGTCACAACATCACATAATACCAACACCACAATGGATGTCTCAGAGATTTTTTTTGTTAGCTGATGATCTCAAAAGCTGGCTCAAAATTATTATCACGTGGATCAGTAAAAGACCTCCACTTGGATTAACCAAACATGCAATAAGAAGAATCAATGACTACGAGCTTCGGAGCAAAGTACTACATCAAGAATGCAAGAAAAATCTTTTAATATAATATCTGTTTGTATTCAATGTATGTTTAATGTGTGTTTGAGGTGACCTCCCTTAGGGGGAGATTTTTAGGATTTAGTAAATCCAGTTATTAAAGAGTCGGTAACCTCAAGTATATGTAATCGTTAGAAAGCTTGTAGTCGTAGATTATTATAAGTTAAGTAGTGTTTAGTTTAAGTAACACCGTGGAGGACGGACGGGTCTTTACCCACTGTATGCCTGATCCACAGCCCGATAGGTGGCGATTTATGTAATGACTATAAATACTCTCTACCTCCCAAGGTAGAGAGTTGGAGCTCATAATAAGATTTTTCTTTCTCTCACTAAAGTTCCCTAAACCTCTAAATTTCTCTCTCTAGAACTCATTATACGCCTATTTGATCTTATGGTTTAGTGTGTTTGTGAAATCCAATATGTTACAGGGACAGACAGAGTTCGAGCTCCCATTATGCAGATTCTGTGGGGAATAGTCAAAGGGAAAAATATTGACTTCGCTGAACTTATCTGGGAAGAATTCATCTTGTCTTTCGACACATTTATCTCTGACAGAATTAACTCTGAGAACAAAGTCAAAGGTAGGAAAAGTCTTGGTAGAAGAGTGATTCCCAGCATCAGATTCTCAAAACTCATTATCCATCATCTACTACAAACTCACCAAATCAATTCACGTAGCGAGTCTGCCCGGCATGAAGCCAGTGATGAATTCGTTCTTGGCAATCTTAAATATAGTGCCAGAGGATATGACAGGGAGATTTTTGGTATGCCAGATCCTGAAGCTTTGCTTAGTGATAGGATCAAGAATGCTGATTACTTCAAGAGTTATGTAAAGAAAGCCTCCGCCACAACCGCTAACATCCCGAAGTCCACTTCTACACAATCTAAATCTAAACATTCAGGAACCTCATACTCAAGTCTTCCCAAGAAAAACAAGAGACCTGATAGCTCTGTATCTAATGTCTCTCCTTCACAAAAGCAAAAGAGGAGAAAAAGAGAGACTGGTAAGGGTACTGATAAGGGATCAAAGGTTTCAGGAAGAGAGACATAGTTGATTGATGAAGACGAAGCTGCACTCCAAGAAGGAATTCAGCAAAGCCTTGACAGTCTGAACGAGTCGCAAAGACCACCAGTGGGAGGAGTCACGATAAGAGAGCCTGAGTCAGCACCTCGACAAATCAATCCTGTCTCTCAAGACAAAGGTAAAGGGATTGTTGGAGGAGAAGCAGAACAAGCCGCACACATGCTACTGAATATATTTTCACCACCTCCTAAAACAACGACCCAGTTTATTCTCAAGAAAAGAGATGCCGTATTATTATCTACACAAGAGCAATCTGGGATAGACACTGATGAGGCAGAAAGATCGGTTGAATCCCTGGTGTCTAGTGATGCACAAGAAGAAAATCAGGAGACTCCTTTTACTACAGTGACCCCAGTGTTTGAATCAGTAAGTGATAAAAATGATCTAGTAAAAGACCCACAGGAGAACCTTGAGCCTGAATCTGAAGTACTCAAGCGTCTTGAAGAAACAAACATGTCTACTGGATCAGTTTCCTCACTTAAAAATCTTGATGCTGACCTCACATACGGTGACCAATTCCTAAAAGACGGTCCCTCGGACATCGAATCAGACAAACAAACAAATGAAAAAGAAGAAGTTCAATCCATGTTCTCGGTCACTATTCAACAAGACTCGTCAATTATTCCTCCGATGTCTGCTCCAATGGTCTCCACTGCTGTCACATCCCCTTCAATCACGCCAACTCTCGAACCTGTTATGACTACTGCACTTCCACCTCCCTATCCCGCCAATGATCCACCACGAGTTGTCACGATTAGTGATCCTGTCACTACCTCGTGCCTCACCTACAACAGTTAAAACAACTGAGGAACTGCTTGAAGAGGCCATGTTACGCATTGCAACTATTGAGAAACATTTTCCTATAGCTGTCAACAATCTTGATAGTCGTGTGAAAAAACTGGAGAATCTTAATCTCGATGAAGTCGTAACAAAGGCAATATAAGCATACATTAAAGATGCGGTTGAATGGGCAATGAAGTCTCCATTACTTCATCGATTCAAAGATTTACCAATCTCTGACATGAGATCAGTTCTCTCAAAAAAAATGTATGAGGAAGGAGAGCACTTGCACAGTACTCACAAGAAATTATACGAGGCACTCGATGAATCTATGAGGCATGATGATTATGAGCAGTTTGTAGTTGATGTTCATGAAAGGGAGGCAAAGAAGAAAAGAAGATCTGTTTCGATGGACTCAAAAGATATGTCGGGAGGTCCCAAGTCACCACCACCACCTCCTACTGGTGGTGCTGGCACATCTGGAGTTGGAGGATCCTCAGGAACGACCACTTCTCACAAAGTAAGCCCACCTTCACCACCACCAACCACTCAGAAACAAACTGGTACTTCGAGTGGTCAAAAATCTCAAAAGATGTCTACCGCATGGACCACCGTTGATTACCTGTCTACACCTACCATCCCCATTATTCCAGAAGAGAAAATAATAAATGAAGAATCCTTTGTTACTCAAGAGTCTGAATCAGAAGATGATGACACATCTACCATGCACATTCCCAATGTTGCAGTCGAAGAAGATTGGTTGGATGCTTATATTGAGGGAAAAAGAATCAAAACATCTAGAGCTACACCTTCAAAGGATGTTACCAAAAGTTGGCTTACCCAAGATAAACTCCTGAACCTTCATGGAGCATTCCCGAATCTGATTCAACAAATCCAGCAAACAATTGGGCTTCAACTATCATTTCCAACTATGAAGCTCCAGCAGAAGATTCTCTTCTTCACTTCACAGGGGATATGGGAAGCTTTATAAAGTGGTTTTGTGAGAAGAAGGAAATTACATCTATCACCCCTAAAGATCTTGAAGGCCCAGCGTATGAAATAGTTAAAGTCTTCCGCTCGGATGCTAATCAGCTTCAATATCAAATGGAGGAATGCTATAGAATGCTGAATGATCAAGTCAGTGAGCAGATCAATAGGTTTGATGTGAACAACCCTCTTCCTCTAGGCGGTGAACCTGGATATATGACCATTCAGTCAGAGTTCTTCTTCAACCATGATCTGGACTATCTATGTGGCTGCACTTCTGAAAGAAGACCAGCATTGTCGATCTCAAAGATGAAAGCGGTTACCTACACTGATCAAGGTCTTGAACAGATGGTTCCGGATCAATTCTGGGTAGACAATGAGCAACAGTATGACATTGCCGCCTCATATGACATTTCTCATTGGTGGTTCAAGAAGAAACAATTCTACATCAAAAGACATAGTGCTAAAAAGAGTCGCAGGGCTGTTCGATCCAGACTGCGTATTCTAAGTGTTATCAGAATAGAGATCTTCTCAATCTACGGGTATAATTACCTAAATAAGATCGTTCTTCGAAGAGCAGACTCGAAAGAGTACACTATAGAAGAAAACGACTTCAAACATTTGATGCCTAATGACTTTGAAGACCTCTATCTTCTGAACCTCCAAGGACACCTTGACCATCTGCCTGCTCGTGAGAAGAAGGCTCTTTCGGCGGCTGTCAACCTCTGGATTAGAGGCTTGGTCATTCGACTAAGAGTTGAGGATCTTTAGTTAGGTATTGAAAGTTACCAGACTCGTGTCAACCTAACAAGACCACAATGGGAAGCCAAAGGACTTGAATATCGTCATGAATATATTGTGATCGACACCCCCAGAGCAGTCATCTTCACTGACAGATACGGAACAAGAATGTTAATGAGATTGTGTGAGTTATACAAATTCAGTGATGGTACACTAAAGATGGTCGAAGAAGAATTAAACTCTAGAGTGAAAGAAATCAAAAATTGATTTGAAGCCGCGGAACAAAACGAAATTCTGGACTGATGAGGATTTGAAGAGGTGTGAAGATTTCATTACTGCAATCAAACGACGATTGAAGACTAGAATGATCTATCGCAGCCTTGAAAGCTTTGTGGGTGGTAGACTTCGTGCAGGACACTATAAGCTGCTTCAAAGAACTGAATGAAGATATCTTCCGGAAGTAGTTTATGTTTTTGTATTTTGATGTGTAAAAAGTGGTGTAATTACTATAAACAACTATAATGTATGTAATAGTGCTAGGTCGTGTATTGTGGTTTCCCTTATGTCTAAAAAGGGAACTTCAGTATTGTCCACTTCAGATCTTATAAAACCAGACACATTTTTCTCCAACAAATGTTTTGTTTCATACATATTTAAATCACTTAAGATCCAAAATCTCAAAGGATTTGAAATTTTTGATCGGGGGAGAAAATGTGATATTAATATGAAAGATGTTAAAAGATGACCATTTCAAAGTGCATACTGCTATCTCATATATACTAAATTATTTTTAAAATCTCAAAGCATATAATAAGGGGGAGCACTTCAAAATGAAAATAAAACTTTCAAGGTACAAAGATTTATATGTTTCATCATAAAGTACCTTGATTGAGTTTCAATCGGTTTTTGCATGGCGGTATGATCGTAAATGTGCTTCTAAGAACTTTTTCCTCCTTGTGCAAAACAACTTCAAATCTCTAGGCACATATTGAGGGGGAGAAACCTTTGAAAAACCACATCCTTTCCCACATAAATATATTTATCAAAGCATGAAAAATGCTAATTTTGATCCGGAAAGTGATGTAGATATCTTTTAGAAAATGGAAATCAAAGAAGTTAATTCTTCCTCCTGCCTCCATGTGCCAAACGATTTCAAATACATGAGGCACATGTTGAGGAGGAGCTCCTTTTCTAAAAATATCAATCACAATTCATGTACAAAATGCTTTGATAATATATCACAAGTATCTGGATTGATCTTCAAATGATTTTCATTTGGTTCCAATGGCAGATGAACAATACCAAATAGACCGACCAACTTTACTATTATGTATGGTGATATAAGGATGATAAGGTTAGGTATTTGTTTCCATGATCCGCCAAAACCGGAGGGATCTACCCAGGGACAATCCACTAGTTAGAGTAGAAGTCCTTAGGTATATTGAAAAAAGGAGAAAATGAGATATGGGAAGAGTGCGGACTGAGACTGAGCTAGTACTGGAATAAACCCAACAAGGTTCTAGTTATGAAGTCTCGGTAAGCACTGAAGGGGTTGAAGAATGAAAAAGAATTGAAGGTAAAAAGGGTGAAAAGAAATAGCCCTCTAATGATTAAACTGTAGGGCAGAAACCGGGTTCAATTCATATGCTACTGATGGTTACCTAGGTAACATCAGTATTGAAGACAAGACGTCATGGACCCAGTGACGCACTGCACTTCATCTTCCCAAACCACTCAAGTTCCTCTTAAAAGGACTTGTTTCATTCTCACGGGGAACCGACATTATCTATCGACTTTCTCTTAGAGACTGTTGATATTGAAGAAGGAGACCCTCTCCCTAGTCTCCGAAATAGGATCCAAATATGCACAAATTGAGTCTAGAGCCATGAGGTCATCAATAAATCTCATTAGGACACCTTCAATGAAGACTCTTTGTTTCACATAATGTGGAAAGAGAGATTATATCTTGAGTCCTACGCATTATCCTTGTGGTTTTGCCAAAACATCTGAGTGATATGTATTCATATTCACAATATAGATGGAAAGCCTTCTGGAGACAACATCAAACAAGCTCCTGGTGGGTGGCATGTGAGATCTATCCAATAGATCAACCAGAAACAATGGGGCGATTCAATCTTTTGAATCAATCCTGGTTCAGGTTATGGATTGACGGATACCTTTGAAAAACCAGTCGTTGTGCTTAAAAAACTCTTTTCTGTAGCACATCGACTGTGTACTAATTTCTCAAAATAAAAGGTGTTTATGATTGATAATTGATTTTCATTAAAACCTTCGTTGTATTGCAAAAACAATTTCTATTGAGCAATACACGATTGTTTGTCAAATCTCTTTTCATCAATAAGTGAATCTCAATTCCTGGTTCACTCACTCCGTGTTGTCATCTTTGAGATGTTCTGGTTTGAGAACAGCTAGACCAGCTACGAAACCCTGTCAAGGAAATTCTTCGGAATTTTACCTGATCACAGGCAGTACATGTACTGATCAACGGGGAACCGTGGGCCGTATAGCTCAATTCAACGAAAGTGATCAAAGACACTTTCGTACACTTTATTGCTAACTGTTGTATGTAGGTACGCCCGACGTTTGTAGCTGATCAGAATGAAGCGGTCAATCCATAGCCGCATGCTCACACTACACATTTATCTCTAAAGAAATCATGATAAGTGCTTCAACGACTCTGATACTTTCACTCCATGCTTCTGCTATGCTGCTGCAAATATCATGAACCAGTAAAAGCTTCCGCTACTCTGATGAGAATACATCATGATCCAGAATGTGAGCATGCCGGTCCAATTGTCACAACATCACATAACACCAACACCACATTGGAAGAGTCAAAGATTTATGTTAGCTGATGATCTCTTCTAATGCTCAAAAGTCATCTAAGTGGATCAGATCTACAACCTCCACGAAATATACGTTATAGTTGAACAATGATGAAGTCACCACAGAAGCACAAATGTTTGAACATTTTGATGAGTTGATGTCTACGGGTTCAAGATTAAAGATTAAATAGAATGCTAGGATTCACAGTGTAATTCTTGGGGTGACCTCCCTTAGGGGGAGATTGTTAGGAATTGGATATTCTATTGTGAAGCATCGGTCACCCCAAGCATAATCTAGCTTAAGTTAGCTCGTAGACATATCGTTTATTATGATTAGCTATTAGTCAGTTATTAGCTTAGTTTAGTCTAGTGCAACACCGTGGAGGGAGGACGGGTCTTTAAACATTGTATGCCTGATCCACAACCCGTAGGAGGGCATAGTAGTTTGTATAAATAGCCCTCTCCCCACAAGGGAGAGGGTTGAATGTTCACTTGGAATCTAACCTTCCATGAGTTTTCTCTTACTAGAACATCTCCCTCTCTCTCTCTAAAACTTATATACGCCTCTCTTGGTTGTGCTTTTATGTGATTATGAGATCCTATATCTTACATAGTGTCTTAAGGCAAATTAAGTCCTTATCAAGATAGGTTGATCTTTTACATAACTCACCTAGATCACACTCTAAGAAGCTTGTAGATCTACCATTTTGTTTTTAATCCATTACTCTTCCGCTCTTAAACTCACACTTCATTTTTTACTTGATCCCTCACATCTAGTCTTAGAAATCTTTCGATTATGATAAAATTGATTATAAATCATCCTCACCTCAAAATTGATCAAAGTTGATCAAAATCTAGTTTTCCCATCTCAAAGCTTCTAGGATATTTTACAAAACACTATCCTAAGACACAACCTGATCTCTAGGATCATTTAGCTTCAATTGACACTCTAAATCTTTAGTGTCATCCTTGCTCATCCATTGGTACTCTTGAAAGTTCCAAATCCTTCCATAAATAACAATCATTAGCTACATCATTCATTACCTTCAAGTACTCAAGCACCCCTTCATTTAAAACACTTAGGAGGACTGAAACACTCAAGATGATATAGGTCTTAGATCTTAGAAACATCATTTCCACTCTTTCATAACTGCTAAAAGCCGGATCCCTAGGATTAGCCTAGACGGATCCCTCTGAGGAAGGAACCGTGGGATCCGGATGACTGTTTATGTCAAATCTTGCTAAAACAATCATTTCAACTCCTCTTCCTAACTCAAACACTCCATCTCATCTTAAATGAATTCCTAGATCAGTACAACCTCTGAAGTTGACTCTTGTGCATGTTAATCATCACATTCCAATGAATTCTAGTGGCTTAAGGCTTAAATGCACTTGCCAAATCTCTTGGTTTATAAACCACTTTGTTAGAACCTCCATAGTCATCACTCTCATCCTAACTTTCAGCTCTTGCAACCTCTTGAAATCATCTCATCATGAGGAAAACCCCAAGTAGTAACTTATCCACCAAAGAACCACCCATGAAAAAGGATCGTGTTATACACGAAATCTCTTTAACCGAATCATCTCCGGTCAAGCCAACAAATGATAGGATTCTTCCTCATCCAATCAAACCAATTCCTAAAAGGATAGTACCCACAAAACTACCAATACCAAACACCACCATACCTCCTAGGCCAAACAATATTATCTCCACTAAACCATCACCATTGGTTCCTAGAGCTATTTCATTTACATCCCCACTATCAACACCACATCTCTACAATTTAGAGGACTTTCCTCCTAGGCCGTCTCATCCGCTTCCGCCGACAACATTTTCCTCATTAGGAGGAATAATGGTTCAAAATCAAGGTGTTGAGTCAACACTTGCTCTGGCCTCCTTTTCGTCATTTCCATCATATAATCCCATTTGGATTATGCGAAATCATCAAAGTCAACCACCCGATCATATGGAAGTTGACACTTCTCTACCACCACCATCATTCTTGGTTGAGTCATTCTCAAATGTACCTCCACCAATCCCTCCATCGTTTGAAGCTCCACAAGCCGCTTCACTTGATCCTTCGCATCAAGATATTTCATTTCTTCCACCACCACTACCTAGCCATGACAAAGATTGCTATCATTGTCAACATGTTGAAAGTTTGATACATGAAGTACGAGAAGACCAACGTTTCATGTTCTATCATCTCCTCGAACGTTTTAATGAGATTAAACCTAAACATAACTTGAGCTAGAAGATTTTAGTGGTGTCCTAGCATCAAGCATTAGTTGGTCTAGAAATTCCTAGTCATGTATTGTCTATTTTCTTAGTTTTTAGAGTCATGTATATCATAACTCTAGTTTTATTAAATGGAATTACATGCTACTTGTTCTTTTTCTGAGCATATGATTACCTTGTATTCATATCTCATTTTTGTGATAACATTACTTGTTATATCACCGTTGCTGAAATTAATCAGCTACTACGGATCCCTCAGAATTGCCTAGACGGATCCCTACTAGGAGGGAACCGTGGGATCCGTGAGACAGAAAGTTTTCTTTCTACTAACTTGAACCACATTTGCAGGAAATTGTGAATTATACTTGTTTTCTAACCCTTGTTTTGCAGTTATTCAATTAACACATGAAGAATTTGACACCCTAAAGCTAGGGGGAGCTTGGTGTCAAAACAATACGTTGCAAAATTACTTGCAATCTTAGATTTATATTTCATGACTTCCCGTTGCAAAATTGCAATCATCTAGGGGGAGCACACCAGTCACATAGATGTAATCTTTTGCAAAAGTTAGTTGCAAATGAACTAGATTAGAATTAGTTTCTTGACGCCCTTACTTAGGGATGGACTCGTCAAGGGGGAGTAACGACAAGATCCTTTCCCGTTACTTGCTCTCTATTTCTTTTTATTTTTACTTCTTTCACATGTTTTTCTTAAAAACGATGTGTTGCTTTCCTTCAATCACTTTTTGTTTCGACAAAAAGGGGGAGAAGAAAGTAAAAACTACAAATTCAAACTTTTACGAATTTTAGGTTTTCCTTAAAATAATTTTATGTTTTGTCATCAACAAAAAAGGGGAGATTGTTAATACAAATAATCCGTAAAAACGTTTATTTATATTTTACGATCTTCTAATGTTTTGTCGATAACAAACGTAAAATCATATTAAGGAAACAAATAAAATACGTAAATGGTTTGAACTAATAGTTTCTAACATATTCACATTTTCACATAAAACACTAAAACAAGTATAAGTGATTTTATGATTTAAGTAATACATATGTACAACAACTAGTGTTTACATATTTGGATAAAATATACACATAACTAGTATGTAGTATATTAGATAATATAAATGGGTAGAAACTTAAGTATCACAACCCATTGGGCAAATACATTGAATGTAGTTGGGTACAACCCAAAGCCCATAACCCATGGATCTTGACCCATAACCCATTGCATGACATCATGCTTATATCATACATGGATAATATCCATAACCCATGGATCAACCCATACCCAAGTGACTAAGTGCATTGCTGATGAGTGTCTAAATACTCATCATTTTTGTACTGTTTAGAATGCCAAAAACATCTGAAAACACTCAGAAAGACATCAAAATGATGAAAATATCACAAATCAGTGTTTTATGTGTTTTAAATGCAAAAAGATCAAAATCAGATGAAAAACGTATCAAGTTTGCAAAATTGGCAGTTTTAGTCCCCCAAGTTTCAAAAGTTGTCAAAAACAGTCCCTGGTAAAGAAAAATATCATTTTTAAGTCCTTAGGGATTCCTAAATTGTCAAAATTGGTCCTTGAGATTTAATTTTACAAATTTACAACTTTGGTCCTTTAACTTTCAATAATTACAACTTAGGTCCCTTAACTTTCAATAATGACAAGTTAGGTCCCTAAACTTTCAAAGATTGTCAAGTTTGGCCCTTGGGTTATAAAATCAGAAATTGGCAGGATTGGTCCTTCAAAAATCAGAAATTGCAAACAAGTCCTTGTCATTAACTAAACCTAGACTTGTCAAAATAGATATGACCCCCTGCCATTTAAACCCTTTTGACCCCTGCCTTCCTTTTTGAACCTTTGGTCAAACACAGTCAAACAAACCAAAACCCGCCACACCTTATCTTCTTCCCCACAAGTTGCCCTGCAACCTCAGGCACTCTCCCATCACCTTTCCACCCCCCTCATCATCATACTCAACAACTTTACCCACTACAATAAATGCCACCCCCCCCACTAGCAGCTAGTCTCAGAGTCAACAGGTCAAAAACTTGTTTCCCGCCAAAAATGATCCAAAGGCCAAGATTGTCTCTAGCCATCCAATGGCTCAAAACATAGCTGGGATACACTCAGAGGAGAGAGATAAGAAGATTGGGAGTATAAAAGAAAGAAGAATAAGCTTGTCCAAGGAGTAGTTAGTTTTAAACATTTTTGTATGTCGTTTTTAATAGCAGTGTCTTAATTTAAGCTTAAAGTTGTAATTCTCTGTTTTTATGTACTTACTTCAAGTTATTTTATCAATATAAACAATTTTCAAGTATCAACTCAAGTGACATTTCCATTTCATATATTTCAGTTCACTGTGCAAAAATTCAATGTCCAACTCTTATATTTAAAACTTCAATAAGCTTCAATTAAACTCAAACAAGTTTAGTTAAGCTTAACATAGCTTATTGTAAGCTTGGAATTAAGTTTTAAGCACATTTGGTGTATGGTCAAAGAAAGTCAACTGTGAAGCAAATTTGGTTCAAACAGGTTGGAAATGGAATGGGATTGATGCAGGCTGGAAATGGGGTGATTATTAGTCTATTGGATTGGTTTAGATAGGATAGTGGCTCTGGTTTCATTCAGTTTCAAGCCAAAGTGGCTAGGACCCTTTGTAAGTGTAATTTCAAGGTTTTCATTGCATAATCTGCTTTTTGTAGTTATAATCTGTCAAACCTATTCAATTAGTGTTAATTAAGTTAGCTTAACATAGTTTGATCATTAATGTTGGCTAGGTAAGAGATTAGACCAGTTTTATTTGCAAATCATTTGTTAAAAGAGTGTTTGGATTTGCTGTCAAAACCTTGTTAAAGGTTTAGTCAGTGGTAAACTCTTGTTGTCTTATGTTTGTTTAGTCTATTTGTGCTCATATCTGTCTTAAACTGGTGCCTGCTAACCTTTAAAGTCAACATATCATATATCTGTCTCAATCTGCTTAACTGTTATGAATTAGACAAATCAAAATCTTGTTTTGTGTTTAAATTACATAGAAATAGATTGTATTGAGCTTAATTCCTCATATTACATCATATGCAGTCCTTAAATTGGTTCTAAAGTTCACAAAAGTCAAAGCTTTAAAATCTGTCAAAAGTCAAATATCTTTGCAAAAACCAGTTTTAAGCCCAGCTAGAAAGATTTTTCACAGGTTCATTATTGGTCCAAATCAAGTGAGACTTTTTGATCTTAAAACCTCAACTGGTCTACTTTCTTGTTGTCATTTTTATAGATTTTTGGAAATTTTCTATAAGCTTCAAACAAGCTTGTCCAACAGGGCTTATTTGCCCTGTTCACTCAACTCAGTTAACACTGAGTTTTCTCAGTATATTGCATAGCTTGGCAAAAGCTCATAAGAGCTTGTCCAAGGCTGATTTTTGGTTTACTTGCACTTAGCCAGGTCTAGTTTAAAGTCCAACTTCTGGTTTTCAATTACTTGCTTATTTGAGTGCTTATTTTCCAGCTACAAGTAGCACCCAAGTCTGTTTTTTTTTGCACTTAATCTAAAAAAGCCAATACTGTGTAATTTGCAATTCAGAGGTCAAATCTTGTTGTAATTTGTTGCTTTTGGGTAGTAATAGCTTATTATTGCTTCTGTGAAGGATTGGTGCTGATTCAGTGCCTTGTGCTTATTTGGAGTGCTTATTTCTTAAGCACTTTCACTGCAGTTGCATAATCCCACAAACAAGCACATGTTTTTCTATTTTTCTTAGATTCATAACATTATTTTAGAGTTTTCCTGAATTTTTCACATTTTTCTAGGACAGTTTACTATTTTTCCTTAATTAAAACAGTTTTTAAGTCATTTTGATAAGCCTTTATTGCAATTAATTCACAAAAAGTTCAAAAAAATAATTTTTCATTTTTCTTAGGTTAAGATAAATATAAAAAGTAAAAAAAGTAATTTTCCAGATTTTTCATAGTTTAATTTGTAATTTTTAGTAATTTAATTAGTTTTTAATAGTTTAAAATTCATAAAAAATAGAAAAATAATCAGAAAAATACAAAAATAGTTTTGAAAATTCTCTTTTGATATTTTAGATTTTTCTAAGTCATAATTTTATTTTTCTAGCTTTATTTCATATTTTTTTGTATTTTAGGTTATTATTTAATAGTTAAAAATAGTTTTTAATTAATAATAATTAGATAATTAGTTATAAGAATAATTTTCTTTTTCTTAAAATTTTCTTATATCATTAGGTTTGTAAAAATATCATTTTCATATTTTTAGGGTTAATATTGTGTAAGTTTCACGTTTTGTTTTGTACGTAACGTAATTTTAAATTAAGTTTTATAAAAACATAAAAGCAAAAACATCATTTTGATTATAGTGATAGCGTTTATTTAATATCTTTTATCTTTTTAATTTCCTTTAATTTGTATTTAAGCCGTTGTAATTTATACACTTTCTCTGTAGTTATAATCAATCAAATCTCTGTATCTGTTCAAATCTTCTCGATCACTAAACGTTTGACTATTCTCGCACGGCTCGTTGGGACTTAACGACATGGGGAAACACTATACTCTCCTGGACTTCATTGCATTTGTTTCCATACTGTTTTAAGTTTGTTACAGTTAGCCATTCACAAGTGGCTAGCTTGCGTGATTAAACTTGACTGTTTGGGAGCGAATCAAATTTTGGCGCCGCTGCCGGGGAGTTGTGCTAATTATCCTACGTTTAGCAGATTAGTGATTTGAATAATCACTCCTTGTTCATACCATCTATCTATATCTATATATATTCTTATAAAAAATCCAAAAACCCAAAAACATCCAAAAACGTATAAAACACAAAAATATTTTTCTTTTGTTTCTATATATGTATCAAATATAAAAATACAAAAAGATTTGTCGTTTTCTGAGTTTAATAATAACAACATAAAAGATTACCACCGCAAACCAAGGCAGTGTACTACCTAACTGGGGGTACGACCATAATAAGTTCCCGAACCAAAGATTTAAAACTTACCTTTGTGTCCTTGTGAGTGGTGTACCTTTTTCAAAGAAGCCATTCATACTGTGATTATTGGTTTAAGTTCACTGTTGTTTTGCCTCGATCTTGTTTTAATTGGATTTGTTGTTATATCTACTTGTCAGAACCAGAAAACCCAAAAAAAAGATTCTTCTTACCCCATTTTCACCAATTTCATAATTCCTTTCCTTAACTCTGAGATCCCTTAGAGTTAACTTTAGTGCATGCGCACTCGTTCTTCTAGATCATTGAGTCCTTTTCGTGAGCTAGCAGAAATTCCTAGAAGACGTTCTCGTAGACGTGCTGCCCAAATAGTCGAACCCGAGATTCGTACTATTTCAAACAACAATATGGCAGACGAACGAACTATGGCGGAAATGCTCCAGGCACCCACCGAGGGTTATGGAGATGCCATCATTCTACCAGTAATCAACTCTGATCACTTTGAATTGAAGACACATTTGATCCAACTTGTGTCTACAAATCAATTCCACGGGTTTGACCGAGAAGACCCGTATGCACACATCCGTTGGTTTAACAAGTTGACTTCAACTATCAATTTCAAGGATGTGCCACAAAAAGTCATCAAGTTGATGCTATTTCCATTCTCACTTGAGGGGACAGCCCGGATTTGGCTGGAAAAAGAACCCCCTCGATCCATCGAAACTTGGGAGGAACTTGTTCAAAAGTTTGTCAATCATTTCTTTCCTCCATCAAAGACGACTAATCTTAAAAATGAAATTTCTGGATTTCGTCAAAATTTCGATGAAAACTTTGGAGAGGCATGGGAGAGATTCAAAGATCTCCTCAGGAAATGCCCCCATCATGAATTCACGGAGCTTCAACAAGTCAATATCTTTTACAATGGGTTGAACGGTAACGATCAAGATTCTTTGAATGCAGCCGCCGGTGGCAATATCTTGAATCGTAAGCCTAAAGATGTGATTGAGATTTGCGAGCAAAAATCAAAAGTTCCTATTTCTCGCAACAAAGTCAATACTCCTAACCCTCCTGCTTCTTCATCCAGTAACTCTTCTGAGTTAGCTGCTCCGATAGCAGCTCTAACGGATGCCATCCGTTGTATGATTAAGGATGTTAAGGAAATCAAAAGCGAAATTCATAAGCCAGAACCAATCAAAGCCGTAAAAAAGGTGTGTGAAACTTGTAGTGGTCCGCATGCGTATTATGATTGTCAAGCAACCGATGCTTCCTTTTACCAAGCTCCCGTAGCTTCGGTAAACCACAATCAATACCGACCACAAGCTGATCCTCATTACCGTGCATCTAGCGGTATGACACCACCTGGTTTTCCTCCTGTGCAAAACCATGGCAATCAAAATCGCTTTGTTCCGAATCAAGGACAAAATTTCAATAACTCTCAAAATTTCAATCAAAACCGGAACAATTTCAATCCAAATCAGCAAACCTATCAACAACCTTCTCATGCTCCCCCACCAAATGACTTCATGAAAATTACTGAGTCAAGCATACGTTCAATGCAAACTCAGATCAATAACATGAGGGTTGAGCTAAAGAAGGAAATTGATACCACAATGTCTCGGCAGACAAATGAGTTGAAGAATATGATGAGCAGTTTCATGAACATGAATATGAACCAAGCTTCATCATCTTCTGGAGGACTCCCAAGCAATACAATTACTAATCCCAATGCCGAGTTGAAAGCCGTCACCACTCGTAGTGGTAAGACGCACAATGGACCTTCGACTCCAATGCCCCCTCCTCCTATAGCATTGAGTCAAGTTACCAAGGATACAACGGACAAGGTGCAATTCTCAAGCCCACGAAGTACCGCACACGTCCCACCTTCGGTAGTCCAAGCTTTAAGTCCAGAACCCGAAGTTCCGAAGACAAATTCTGAGCCCGAAATGACTTCCGTCCCGGCTCAAAAGTCTAGTCAGCTTCCTTACCCATCAAGAATGAATGATGAGAAGCTCAAAGACAAAAACAAAGAGAAAATGGAAAAATTTTTCCAAATCTTCAATGAGCTTCACTTTGATATAAGCTTCGTTGATGCTCTCGTTCTAATGCCTAAATTTGCATCCACGCTTAAAGGCTTACTGACCAACAAAGATAAGCTATCTGAGATGGCTAAAACCCCTCTCAATGAGCAATGCTCAGCGGTCCTTCTCAAGAAGCTTCCCAAAAAGCTTGAAGACCCGGGCAGATTTTTAATCCCGTGTGATTTCTTGGGGATGGTTCAATGCTCCGCCTTGGCCGATCTTGGCGCTAGCATTAACCTCATGTCACTCTCAGTATGGAAGAAACTGTCTCTTCCTAAACTTTCATCCACTTGTATGACACTCGAGCTAGCGGACCGTACCATAACTCGTCCACTTGGGATAGCCGAGGATGTCGTGATGAAAGTGGGAAAGTTTCACTTTCCTACTGACTTTGTTGTTGTAGACTTCGATGCAGATCCTAGAGTTCCCCTCATCTTAAGGAGAGCTTTCTTGAGAACGAGTCGTGCTCTGATTGATGTGTTTGCTGAAGAGTTGACCATACGGGTTGACAACGAAGAGCTCACGTTAAAAATCAACCAGAACTCCAAACCTCTGTACAAACAGAGTGTTGCCACAATTGATCAAAGATCTGAAAGATTCAATGCAACACTCTCAAATTTCTCGGTTAAGAGGAGTTTTCAAAAACGTGTTGAGCTCAAAGCTTTGAAAATCAACCCTGGTTCAAACAAATGGTTTGAAAGTTGTACCAGGGAAGTCAAGAGTATTCTTGATGATGATGATCTAGAATCGGAGACTTTGTCGGAAGTAGTGGAAACTGCTAGCTCTAAGAGCACACCACTTGTCCCACCTCCGGAATCAGTTTGTCGCATCGAGTTTGTTAACTCTGTGGATGAAACCAAACTCTCTTCAGTTTCATCTGAATTGGATGATGATATTTGTGATCCAATGGGAGACATCCTTCCCATTGATGAATTGCTCAAAAATGATCCATCATCTTCTAGTCTTATTCCCGACTCTTCCATCCCTTCTCTCACTCCTGATGAGGAAGATGACAACTTTTGGAATGAAGTCGATGCCTTTCTTAGTGATGAGTCAATTCCAACAGGAATTGATAATACTTACTTTGATTCGGAGGGAGACATCCTTTTTCTAGAAAATCTGTTTATTGAAGAACCGTTTCCCACCCTCCCTCCCGGACATCTTATTGACAATCACCATATAAGCTTCAAGTTTAAGCTTAAAAATGTCAAGAATGGTGATTTGCTTCTTTCTGATGAGGAATGGACTTGCATTCTCATGTACGTCTTTATTTCATTCTTCACAGATGGTGTGGTTGCTCTTTCCCTTTTCTCTTTCGGGAATGAGGACACCATCTTTGACCCCGGTATCATCCATTATAGTTTCTACTATTAACAATACCGCGGTTGTGTCTCGTCGGTGTGGAACTTTCTGATGTTCATATGTTTGTTAACACTGTGAACGAAAGTCCGATTGAGATTGGTTTTCCACGTTACTTTCCCCATGAACAAATGAATTCGGGGTCGAGTCAAGCTAGCGACTCGGTAATCAAAAACAGTAGCATGCCATATGGGTTGTCACCCATATTTCTGAGCTGTCTGAAGTTTGTTACGGTTAGCCATTCACAAGTGGCTAGCTTGTGTGACAAAACTTGACAGTTTAGCTTCTTCTTTCTACTTTCTACCACCCTAGTGTGGGGGAGTTGCCCCACATGTTGTGTATATATATAAAGTTTCAAAAAAAAATAATAAATAAATAAATAAAAAAATAAATAAATAAAAATCTTGCTAAATAATGGCCATAGTATTTCCCTTTTACATTCTATGTTTCGGCATAACCGCCGGTACTTTGAATATTGAGGGCAATATTCAATTCTAGTGTGGGGGGGAATTCTCACGAATTTTATCATGTAATTATACCACCTAATTCCCCCATTTTTGGCCAAAATGTTTTTTGGAGTAAGTGTTCTTCACTTACTCATCATTTGGTTATCAGTCCGCCTTGTCTAATAAACAAAAGGATTGGCTAATCCAGGAGCAAATGGCTCTTGGTAAAGATATCTCAAATCCGTTGACGGCTTGCAATTTGCCCAAAATTGTATGGTAGTCAGCTCACCATATCCTAAAAAGTGAAGAGTTGGCTAGCCCGCAAGTTTATGGCTTGTGGTAAAGGCAGTGGAAAAACCATAATTGGTAATCAGCTCACCAAAGATAATATTGATAATTTATCTAAGAGTTGGCTAGTCCAGAAGCAAACGGCTTCTGGTAAAGACAAATCAAAACCGTTGAAAGCTGGTGATTTGCTCAAAATCACATGGTTATCGGTGTACCATGGTTCTTACTTGAACTGAAACATTTGGCTACTCCAGAAGTAATGGCTTTTGGTAAAGAGATTGAAATCCATTAATTTTTCTAAAAACATTGCTAGGGACTAGCAATATCTTAGTGTGGGGGATTGATGAGTGTCTAAATACTCATCATTTTTGTACTGTTTAGAATGCCAAAAACATCTGAAAACACTCAGAAAGACATCAAAATGATGAAAATATCACAAATCAGTGTTTTATGTGTTTTAAATGCAAAAAGATCAAAATCAGATGAAAAACGTATCAAGTTTGCAAAATTGGCAGTTTTAGTCCCCCAAGTTTCAAAAGTTGTCAAAAACAGTCCCTGGTAAAGAAAAATATCATTTTAAGTCCTTAGGGATTCCTAAGTTGTCAAAATTGGTCCTTGAGATTTAAATTTACAAATTTACAACTTTGGTCCTTTAACTTTCAATAATTACAACTTAGGTCCCTTAACTTTCAATAATGACAAGTTAGGTCCCTAAACTTTCAAAGATTGTCAAGTTTGGCCCTTGGGTTATAAAATCAGAAATTGGCAGGATTGGTCCTTCAAAAATCAGAAATTGCAAACAAGTCCTTGTCATTAACTAAACCTAGACTTGTCAAAATAGATATGACCCCCTGCCATTTAAACCCTTTTGACCCATGCCTTCCTTTTTGAACCTTTGGTCAAACACAGTAAAACAAACCAAAACCCGCCATACCTTATCTTCTTCCCCACAAGTTGCCCTGCAACCTCAGGCACTCTCCCATCACCTTTCCACCCCCTCATCATCATACTCAACAACTTTACCCACTACAATAAATGCCGCCCCCCCCCCTAGCAGCTAGTCTCAGAGTCAACAGGTCAAAAACTTGTTTCCCGCCAAAAATGATCCAAAGGCCAAGATTGTCTCTAGCCATCCAATGGCTCAAAACATAGCTGGGATACACTCAGAGGAGAGAGATAAGAAGATTGGGAGTATAAAAGAAAGAAGAAGAAGCTTGTCCAAGGAGTAGTTAGTTTTAAACATTTTTGTATGTCGTTTTTAATAGTAGTGTCTTAATTTAAGCTTAAAGTTGTAATTCTCTGTTTTTATGTACTTACTTCAAGTTATCTTATCAATATAAACAATTTTCAAGTATCAACTCAAGTGACATTTCCATTTCATATATTTCAGTTCACTGTGCAAAAATTCAATGTCCAACTCTTATATTTAAAACTTCAATAAGCTTCAATTAAACTCAAACAAGTTTAGTTAAGCTTAACATAGCTTATTGTAAGCTTGGAATTAAGTTTTAAGCACATTTGGTGTATGGTCAAAGAAAGTCAACTGTGAAGCAAATTTGGTTCAAACAGGTTGGAAATGGAATGGGATTGATGCAGGCTGGAAATGGGGTGATTATTAGTCTATTGGATTGGTTTAGATAGGATAGTGGCTCTGGTTTCATTCAGTTTCAAGCCAAAGTGGCTAGGACCCTTTGTAAGTGTAATTTCAAGGTTTTCATTGCATAATCTGCTTTTTGTAGTTATAATCTGTCAAACCTATTCAATTAGTGTTAATTAAGTTAGCTTAACATAGTTTGATCATTAATGTTGGCTAGGTAAGAGATTAGACCAGTTTTATTTGCAAATCATTTGTTAAAAGAGTGTTTGGATTTGCTGTCAAAACCTTGTTAAAGGTTTAGTCAGTGGTAAACTCTTGTTGTCTTATGTTTGTTTAGTCTATTTGTGCTCATATCTGTCTTAAACTGGTGCCTGCTAACCTTTAAAGTCAACATATCATATATCTGTCTCAATCTGCTTAACTGTTATGAATTAGACAAATCAAAATCTTGTTCTGTGTTTAAATTACATAGAAATAGATTGTATTGAGCTTAATTCCTCATATTACATCATATGCAGTCCTTAAATTGGTTCTAAAGTTCACAAAAGTCAAAGCTTTAAAATCTGTCAAAAGTCAAATATCTTTGCAAAAACCAGTTTTAAGCCCAGCTAGAAAGATTTTTCACAGGTTCATTATTGGTCCAAATCAAGTGAGACTTTTTGATCTTAAAACCTCAACTGGTCTACTTTCTTGTTGTCAGTTTTATAGATTTTTGGAAATTTTCTATAAGCTTCAAACAAGCTTGTCCAACAGGGCTTATTTGCCCTGTTCACTCAACTCAGTTAACACTGAGTTTTCTCAGTATATTGCATAGCTTGGCAAAAGCTCATAAGAGCTTGTCCAAGGCTGATTTTTGGTTTACTTGCACTTAGCCAGGTCTAGTTTAAAGTCCAACTTCTGGTTTTCAATTACTTGCTTATTTGAGTGCTTATTTTCCAGCTACAAGTAGCACCCAAGTCTGTTTTTTTTTGCACTTAATCTAAAAAAGCCATGACTGTGTAATTTTCAATTCAGAGGTCAAATCTTGTTGTAATTTGTTGCTTTTGGGTAGTAATAGCTTATTATAGCTTCTGTGAAGGATTGGTGCTGATTCAGTGCCTTGTGCTTATTTGGAGTGCTTATTTCTTAAGCACTTTCACTGCAGTTGCATAATACCACAAACAAGCACATGTTTTTCTATTTTTCTTAGATTCATAACATTATTTTAGAGTTTTCCTGAATTTTTCACATTTTTCTAGGACAGTTTACTATTTTTCCTTAATTAAAACAGTTTTTAAGTCATTTTAATAAGCCTTTATTGCAATTAATTCAGAAAAAGTTCAAAAAAATAATTTTTCATTTTTCTTAGTTTAAGATAAATATAAAAAGTAAAAAAAGTAATTTTCCAGATTTTTCATAGTTTAATTTGTAATTTTTAGTAATTTAATTAGTTTTTAATAGTTTAAAATTCATAAAAAATAGAAAAATAATCAGAAAAATACAAAAATAGTTTTGAAAATTCTCTTTTGATATTTTAGATTTTTCTAAGTCATAATTTTATTTTTCTAGCTTTATTTCATATTTTTTTGTATTTTAGGTTATTATTTAATAGTTAAAAATAGTTTTTAATTAATAATAATTAGATAATTAGTTATAAGAATAATTTTCTTTTTCTTAAAATTTTCTTATATCATTAGGTTTGTAAAAATATCATTTTCATATTTTTAGGGTTAATATTGTGTAAGTTTCACGTTTTGTTTTGTACGTAACGTAATTTTAAATTAAGTTTTATAAAAACATAAAAGCAAAAACATCATTTTGATTATAGTGATAGCGTTTATTTAATATCTTTTATCTTTTTAATTTCTTTTAATTTGTATTTAAGCCGTTGTAATTTATACACTTTCTCTGTAGTTATAATCAATCAAATCTCTGTATCTGTTCAAATCTTCTCGATCACTAAACGTTTGACTATTCTCGCACGGCTCGTTGGGACTTAACGACCTGGGGAAACACTATACTCTCCTGGACTTCATTGCATTTGTTTCCATACTGTTTTAAGTTTGTTACAGTTAGCCATTCACAAGTGGCTAGCTTGCGTGATTAAACTTGACTGTTTGGGAGCGAATCAATTGCACTCAAAGATACATTGTATCTAGCCAAAGATCCATGGTTCAACCCATGACCCATGACCCATAACCAAAATACCCATGGGCAAAGAGGAGCGTTCCACAGATCCCTAGCTTTGTGCTAGCCGGATCCCTAGCTTTGTGCTAGCCGGATCCCTTGTGTACAACAACTAGATTTTTCCTCTATAAATAGTGAGTCATTTCTTCATTATTTCTCATCCCTTTCCAACACACTTTCTCCTCTGAGTTAAATCTCACTAACCTTAGATCCAAGAGATCTATGTTTGTAGTTTTTTTTTGTGTGATCTTCTAGGTTCCTCTTAAAGGCAAGATCACCACCTTTGAAGTCGAACAAGCTCAAGTCCATGAGTTGCCATGCTTCCTCATCATCAAGGCTACTGAAGTCTTCTTGTTGATGATTCTTTTTCTTGAAAGAAGTGTAGTGTTGAAGACATTAGTGAAAGATGTCTCAAGTGTCAAGACGAAGATATTAGTGAAGGGTATCTATCCTCTATAGGATAAGCACTTGTGGTAGGTGCTTAGAAGTCAAGACAAAGAAGCATTAGTGAAAGGTGCTTAAAAGTCAAGACAAAGAAGCATTAGTGAAAGGTGCTTAGAAGTGAAGACACAAGACATTAGTGAAAGGTGTCTTGTAGATCTAGTCAAAGACATTAGTGAAAGGTGCCTTAGATGTATATTCGATATGGTGTGTTTCGATGTACAAGATAGACTAGTATTAGATCCAAGGATATTGATATCCTTGATGATGTTGTAAAGGAGTAGATCTCCTTTGGGATTAGTCGTTGGTGTAGTGTGGTAGTAGTTCCTCCATTGCAATGGAACTAGGTTCTTAGCCTAGTACCTAATAAAGGGTAGGTGACGTTGTGAAGGTGTAGTTCACCTTGGAGTGAAAGAACTAGGTACTTAGCCTAGTACCTTATAAAGGGTAGGCGGCGTTGTGTAGGTTTGGTTCACCTTGGAGTGAAAGAACCCGGTGGTTAGCCTAGCACCGAAAAAAGGGTAGGCGACGTTGTGAAGGCTTCTCCGCCATAAGGAGATTGGTGTAGTGTTTACGAACTCTCGAGTAGGTGACTCGGGGAGTGGAGTAGGGCAAGGAAGGTGTCCTTGTAGCCGAACCACTATAAATACTCGCGTTGTGGTTTTGTGCTTCTTACTCTTATCTTTTCATTACATATCTTTATATGCTTGTTTATCAACATCCAACACACACAACCAAATAGATTGACATACTTCGATCTAAATAGTTTAAAAGGAAGTTTTAATTGGTAAAACTATTCAACCCCCCCTTCTAGTTTTCCACATTATGCTACAAGATGAATGCATGACATCTTTGTACATATTTGATTTGACACCATAAATCAAAACTAGTACCCTTTATAAAAATTAAGTTAGTGCCATCTTGATAACATCAAATTATCCTGAATATTTAGTGTCAATTTCTCCCGGTAATGCTTGTAATTTATATCATTTATATGGATTTACGCTTGTTTTCCATTATATTCCACTTTCAGGTAAATTACAAGCATTGGAGCTAAAGAGACGCGGAATTGGAGAGCTTATTGAAGATTTATCATAGTATGCTAACTTTGAAGAAGTTACGGCGTAACTCCTTTCTCACATTACGTCGTAACTAAAGCGTGGCTCAGAAAACCAACTTATCAGAAGATTACGGCGTAACTCTCCCAAAGATTACGTCGTAACCATATTAGGTCAAATGAGGATCCGCGCCGCTGATAATTACGCCGTAACATATGCATCAACTACGGCGTAACCAAGATTTATTGAAGATACGGCGTAGCCCCTTCTAAGGTTACGCCGTAACCAGCAGATCTAGTGTAATTTATGAAGAAGTTATATGTTACGGCGTAACTATTTTATTAGTTACGCCGTAACCAAGATCTAGCCTATAAATACCCCATGATTTCCAGCATTTCAAATCATCCCATTTCACACGCAACAATCAGAGAACGTGAGAAGAAGCCAAAGGCAGATCTAGAGGAGCATACGAAGCTATCTCCAAGGGAGAAATCACTCCCCTACGATAAGCATTAGCTTTTTATCTTTTATTTACTTTTGATTCATGTATTTCGTAACTCTAAACATTGAAGTGATTTGTATGGTTAATATGAGCGGCTAAACACCTCTTGGTGTTGGCCTAGTTATGATTCCTTAATTGTTTTGTTTGCGTTTACATTGCTTCCGTATAATTATTTCTAAGTGTATGCATGCATATTTTATTGGTAGCTACCCTTGTCTCGGTAGTTTTGAATGGCGGTAGAGGCTAGTTGCTTAGGAGATATGACCAACTGACCCTAAGTGAGTAGACTGAGACCGGAAGGGTAAGATATGACCAATTGACAACCCTTTCTACTTGTGCGATTTGACCAACTGATCACCTACCGTTTAGATGAACTTAAGAATTAGGGGGTGAGTGTCTAAAATGCTAGCGCCCGGGCACTCACTATTATAAGCCTAGCATGTAGCGGAACTTAATGACTTGGCTTAGGGGACCAGGAACAACTGGACTTATGAGGGGACACCTGACTTCTCCAGTGGTGGCTCTTTGCTGATAGGTTAGGGCGAACTAACTAAATGATGTCCTCTCGACTTTGACCCCACCTGAAGTAATTGGAAGTAATTAGACGTAAACATTACTAGCTAGGATGAGTAACTAGGTTAGCACCACTCTTCTCTATTGATCACATCCTTTGCCTTTATGTTCTTTAGTATTTAATTAGTTAATTCGATATCTAAACCATCTTAAAATCTGTGACACCTAGACTTAGTATTAATCCACACACATAGCTCATGGGACGACCTCGGTTTTACCAAATACTACACTACACACGACCGGGTACACTGCCCGTTAGTACATTAGGGTAGACCATAGGTATAACGAGACATTATAAATATTAAAACATGGTCAGTAAAACCTGCATCACATCTAGTTAAAGGAACACTTGAAGTTGCAATTTACGTCATGTGGGAACTTGGCGAGATTGTGATGGATATGTAAATATTCATGTGAAGTCAGACCTTGCATGGACACATTTGTAGTTTTTTAAGTTAGACGACTTAAATTGAGTAGTAAGTGAGAACTGGACTCAAGGCACAAGATGGGGATAAAACATGTTTACATTTGCAATAGCGTTGGAAAATGTAAATCCCATAATGATCTTGGAATTGAAAAATGTTTGCCAATTATTGTTCGATAGATTACCTTATTATATGCTTTCGTTACTAGCAGATCAACTGATTTAATGAACCTATGATAATTTGGATCATAGTTTTCGAGAAAAATATATGGTTATATGTTTATATTACCTTGGGTATATTTTATTTTCTTGAAAAATTGTATTATCGAAAATACTAATTGATTGTCAATTGTAGTTCAAGAGCAACTCAAAGGGTTAAGTTTGAGTCCCCGGATCGTTCCTAGCGAAGGATGAATGGAGTTTAATAACTTACGTCGCGTTTTACGGGTTTTTGAATGGGAAATAAGGGAGAATAATGGGGTTTTACACTATGATAATAAAACATACACTAAAACAAACTCAATAAGCATATAAAACAATAATGTAAAGCACAATTAACCTAAAACGCAATTTAAACCTAAAAACGCAACTACGGGAATTTTAAAAACGCGAATTAAAACCAAATTATGCAATTTAAACCTTTAGGAATGTAAATCTAATTTTTCTAAGTACTAAAAGACAAAAGAAAATTTTGGGAAAAAGCGGAATATTTTTTTGACTTTTTAAATAATTATTATGAATTAAAAACTAAAAACTAAAAAACTAGTTATTAAAAATATTAAAACTATTTAGAAAATTATGAAATTTTGCATAAAAATACTTTATGATAATGCCAATTTAGGAAAAATTTTAAACTGGAAAGATAAGCTCTGTATAAGCTACAATAAGCTCAAACAGTTTATAAAGCCAAAAAGATCAAGAAGCCCTTAAATGAATTAATTGTGAAGACTTAGACGAGAAAAGACCCAAGGGCATGATGGTTTGGTGTGTTGGTTTGTGGGACGTGTGTGGGTCGACTGACCTCGGTTCGAATCCTAGGCAGTGACCTTTTTTTGCAAAAACTTTTTGTTTTTTAGTATTTTTTCTTTTTTTAAAAGCTGAGAGAATAAGCTCAAGTAAGCTTGTAAAAAAATTAAATCTTATAAAAATCTATTTTGTAATAAGCAGTAACAACTGATTAATGCTAAATGAGTGATAGTTATGGATTAAGCTAAAAAAAACCTAAACTAATGGATATTGGAGACAAATATAAGCAACTTAAAAGCTAATTGTGGAGTTTGATAGAACTCCTTGAGATCGTTTTGAGCCTTAGGGTTTAACAATAACATATACATACACAGCGGAATAACAAAGAACAATTATGTTATTGACACAAGGTTTTCATTCACCATAGACGTTTATAGGAACACGTCTAGATAACTAAACTACTAACTAAACTAATAACCTAGGCGTTTACAATAAACTACATGCCTAGGACACACACACACACACCTTTAGTCGACTACATTATGGAAGACATGTATATGAAACCTACACCTATGTCCTCTTTATATACTAGAGGATTAGGGTTTACAAAATACTACAAAGGACTAATAAATAAAACTTCTTTTGCAAGCAAGTCCTTCCATCTTTTTGTAGGTTTCCTTCTTGTCGTATTAAGTCCCTCTTGTTTCATTCTTTTTGTCTTATCAACTCAAACGTATAATTCCCAACAATCTTCCCCTTGATAATGACAAAACCATTCTTGAACGAACTTCCCTATACGAAGTAGAGAAATTGAGATCAGGGATCTCACCATGAATGAAACAAGTATGTCTTCCTTTTTCTTCCCCTTAATCCATGCCATGCCACTCAAACATCTCTTCCCCTTTTTGTTATTATCCAAATAGGGAACGTATGCAAATAATAATCTTGACCACCACGAACCAATATCATACTTCCAATCTAAGCCGTTCAATGTTTCAAATTGCCCTCCATGAAGAACACCAAAATGCTTACTAAAAAGGAATCCAAAACAGTAGAAAACTCCAACTAGCAGTAGTAATAATGATCAACAGTAGTAAAAATCAAACACTTCCCTTGAATGGTGCATGGACATCAAATGATTCTTCAAATCTGTAAGCTCCTTGTAATGATTACTTGTGAAGAAAACTAAGAATAACAAATTTGATGAAGAAGTAAAATAACCCAAACTTGTGTCTTATGTCTTGTACTATCCACGTGACGTTGAACTTATACTGCTAACCAAAAATATAAGTAGATCGCAACCTATTGACAAAATCCTCATCTTTAATGAGACACTGAGCAGTACAATGTAACTCCTTTAAGTGATAGTTTACTAGGTCTTCATCCATCCACCCCTTGACCTATGAAAACTAGATTTTGCAAGTCTTCGTCAACATTCTTTAAGCACGAACAAGTTATCTACAAAGTGTAACACCCACTTTGAGATATGATAAGAGCACGAATCTGTGTAACTCAACGACAACATTAAATTAATGATATTCAACCTTCTTCGTAATCACCTATTCAATAAATCTTCAAACCGAGCTTTTTAAAACCTTTAAGAACAAATACCAATCTTCTTATGTGTGTGAACGAAATCCCATGTGTGTGTTGCCAAAAAATCTCAGTACCAAAAACTTGTACAACTTCCCCTCAATTCCAAAACAAGCCTATTAGCAACACTTTTTCTGTCACTAAACTGTCGCTAATCTGTCACTATGTTGCATTCTCCTTCCTCCCAAATCTGTTAGTGACGCTTTTTCTGTGACTAAACTGTTGCTAAACTGTCTCAAATCAGCAACACTAATATCCATGAGAAAGAAAAACCTTCACTGGACCCATGATCTATCCCAACCAATAGGAATATTCAATAAACTTGGTAATCATCAGTTGCTTGTATTCATACGAGCAGTACTTGGCTTGTAGGGGGAAAATATTAACCATATAACATGGGCAGTACCTTGAAATATAACAGTACAAACTGAAAATCGCAGCACTACCTTCGAGTATAAACAGCAGTACTTTGAACAAGGAGCAGTACTTTGACAAAGAGCAGTACTTTGACAAAGAGCAGTACTTTGACAAAGTGTAGTATTTGACAAAGAGCAGTACTTTGACAAAGTGCAGTACTTTGACAAAGAGCAGTACTTTGACAAAAAGCAGTACTTTGACAAAGTGCAGTACTTAGACAAAGTGCAATACTTAGCTTTAATTGTGCAAGCAGTAGTAAACATATTGTAACAGCAGTAGTTACGCATAAGCACGAGCATCAGTTCGTAAAACAATCTAGTGAGCAGCAGTACAAATCAAACAATCGGTAGGAACCCACAACATCATCGATCCACAAATGAGTAAAGGGTTATTAATAATTGGTTTTGACTCCCTCGTAGCAGTAATACACGTAAGCTAGTAACATTATCACTCCAGTTCCTCTCCATCTTTGTCAATTATTCTTTCATAAGCATGAACACAGCAAACCAGCACTCAATAGAAGGAAAACCCTAAAATTCGTTTTTGAAAACCTTTGTCAGCAGCCATATTCGACAGCCTGTAACATTTGTAAAAAAGCTCAGATCGACGATCCCTCTGGTGGAACGTTAGATAGCTATATAGAGAACGTCCACCCAAAATTTCGTCACGATCCAACGGTTAACGAAAAAGTTATGATCGATTCAAAACAGTGCTGTAGTAACCTTACGAAACTTTTTCAGTTTCTGCAGCAGATTTCGACAGCTTATAACTTTTGATTGAGAGCTCTAATTGACAATCCCTCCGGTGAAACGTTAGACGGATATACGGAGATGCACCATAAAAAATTGTAGCTTGATCCAACGGTTCAAGAAAAAGTTATGCCCTCTTGAAAACAGTGCTGCAGAAGTATTACGAAAATTGTTGAAATTCGATTTTCTTCTTCCTTTTTCGCCAAAAAACCTTGTGAATCCCTAGGTAACGAGCTCCCCTGGCTCTGATACCAATTGTGGAGTTTGATAGAACTCCTTGAGATCATTTTGAGCCTTAGGGTTTAACAATAACATATACATACGCAGCGGAATAACAAAGAACAATTATGTTATTGACACAAGGTTTTCATTCACCATCACCTCCAATTATATTAATAACGTGTTATCTAAACTATAACAAGGATTAAAGACTTGATCTTGGAGGTTAACTAACACTAACTAACCCTAGACGTTTATAAGAACACGTCTAGATAACTAAACTACTAACTAAACTAATAACCTAGGCGTTTACAATAAACTACACGCCTAGGACACACACACACCTTTAGTCGACTACATTATGGAAGACATCTATATGAAACCTACACCTATGTCCTCTTTATATACTAGAGGATTAAGGTTTATAAAATACTACAAATGACTAATAATAAAACTTCTTTTGCAAGCAAGTCCTTCTATCTTTTTGTAGGTTTCCTTCTTGTCGTATTAAGTCACTCTTGTTTCATTCTTCTTGTCTTATCAACTCAAACGTATAATTCCCAACACTAAACTAAAGCTAGAAACTACTAAGGTGAAATTAGATAAGCTACTGAGACCATGAATAAGCAAGATCAAGAATTCTATAATCATTAATCCAACAAATAAGCACTATTTCTTGTAACATAATGGATTTCACAAACACATCATTCCAAATACATAAGAGGCGTATATAAGGTTTTAGAGAGAGAAAGTTTTAGAGAGACAAAGGGAAGAGAGTTGGGAACTATGTAAAACAAAGAAAAATGGTATAGAAGCTCCAACCCTCTACCTTGGGAGGTAGAGGGTATTTATAGTGTCTTACAATAAACGCCTCCTACGGGCTGTGGATCAGGTATACAGTGGGTAAAGACCCGTCCGTCATCCACGGTTTTACTTAACTAACTTTTTACTAACGTTAAATAACTATGACTACGAGCTTTCTAATGATTACATATACTTGAGGTGACCGACACTTTAAGGACTGAATTTTCTAATTCCTAACAATCTCCCCCTAAGGGAGGTCACCTCAATTTACACAGAATACAACCAGATATTTCATTGAGATTGTTCTTGATTTCTTGTTTAAGTTTTTTGCTCAGTAGCTCGTAGTCATTGATTCTTCATGTTATCCATGTTTGAAAAATTCAAGTGGAGGTCTTTAAATGATCCACGTGATGATGAGTTTTGAGCCAGCTTTGAGATCATCAGCTTGCATAAATTTCTGACTCTTCCATTGTGGTGTTGACATTATGTGACGTTGTGACAGTGGAACGACATGCTCACATTCTGGATCATGATTTCTTCTTATCAGAGTAGCGAAAGCTTTAGATGATTCATGATATTTGCAGCAGCGTAACAAAAGCATGGAGTGAGAATATCAGAGTCATTGATGCACTAATCATGATTTCTTTTGAAATGAATGTGATGTGTAAGCATGCGGCTATGGATTGACCTCTCCATTTTGATCAGCTGCAAGCGTCGGGTGTACCTGCATACAACAGTTAGCAATAAAGCGCACGAAAGTGTCTTTGATCACTTTCTTAGAATTGAGGTACACAGCCCACGGTTCCCCGTTGATCAGTACAAGTATTGCCTGTGATCAGGTAGGATTCTGAAGAATCTCCTTGATAGGGTTTCACAGCTGCTCTAGCTGTTCTCAAACCGGAACATCTCAAAGAAGACAACACGGAGTGGGTGAACCAGTGAATAGAGATTCACTGATTGATGAAATTGATTTGAAAAACAATCGTGTACTGCTCAAAATAAAGTGTTTTTGCAATACAACGAAGGTTTTAAAGAAAATCAATTTTCAATCATAAGCACCTTTTAATTTTAAAATATTAATACACAGTCGATGTGCTATAGAAAATATTTTTAAGCACAATGACCGGTTTTTCAAAGGTATCCGTCCAAACATAACCTGAACCAGGATTGATTCATAGATTTGAATCGCCCCATTGTTTCTGTTCAGCTGTCACATGGTTGATCTATTGGATAGATCTCACATGGTTGATCTATTGTTGGCTCTAGAAGGCTTTCCATCTTTATTGTGAATATGTTTGCATATCACTCAGATGTTCTGGCAATACCACAAGGATAATGCGTAGGACTCATAAGATATAATCTCTCTTTCCACATTGTGTGAAACAGAGAGTCTTCATTGACAATGTACTAATGAGATTTATTGATGATCTCGAGGCTCTAGACTCAATTGTGCACATTTGATTCCTATGCGGAGACTAGGGAGAGGGTCTCCTTCTTCAATATCAACAATCTCTAAGAGAAAGTCGATAGATAATGTCGGTTCCCTGTGAGAATGAAACAAGCCCTTTTAAGAGGAACTTGAGTAGCTTGGGAAGTTGTAGTGCAGTGCGTCACTGGGTCCATGACGTCTTGTCTTCAATACCGGTGTTACCTCGGTAACAGCCAGTAACATATGAATTGAACCCGGTTTCTGCCCTAAGGTTGAGTTATTGGAGGGCTATTTGATTTCACCCTTTTCTCATTCAATTCTTTTTCATTCTTCAACCCCTTCAATGCTTACCGAGACTTCATAACTAGAACCTTGTTGGGTTTATTCCAGTTCTAGCTCTATCTCAGTCCGCACTCTTCCCATATCTCACTTTTCTCCTTTTTTTCATCATACCTAAGGACTTCTACACTATCTAGTGGATTGTCCCTGGGTAGATCCCTCCGGTTCTGGCGGATCGTGTGAACGAAATACCTAACCTAACCATCCTTATATCACCATACATAAAGTAAATTCATCGGTCTTTGGGTATTGTTCATCAGCCGTTTGAACCAATTGAAAAACCATTTGAAAAACAATCCAAGTACTTGTGACATATTAACAAAGCATTTTGTACCTGAATTGTTTTTGATATTTTAGAAAAACGGCTCCCCCTCAACATGTGCATTATATGTTTAAAATCATTTTGGCACATGGAGGCAAGAGGAAGAATTCGCTTCTTTTGATAAATATTTTCTAAAAATATCGATATTACTTTCAATAGAAATTGCTCCCCCTCAATATGTGCATCGAGTTTTGAAAGAGTTTTGCAAATATTATGGAAAGCCTGCACTTTGGAACAAATTAATCACGTTTCAATCCTTTTTGTTTTAAAATAGATGCTCCCCCTTAACATGTGCATGGAAAATTTAAAATCGTTTGGCACATGAATGGAGGAGAGTTTGCTAAACACTTATAAAACCAATTATCGAGTTATCAGTATAAATCCAATTTAAATCACAAATTCTCCCCCGATTACAATTTTCAAATCATTTGAAATTTGTGATCTTTATAGATTTAAATTGTTTTTGAAAGCTTTTGAGAAGAATTGTGACTTGCTTGTGAAAACATTTAACCGATAAGGATCAAATCTTCAGACTTTAAACTCCATTGTTAAAACATGCATGGGTATCTTTTGAAAACATAACATTAGCAAAGGTTTTGAATCAATTGTATAAAACATTGTTCATTTTGATTTTCCAAAAGTAAACCTTGCTCATTTACGTGCCAATTGTTTGAAAAATAACCTTTTTGATTGAATTGAAAACATTCTCCCCCTCAATCAATGACCAGAGTTGTTGATTGAGCTGTTAGAGAGTTTGACACAGATAAGCCCGGATGATTTTCAAAAATAGAGTACGAGGTATTTTCAAAGAAAAACTTTGTTTTCTTAAGATGAGAAATATTTTTCAGAAGAATCATTAGACGGAAAAATATTTTGGAAAGAAAACATTTGTCTTGTTGGTGACAAATATTTGTTTTAGGAATCAGAGCATGACATTTAAAAAATAAGATTAAACATGGCTTTGTTCTTTACTTTTTAAAACGGGTTACTGCCTAAAATGACAATAAACACCATTTTTCTCCGCCTCATTTTTTTTAAACAAATTATGTACATTCGAAGAACATCTAAAAACCCGTGACATTCTTTGAATGTCAACACAAAGTCCGTAGATGATATCGAATAAAGAAAAATATGACAAAATAACAATATTTTTGGGATTTTTCAAGATTTTATAATTTTTATAGATTTGGAAAATTTTATATTTTTCTATTTTCTTTTTGTGGGTTTTGAATTTTAAAATATATATATATATATATATATATATATATATATATATATTATATATATATACACGAGATAGATGGAGAAGAGAAAACCATTTACTCCTCGTCTTCCTCTTGAAGACGTTTGAGTGTTTCCGGTTGTAGGCTCTTTAGACCAAGTCGTGGAAGGATAAACTCAAAACGTTCTCTAGGAAGAGCTTTGGTGAAGATGTCTGCTAACTGGTATTCAGTCCTCACAAAATAGAGTTCTACCACACCTTTTTCCACTTGTTCCCGAATGAAATGATGTCGAATGTCAATGTGCTTTGCTCTTGAATGTTGAACGTTGTTGCAAGAGAGAGCAATGGCACTTTTGTTGTCACAATACAGAGGGATTTTGTTGAATTCAAAGCCATAGTTAGATAATTGGGATCTCA
Source organism: Chrysanthemum seticuspe (assembly GCA_019973895.1). Lineage (NCBI taxonomy): Eukaryota > Viridiplantae > Streptophyta > Magnoliopsida > Asterales > Asteraceae > Chrysanthemum > Chrysanthemum seticuspe. The sequence continues at coordinate 139,136,990 of BPTQ01000007.1, read as the reverse complement.
TCCATAGGATTTGAGCACAACAAGATGACATGGCTATGTATTCAGCCTCTGTAGAGGATATAGAAGTGCTCATTTGTTTCTTTGAAGACCAGCTCACCAGCTTATCACCCAAAACTAAGCACCTCCTGACGTACTTCGACGTGTATCTTGACATCCTGCATTGATCAGCATCTGCATAGGCTGTTAGTGACATACCGGTGTCATTCGGGTACCAAAGTCCCAAATTGATGGTTCCTTGGAGATACCGAAAGACCCGTTTAACCGCTTCAAGGTGATTTTTGGTAGGCTTAGCCTGGTATCTAGCACACATGCAAACAATGAACAGAATGTCTGGTCTACTGGCTGTGAGGTACATCAGGGATCCAATCATACTATGATATTTCGTTTGGTCTACCATGATCCCTGAGTGGTCCTCATCCAGTTTAGTACGCTCTATCATGGGAGTGTCAACAGGGTCACAAGAATCAAATCCAAATTTCTTTAAAATTTCATTAGCATATTTAGATTGATTAATAAAAATGCCTCTGGGACTTTGTGAAATTTGCAATCCCAAGAAAAATGACATTTGTCCCATCATTGACATTTGAAATTTAGAGCCCGTCTCCTTAGAACAACGGTCACATTCATTGGGGTCAGTCGAGGCAAAGATAATATCATCAACATAGATTTGAACGTGAATTAAATGTTTTCCTGACTCTCTGGTGAACAATGTCGGATCAACTGCTCCTTTGCTGAATCCAGTAGATAGAAAAAAAATTGATAGTGTATCATACCATGCCCTTGGAGCTTGCTTCAAACCGTAAAGAGCCTTCTTCAAGCGCTAGACATGAGTAGGATGCTCTGGATTCACAAAACCTTCAGGTTGGCTGGCGTATACAACTTCTTTAAGATCTCCGTTAAGGAAAGCTGTCATAACATCCATCTGATAGACTACCATGTTCTTACTTGCAGCATTAGCCAAGAAGATTCTAATTGCCTCGATACGAGCAACAGGAGCAAATGATTCTTCAAAGTCAATACCCTCCTATTGGCGGTATCCTTTTGCAACCAATCGAGCCTTGTTCTTTAAAACATCACCATGCTCATCAAGTTTTACTTTGAAGATCCACTTTAGAGCAATGATCATAGCACAGTCAGGAGCATGTACTAATTCCCATACATCTAGTCGATCGAACTCATGAATTTCTTCTTGCATGGCATTGAACCAGCTGTCTTGATTCATGGTAGTTTTAACGTCTTTTGGTTCGACCTTGGATAGTATGGAGTTGAAGAAGCACCATAAGGCATCAGTTGCAAGTTGTTTGCGAGTGGATACTGGACGAAAGGGATTTCCAATGATGTTGTCCATTGGGTGATCATGTGCCCATTTTCTAAGGTGTTCGTGTGGTTGTTGTTGAGAAACTGACGTAGCAGTGTCGATTTCTCCTGATGAAGATGGTTCTGCAGATGATTCAGGAGCAAATATGTTTTCTAATGGGGCATCTTCAGGAGTAGCAAAGGGATTCTCTTTATCAAGGGTGCTAGAACTGATTCCATGATGTACGCTCGATGATTGATGATTTATTGATGAGATAGAGTGATCAGCAGCAGGCGCTTCTTGACTTAACGACATAGAAACTGAAGGGTTAACTTCATTGACAGGGATAGGAGCAACCTCTGTTGATAGGAGCAACCACTGATAGGACTACTTGATGATGCGGGTCCAGAACTGGGTTGTCCTGGAGCCATTGGACCGGTCAGCTCATCGAACGTAACGTGAATTGTTTCCATGATATTTCGGGTTCTTTTGTTGTAGATTCGGTATCCTTTTCTGCTTGGTGCATATCCTACAAATACTCCAATGTCCGCTTTAGCTTTAAGTTTGCCTAAGTCTTGGCCCTCATTAGTTGGATAACACAATGCACCAAACACACGAAGGAATGAAAGATTAGGTTTTCGATTGTGGAAAAGTTCATATGGAGTTTTTCCATGAGAAGTGTGAATAAGGGAACGATTTTGAGTATAGCATGCAGTGGCAATGGCTTTAGCCCAGAGAAACATTGGAACCTTTGAGTAAATTAGCATTGTTCTAGCAGCTTCCACAAGAGTTCGATTTCGTCTTTCAACTACACCGTTCTGTTGAGTAGTTCGTGGAACACTTCTTTGATGACTGATTCCAACACTTTCATAAAACTCACTAAGTTGTTTATTAACAAACTCAGTTCCATTGTCTGTTCGGATGATTCTGACTGTTTTGTTAAGTCGAACTTGCAGCTGTTTGATAAGTTTGATGATGATATCTGGAGTTTCATCCTTTGTTCTCAAGAACTTAACCCATGTAAATCGAGAATAATCATCAACCACAACTAACACATATTTCTTCCCATAAATGTTTTGCACTCTCATGGGTCCACATAAATCCATGTGAATGGTATGAAGAACTTTCGTAACTGAGTTTGTAGGTTTGGGTTTGTGGGCATACTTCTTGCTTTTTCCCAATTGGCATGCTGAACAGAGATGATCCTTTTCATACTTTAGTCTAGGTAAGCCTATTACTAAGTCCTTTCTGGAAAGATCATTTATGGTGCCAAAGTTCAGGTGATTTAGACGACGATGCCATAACCATGACTTTGTTTTCGAAGCCTTTGACAATAAGCAGATTGGAGAAGACTTCATCATATCTTCGATAGAGATGGTGTATTGATTTGAACCACGTGCTCCTCTTAAAAGTTCTCTACCATCAAGTTCTCTAACGAAGCAAGTATGTTTTCTGAAGGCCACTTCTAGATCAGAATCACAGAATTGACCGACAGAGAATAAGTTATGACCAAGACCTTCAACGTAATATACCCTGGAGATAACACTATCACCGACAACATAGTCTCCATAACCCATAATTGCACCGAAATGATCATTCCCGAATCTAACAGTCCCGATTAATTTACTCACAAAGTTCATGAGCCGTGACCGGTCTCCAGTCATATGCTTGGAACAGCCTGAGTCCAGGTACCACAGAATGATTTGAACGATCTGCAATTGAACACATACAAGAATGGATAACTGGATAGTTGGGATCCCCATGCAAGAATGGGTTCCATTTGGTTAGTAACATTGATTGGAACACCCACATCAGAAGTAGAAACAATGGAATCATCAGCGATAGATGAAATGCTAGTGTCCGTATTTGACCTACTCAAAGTATGTTCACTTCTTAAAGGAATAGTTCTACCAGTAGGCATCCATTTCCTAATGGCATTGATCTAGATATTTTAGGGCACATCTCATTAAGATTGAATTTGCGGCCAGTAGGTATCCACTGATAACCTATGTTACTAAATTTCCTTCCTGTGGGTTTCCAATGTTTTCTAACCTTCTTTCGCCATTGCTTTATAGCCTTCTTAGCTTGAATTTTTGTATTCACTTTCTTAACAGGGCATTTAACAGCATTAACCAACTCATTCACACCACATTCATGATTAGTAACAGAAACCAAACAATCATCATTACATGTTTTGCCAGAAGTAGCAAAATTCGAATTAATTACAGTACGCTTATAGCTAATACTAGAATCAACACTATTCGTTTTATTCAACTCAAACTTAATGTTCCTAGGGTGGTCTTCTACTTTCTTCCATTGAACATTCTTAGCTTGCGAGGTCCTATCTTGCTTTGTATTGCCTGAAGACTTTGACCCGCTTGCCTTTGTGTCACTGGTTACTCCTGTAGAGGGAATTCTGGGAACATTAGTTGGTTGAGCTACCTTTTGCATTCCTGAACTAGACGTGCAAGGATCTGAACTAATTGAAGGCACTCTAGAGTTCACTTTCTTAACATTGGGCATAGAAGTGTTGCGATCTGAGCTGCTCGACGGTATATTAAAATTCACTTTCTTAATGTTAGGCATAGAACAAGGCATCACAGCTTTGCCTTTCTCACAAAAAGATTTGGGACATGTTGCTCATAAACATTCTAACAGCTCTTGAGATCGTTTGGCCTGAATGCAAGCAAACCTAATTTCTCTATCAAGTGGCTTATTTATGAAATCCTCTTCTACAACCTCACGGAGACATTCTAGACTATCCTTAAGGAGAGCGAAATAGTTATGAAACACAAGTTCGTTATTTCTAAAATGAGGAGGAATGTATTTAACAGTCACAGTATATTTGTAGTCTGCAGATGACTTTGATGCAACATTCTCATTAAAGACAAGTGGCATTTTCCTTTTGTCCTGACTCCTCAGATTCTTAATTTCCTTTTGTAAAGATGTTATTTTTTCGTTGTTCTTGTCACGAGTGACTTTCATTGAATCATATAACTCTTTAAAGTGTCGTTTGACCTTTTCATTTTCTTCTAGAAAAATCTCATTTTCTTTTTGTAAAGCATTAACCAAGTTCTGAAGATGAAAAGTTTGAGAGGACTGAGAATCTAAAGGAGGAGGCATTTGGGAGCCAGTCACGTTGTTCTTTTCACCCTTTAATTGTGAAATTTGGGTTCTCATTTTTCTGATCGTGTTACAATGAGCTCGAATCTGTTCATCACGTTTGTTTATTTCAAAAACTGCATCAAATTCAGGAGCATCCAAGGATGTCTTGATATTTGAGGTTTTAACATTTTCTTTTAGATGTTGATATTTTAATTGCAAAGCAAGATTCTCAACTTCCAATTTAGAAAACTGTTTCACCAGGTTATCATGATCATCCCGTTCAAATTTTTCATGCAATTTAGAGTTAGTTTTCTCAAGCTCAATGACACGATCATGGGAGACTTTCAGAGCAACAGATAATTCATGAAATTGAGATGCATTAATTAAACAATTCGTGGCAGTGTAAAACACATCATGAGTGATGCATTCAGAAACCAAATTCTCATTTAAGGTATGCAAGTTTTTTCTCTCAATCTCATTATATTTTAGTTCTCGCTCATAGTCATTGACCTCAACTATTATTGCATCAAATTCCTTTTCCATTTCTTTAATATCTGAATCCATCCCCTTTTTAAGACTCTCAAATTAACCTTTTAATTGTTTAAAGAAAGGCATGACCTCAGTTAAATAGCATTCTTTAGTTTGCTCAAAACCCCTCTCCCCTTCAGTTATCCCATTAGGTGTGATCCTTTTCTTACATGTCTTCTCAAAATCAACAAATAATTGATAAATGACATACTAACTGATTAAGGTCTTGCTTTAGTGGCAATGGTTTTAGGAACTAAGTGCATTGGTGTATTTGGAGGATACACAGTAGCTGCAGGCATTTTCCTAAATGGTGTGTTTGTTTCAACAAGTACATTAGCTTTTTGTTTATCCATATCTTTCTTCTAAAAAATCTGTTCTAGGGTTAATTGAGTTTGAGGCTTAAACATGTTCAGGGAGATCCAATTTTCTTTTGTATAATCATGGGGTTTGAACGTAATGTTTTGCTTTTTACACTCAGGATCTTTTAGCTTCTTATCCATTTTCTCCCTATTGACTTCTTCAAATTGCATATCTTCCTCCGTGCACTTAGCGCAACTAGGTTTCTGCCTAGGCTTAAGGATTTCATTACCATCATATATTACCTTCTGAGCCTCTCTAGCCATTTTACCATACTTAGGATTGGGTTTCTCAACTAGAGGAATACTATGCTTATCGCTTAGGACTCTATGCTTAGTGATCATGTGAGCAGTCTGAATGGTATTCCCTTGTACGTACAACTTATTTTCAAGCTTGTTTTTCAAAGTTTTTAGATTGGAAAAATCATTCAAAAGTTTTGATTCCTTAGCACTGAACTCTTGTTTAAGCACTTTAACATTATCTTGAAGTTCTTGCTTTTGCTCTTAGAAAGCTTTTCTTGTAAGGAATTTAACTCTTGTTTTAACACTTCTTCTCTAAAATTACTTTTTCTAATAATTGTACGCATTTGGTCATCCATTTCCTGCTTACGAGTAGTTAACTCAAACTTAGCACGTTGTTCATAAATAGCAACTTGTTCTTTATAGGCATTCAGTTTAGAGGTAACATAATCATCAGGGGTACATGCAGTGTATTCATAAAAAACATAGTCATTATTTACTGCAGACGATACATCACTTGGTACAATCTCACTTTCACTTTGTGTCACATATTGATCATATGGGACAATATTACTACTACCCTCATTATCAATATCTGAATCATAAGTTTCAAGAGATTGTACTTCGTTATGTATCTTTTGCTCATCAACCTCATCGTATATTTTTAATACCTCTGAGATGATTGATTCTTTGGATGGACCAGCCTGTTGTGGTGAAGAGACCTTTGGAGAGACCATAGGTGAGATGCTAGCCATGAAGATTGTTTGGGAAGCAGATTCATCATCGACATCAGAGTCATATGCATCACAGTCAGCAACTTGAAAGGCATTTTGATGATTGTGACCTATTTCCTGAATTGGTTGCTCATCTACGTGTCATCATCATATGTCTTAGCATTCCCTTCAGCAAGAAACAACAACTCCTCTTCATCCAAAGCTGCTCCATTATCCTGAGCTTGCACAAGCAACATCTTGTCTCTGAAGTATTCTGCATTCTGTGGACGTTTTGGAGATGTGCAGTTCCTTGCAATATGTCCCTCACCACCACAGCTGTAGCATTTGATTGGCTTTGCTTGCCCTTGATTGGCATTTCTTCCACGATTCCGATTAGCCACATGTTCTCCACCTACACCTTCTCTTCCCTGTTCATACTGTCTTCCTTGAACTGGTTGCACCATAACCTTTCCATCTCTGACAATAGCATGATTGTGTAGATTGGATGCAATCCTGATTTCATTGTTAGTGTGAAGACTGTTAGTATGTGGAGTGAAGCTCAAGTTTTGTTTGACCATAAGAGCCAGTTGATTGATGAACTGTTCCATGACTGCGTTGGCATCAGGTTGCTTGAAACTTGGATCGGGAATGAGTTTGTGATTTCCATTACCCGTGGGTATGACTTGAGAAGCTTTGGTGGTAATTCCAACATTGGTGTAAAAGGCTGTTGAATCATTTGACGAACTAGTTTCTCCCTGCTTAGATTTGAACTGTTCAAGAATCCTTCGTTCAAACATAGCATGTCTCTCATTCTGAAGAAGGAAGGTATACAGTTGCTCATAGTTGGTGTTCTTCAATCCTTTGGTTAGCTTCACAGAGGTGACAAATTTGTGCCATTCGAGATTCATGTTGTTCACAAACTTTGAGTTCAGCTGAATATTTGGCATGGATATTTTGATATTCCTCATATCATTCACAAGCTTGTAGAATCTCACATAATATTCATAGACACTTTCTTCTGGTTTCATCTTAAAATGCTCAAATTCATCATACAGTTGAGATTCTCTGTCTTCCTTGGTTAGTTCAGAACCCGAGAGAAGCATCTTGACATTGTCCCAAACTGCCTTAGCTTCAGTGTTGTGATTGATCAGCTTGAAAATTTCCTTAGGTAAATCCTGGAGTAGGATGTTAGAAGCCCTGATGTCTGCATCGTATCTCTTCTTCTCCTTATCAGTCAGTTCATCATACATTTTAGGTCTATCCAGTCCTAATATCACTGAGCCATCAGCAGCAGTATCAAGTATGTCTCTGGTTGTCTCAACCTGATACGGTCCTTCATCAATTGACTTGAGAATGTTAACTCCATTTTCCTTCCCCATACAATACAACCTAATTCGTTGAGCCCATGAGTCATAGTCAGTTCTGTCAAGCATTGGTGGACGAGTGTCTGAACCAGCTGCTTGAACGTCCTCAGCTACAGTAGAGATGATTGTAGGCACGTTGGTAGACATGATTACAGATTTCACAGGATTTTATAACTCTATGATTAAAACGGGAAATAGATTCTTTCACGGGATTTTACTAAATCAAGAGAAAACCGTATTAGAAACAAATATTAACCAAGTCGCTATAACCCTTGAACCAAGTCGCTAAGCACCAAGTCGCTAAGTAGCAACTCGCTAAACTTCAAGTCGCTGTGAATCAAGTCGCTAAGTACAAGTTGCTAAGACCCAAGTCGCTGAACACAAGTCACTAAAGCACCAAATCGCTAAGCAGGCAAGTCGCTAAAGAACAACTCGCTAAGTATCCAAGTCGCTAAGTAGCAACTCGCTAAGAACAATAAGGACAAGTCGCTAGAAATTATAGAAACAAGTCGCTAACCCAACCAAGTCGCTAGCCGTAGTGGAGCCTCCACTAACTTGTACTGTTTATCGGCTTGTCTCAATAGACAAGTCGCTAATATCAAGTCGCTGCGACTTAAACTACAACTCGCTGGAAATTACTAAATCAAGTCTCTACGAAGAAAAACACTCCGAGACACAAGTCGCTATGTTGAAAAACTTCAAAACCACATTTTTCAATCCAAAACAAGCCCAACCACAGTGATTCAAGCTTTCCAAATCAAAACCCAAGCACTTACAATGATTCTAAACACAAAAGTACACTCAAAATTCAAGCTTTAACACAAGAAATAATCCAAATGATGCAAAAACCACTAAACTTTTTCAAACCCAAAAACCATATAAAACCACTAGAAATCCAAGGATATGTAAGAGAGATGATCAAACCATGGCTCTCTTATACCAATTGTAACATATTGGATTTCACAAACACATCATACCAAATACATAAGAGGCGTATATAAGGTTTTAGAGAGAGAAAGGGAAGAGAGTTGGGAACTATGTGAAACAACGAAAAATGGTATAGAAGCTACAACCCTCTACCTTGGGAGGTCGAGGGTATTTATAGTGTCTTACAATAAACGCCTCCTACGGGTTGTGGATCAGGCATACAGTGGGTAAACACCCGTCCGTCCTCCACAGTTTTACTTAACTAACTTCTTACTAACATTAAATAACTACGACTACGAGCTTTCTAATGATTACATATACTTGAGGTGACCGACACTTTAAGGACTGAATTTTCTAATTCCTAACATTGCTAAAACTTAAACCAATCAGACTATAGCAGGCTTGAATAAGCACCTAGTAAGTTAGAACTTAATGCAAATAAGCTACTACAGCTGGAATCCAATCTAATAAGCTAAGGTAGGAACCTAAAGAGCATCCTAGTTAAACTATAAGCTAACCAAAAGGCAAATAAGCACTAAATCAGTCTACTGATACAGCAGATCAGGGGGAAGGCAGAAGGGGTTGCAGACCTAAATTAAGCACACAAAATAAGCACTACTGACTACATAAAGCCAACACGTTTGAAACTTATACTAAATACTACTTAAAGAAGAAAAAATCTAACAAAAACATCAAAAGGAGAGGCAATAATGAAGAATTGAAAAGGCTTACTTTGACTGAATTCTAGGATAGCAGACAGAACACTATGGCTGAATAGGGAACTTTAAGCATCAAATCAAACAACAAAACTAATAAATTGTGGCATAAAAGCTGAAATCATATGTAAATTAACCACTAATGAATTGGGAAAACAGGTTTATAACAATTTTGAAAGACAAATGAGCACTAGAATTGACTGAGCAAAACACCCTTCTAGGACAGAACAAGGATTATGATAAATTTAATCTCAAAAGTGGAAAACTCAACTATTGACTTAACAGACTGAAACTTAGAATAAGGAAGCTTTGAAAACAGTTTCTACACTTTAGCTAACTCAAATTCAAATCACCAATCTAACTTGAACTCTAAAAATGGGCTTAACCCAAACACACCTTCAAATGATCAACATGTACTTAAAAACTTGATAGAAATTTGACAGAAACTTAATTGTAATGAACAAATGAACATGAAATTCAACCATAAAACCAATTAAAACCAGGAATTAACATAAACTCATTTGACTTTAAACTTTGACTTTATTTGACTTTTTAGCAAAATTTTGAAATTAGAACTAATTAACCAACAATAAGCTCACCTAAGCTTTAATAAGCTTATTTGAGCTTATTGAAACAGTAAAAAAACTTTGAGACATAATTAAAACTAAATGAACAATTACTCAAATTAAATGACAAGGAATTAAAATAATAAAAGAATATTGCATTAATGAAAAGTGTTTTACAATATTGAAAAATTCAAATAAACTACATTAAAAACATAAGAATGACATAATTAAAGCTGGTAACAATTTCCTAAATGCAGTGAAAATTGGACGATTTCTTTAGTGAATGAGGAGATCCTTTTATAGCTGAGACAGGAGCTTAGGGCATCATCAGAAGCTTTTGGGTCTTAATTCTCCACCCTTGATCTCTCTTTGTATCATCATGTTCAATCACAGCCATAGGATCAATGTTGTGACATGTCTCCACCAATCAGAGGGCTCCATTATGTCCATGTTGGCAATCCGTGTGTCATACCTTCTAACACATTGGCAGATGCTTCCAAAAGTAACTTAAGTTGGGTAAATGAGGTATGGAGCAGGGTAAAAGTGGTGAGGGTAAATGAATAGTAATTTTAGTTATTTGGCAGGGATGGGTTTTTTGACCAGAAAGTTTATTTGCTGACTGGGAAAGAGAAGGGGGGTCAAAAGGCTTAGTTGGCTAGGGTCATTTTGGAAAAGGTTAAAAGGGAAATGGTTTGGGTAATTTTTGGGATGATGGGCTTGGGCTGTTGATAAGTGGGTATTGGGTATTTTATTTTATTTTTGTTTTGGATTTGTTGTATAACCGGATAAAACTTTAAGGACCATTCATGATATTTTACAATTCAAATGGACCAAATGTGTAATTCTGAATTGGTAAGGGGTATTTTGGTAGATTGGTAATATGAGGGGTACAAGGGTAAAATTAGTAATAATGGGTTTGTAAGGGGTTCAATGGTGATTTGTGAAAGTTAAGGGTGTGAAATGTAATTTCAGATAAATTGAGGGTTTGATTTGAAAATATGGATAAATGGAGGGTTATTTGTGAAAACTCCCAATCATGATTCAAAACCCCGTAAAATATATCTTTGAGCATTCAGAATCCATAAACCCGTAAAACTGCTTCTCGGCATCGGCTTTTGCACTCTTTTCCTTCTCGTGCTCAGTTTTCTTCTGTTTTGTCTTTCTTTTGTCCGTTTTGCGATATCCGTACCTTCACATGCATAAACTCAAGAAACACACAAAATATTAGGCATTAATGGCTTGTTTCCGGTTTATTTGGGTCAGTTTTGATCAAGAAAATATATGTGTTTTCACACATACCACTAATACTTGAACTTTTTCTGTAGAAATGGCTCAAAACAACGATAACACTGCACTAAATTTTGCGTTCAAAACCTTTTTTGAACAAGAAAAGTTGAATAGCACAAAGAATTTCAATGATTGGCATCGCTCTTTGAGAATTGTTTGTAGAGTTGCTGATCGGTTGGATTATCCGTACATGCCTTGCCTTGATGAACCTGCAGCTGATGCCTCTGATGAGGTAAAGGCTGCGTGGAAGGCTGAGTATAAGCGTCATAATGATGTGTGTTGGGTCTATTATAGATTTGATGATACAAAACAAGAAGAATGAAACAAGAAGGACTAAAAGTGACAAGAAGGGAAACTACAAAAAGATAGAGGATTTGGAAGATTCTAGAAGATATGCTTAAAAGAATATTTAGTTTCCTAATTGTATTATGATTCCTCTTGTAAACCCTAGATGTCTCTAGTATATAAAGAGACATAGGGTCATTAGTTTTATAGTACGTACAAGATGTAAACCAAAGGTGTGTGTGTGTGGAACCTAGGCGTAGGGATTTGGGAAAACGCCTAGGGTATTAGTGGTTTAGTGTTTTAGTTAGTTAATGTTAGATCAAGTCTTTGATCTTTATTATAGTTAGTTTATGATAATGAAAAACCTTGTTCATAATAATGTTGATTCTATGTTTGAATATCCCGCTTTCATTATTATGTGTTGCTAGATATAATATTAGACCTAGTCTAAGAGCTTACAACGATCTTCACATGTGGTATCAGAGCCTGGGGCTCGTGATATCTAGGATCTACAAGGTTTTTCGAAGAGAAAAGAAGAAAAAAATTCGAGTCTGAAATTTTCGTATTATTTTTGCAGCATTGTTTTCAACCGTTGGATCGAGCTAAAATTTTTGCGGGTGCATCTCAGTATATATCCATCTAAAGTTTCACCAAAGGGATCGTCAATTGGAGCTTTCAGTAGAAAGTTATAGGGTGTCGAAGTCTGCTGCTGAAACTGAAGAAAATTCCGTAAGGCTTCTGCAGGACTGTTTTGAAACGACCATAACTTTTTTCGTTAACCGTTGGATTGTAACGAAATTTTTGGTGGATGTTCTCTATATATCAATCTAACTTTCAACCGGCGGGATCTTCGATCTGAGCTTTTATGTGAAAGATATATGCTGTCGAAGTTGGCTGCTGTGAAAGTACTGCTAGAACACGCAAAGTACTGCTATTTTTTTTTCAAAGTACTGTTAGGGTTTTTACAAAGTACTGCTCTGAGTTCGAAAGTACTGCTCTTGGACACGAAAGTACTTCTCATTAGGATGAAAGTACTGCTCTTTAATTAAAGTACTGCTCATTGGACGCAAAGTACTGCTTGGAGTTTTTAAAGTACTGCCCGTATATTTTCAAAGTACTGCTGCTGCTGCAAGTCTCATTCAAAGTACTGCTTCTCGTATTCATTCAAAGTACTGTTCTTACAAGGTACTGCTCAAGGTACTGTTCTTACAAAGTACTGCTCAAGGTTTTTACATGGTGAAATTTATTTGGATTGGCAGTATAATGGTTTATTACGAGGAGATTTGGAATTAAGGGGAAGTCAAGCATAATTATTTTTATGGTTTTTGGATGACACACACACAGGTTATTGTTCACACACAAGGAGTTTGGTGATTTGTTCTTAAAAGGATTCAAAAAGGCTCGTATTTGATTCTTATTGATTAATTGATTACGAAGAAGGTTGAATATCATTTATTTGATGTTGTAGTTGAGTTTCACAGGTTTGTGTTCTTATCATATAGCTTGATGAATCTAGCAATGTGTGATTTTTCTTATGATGCTCTATGCACACATTGGCTATCACTTAAAGGAGTTACATTGTAGTGCTCAGTGTCTCATACTAGTTGAGGATTCTTGTCAAGGGATTGCGGTCTACTTATATTTGGTGATTCGTATAAGTATGGAGTTCCGTGGATAGTAAAAGATTTAAGATACAAGTTTGGGAAATTCTACTTCTTCATCAAATTCGTTATATTTGGTTTTCTTCGCAAGTAATCATTACATAAAGCCTACATATTTTGAAGAATCATTGATCTACATGCATCACTCAAGGGGAAGTGTTTGATTTTTACTACTGTTGATCATTATTACTACTGCTAGTTGGAGTTTTCTACTGTTTTGGATCCATTTTTCTTATGGTGCGTAATGGTGGGCGATTTGACGCATTGGAAGTCTTAGATTGGAAGTATGATATTGGTTCGTGGTGGTCAAGATCATTATTTGCATACGTTCCCTATTTGGATAATAACAAAAAGGGGAAGAGATGTTTGAGTGGCATGGCATGGATTAAGGGGAAGACAAAGGAAGACATACTTGTTTCATTCATGGTGAGATCCCTGATCTTAACTTCTGCTACTTCGTCTAGGGAAGTTCGTACAAGAATCGTGTTTGTTTTGTCATCATCAAATAGGGGAAGATTGTTGGGTCTATTATAGATTTGATGATACAAAACAAGTAGAATGAAACAAGAAGGACTAAAAGTGACAAGAAGGGAAACTACACAAAGATGGAGGATTTGGAAGATTCTAGAAGATATGCTTAAAAGAATATTTAGTTTCCTAATTGTATTATGATTCCTCTTGTAAACCCTAGATGTCTCTAGTATATAAAGAGACATAGGGTCATTAGTTTTATAGTACGTACAAGATGTAAACCAAAGGTGTGTGTGTGTGGAACCTAGGCGTAGGGATTTGGGAAAACGCCTAGGGTATTAGTGGTTTAGTGTTTTAGTTAGTTAGTGTTAGATCAAGTATTTGATCTTTATTATAGTTAGTTTATAGTAATGAAAAACCTTGTTCATAATAATGTTGATTCTATGTTTGAATATTCCGCTTTCATTATTATGTGTTCCTAGATATAATATTATACCTAGTCTAAGAGCTTACAACGATCTTTACAATGTGGCTTGCTTGATGTTGGGAATGATGGACTCTGCTCTCCAAAAGCAGTTTGAAAATTACTTCCCATACAACATGCTTAATGAACTCAGAACTATGTTTGGGAAACCTGCGTCTATAGAAATATATGATTTGATTGATGCACTTCACAGCTGCAAGCAGGGAGAGGGTAAACCCGTAAGTGCGCATGTATTGGAGATGAAAGGATATATGGACCAATTACAGGAACTTGGCAAAGTTTATGAAAATGACATTGCTGTGAACTTGATCAACAGATCCCTTAACAAGGATTTCAATGGTTTTGTTCAGAACTTCAATATGCGTTGCGTGGGAAAGACAATTACTGACCTACACACATTGCTAATTGATTATGAAAAAGGGTTACCTCAGAAGGCTCCTACTCCCCAGGTACTTGCTATTCAAGGTGGAAGGATTAATAAGCCAAAACCGCAGCGTGCGAACAACAAGAAGGGTAAAGGGAAAGGTAAGGTTGAAAAGGGTAAACAAGTTATGGCATATCAACCAGAACCAAAGAAATACCCTCCTCGGAAGAAGGAAAATCCTAAGAAGGATCAAGCATGCCACCACTGCAAAGTCGTTGGGCATTAGAAGAGAAACTGTGCTCTTTATCTTGATGAATTGCGAAAAAATAAGTTGAAGTATTCTGGGTCCTCGGGCGCCGGTCCTTCAGGTAACTTATTTATGATTGAATTATTTACTCTAAATCATAAAATTAATTCCTGGGTATATGATACTGGATGTGGTATTCACATTTGTAATACATTGCAGGGGTTTAGAGTGGAGAGGAAGCTGTCCTATGGAGAGCAATATATGCATGTGGGCAATGGGGTACCTGCAGTTGTTGAAGCCATAGGAGTGTTTAGTTTAGTATTGCCTTCGGGCTTAGTACTGTTATTAAACAATTGTTATTATGCACCTTATATAATTAGAGGTGTTGTTTCCTTTTCAATATTGTTGGGTCTTGGTTTTACTCATACTATCACATGTGATGGAATTTCTGTTTCTTTAAATGGTGTATTTTATTTTAATGCAATTACTGTAAATGGTGCATTTAAAATTGATATGATTGGAAATGAATCTAACAACTATAATAATTCGATGTTTAGCATCAATAAGAAAATGAAGTTGGACTTGAATTCTTCTTATGTTTGTCATTGTAGACTTGCTCATATAGGTAAGACTCTCATGCAAAAGCTACAACGTGAAGGGCTTTTGTAAAATATCAATGATGAATCATTTGATAAATGTGAGTCATGCATATTTGAGAAGAGGACGAAGAAACCTTTTCATAGTAATATGGAGAGGGCGTCTGATCTACTTGGTCTTATTCATACTGATGTGTGTGGACCACTTAGACATGTGTCAAAAAGAGGTGTTAGCTACTTCTTAACCTTTACTGATGATTTCAGCCGTTATGGTTATGATTATTTACTTAAGCATAAACAAGAGGTGTTTGAAACATTTAAGGTTTTCAAAGCAGAAGTAGAGCTGCAATTGGGAAAGAAGATTAAAGCTCTTCGATCCGATAGAGGTGGTGAATATCTAAGTAAAGAGTTTAAAGATTACTTAGCTGAGAATGGAATTGTCCAGAATCTCACATCTCCATATACTCCACAACAAAATGGTGTATCTGAGAGAAGAAATTGTACATTGTTAGACATGGTGCGATCAATGTTTAATCTTACTACTCTGCCTTTATCCTTTTGGGATTACGCTTTAGAATCTGCTTTTCGCATTCTAAATATGGTTCCCACCAAGAAGGTTGATAAGACACCATATGAAATATGGCATGGTATAGCTCCTAACTTGTCTTATTTAAAGGTCTGGGGTTGCGAGGCGTATGTTAGACGTGACTCAGCAGATAAACTCCAACAGAGATCTGTAAAGTGTATCTTTGTAGGATACCCTAAGGAAACTATGGGTTACTACTTTTACTATCCAACTGAAAATAAAGTAATTGTTGCTAGGTATGGAGATTTTCTTGAAAAGGATCTCGTATCTCAAGAATTCAGTGGGAGATTTTATGATCAGGAAAATGATCATGAAGATACATTACCTTCTGAAAACACTAACGTACTTCCAGTAGAACCTGATAGTCTGGGTCCTCCACCAGAAGTTGAAGTGATTCCAATTCATAGATCTGTAAGGACTACGCGTGCACCTGAACGTTTATGTCTTAACATAGAAGTTGAGGAAACTATATTAGGAGATCTTGGAGAGCCTGCTAATTATAGAGCTGCCATGGCAAGTCCTGAAAAGGACAAATGGCAAGCTGCAATGAATGAAGAAATGCAATCCATAAAAGATAATGAAGTCTTGGAAGAGGTTGACTTACCTCCAAATGCTAAGGTAGTTGGAAGTAAGTGGCTCTATAAAATAAAGACTGACATGGATGGCAATGTACACATCTATAAAGCTCATCTAGTTGCGCAAGGTTTTACTCAAACTTTTGGCATAGATTACGAGGAGACTTTTTCTCATGTAGCAGACATTAGAGCTATTAGAATTCTCATAGCTATAGCAGCGTACTATGAGTATGAGATATGGCAGATGGATGTCAAAACCACCTTCTTGAATTGTCGCTTAGATGAAGACATCTATATGAAGCAACCTGAGGGGTTCGTGAATCCACAATTTCCAAACTGTGTATGCAAACTTCAAAGGTCCATTATGGATTGAAGCAAGCATCAAGGCAATGGAATAAGATATTTGATGAAGAAATCAAAAGGTATGGATTTATTCAAAATTTTGATGAGCCATGTGTATATCACAAAGTTAGTAGGAGCGATGTAATTTTCCTTATCCTTTATGTCGATGACATATTAATTATGGGAAAAGACATTCCAAGTTTGCAAAATGTTAAGGCATATCTTGGACAGTGTTTTTCCATGAAGGATTTAGGAGAAGCTGCATACATTCTGGGAATAAAGATCTACAGAGATAGATCAAAGCGGTTAATTGGTTTAAGTCAAAGCGCTTACATTGATAAAATATTGAAGAAATTCAGTATGCAAAATTCCAAGAAAGGATATTTGCCGAAGGAAGTAAAGCATGGCTTATGTAGCATATGTGTGCTTTAACACCTGCTGAGGTGGCACGCATGCAGAAAGTTCCTTATGCTTCGGCAGTAGGATCTATCATGTATGCTGTGAGATGCACAAGGCCAGATGTGGCGTTCGCTCAAAATATGACCAGTCGATATCAACAGAATCCAGGTGAACTTCACTAGACTGCTGTTAAACATATTCTAAAGTATCTTAGGAATACGAAAGATATGTTTTTAGTGTATGGTGGAAATCCAGACACAGAGCTTGGTGTTACAAGTTTTTGTGATGCGTCCTGGCAATGTGATAAAGATGATACGAAGTCTCAGACGGGTTATGTCTTTGTCATTAATGGAGGAGCAGTAGACTGGAAGAGCAAGAAGCAGAGCACGATTGCGATATTTGCGACATAGGCCGAATACATAGCTGCTTCGGAAGCTGCAATGGAGGCTGTTTGGATTAGGAAATTCATTTCAGGGCTTGGTGTTATGCCTTCAATTGAATCGCCTATTGATAAGTATTGTGACAATTCTGCTGCAATCATATTTGTCAATGAACCTGGAGTCATGAAGGGCACCAGACATTTGCTACAGAAGTATGACTATGTTCGGGAACAAGTCTGCGAAGGTGAAATTAATCTATTGAAAGTTCAGACATATGACAACTTAACTAATCCTTTCACTAAGGCTTTACCTAGAGAAAAGCTTATTGGACTTGCCAATGGCATTGGACTTCGTTTGGCTAATAGTTTCATGCATAACTGTGATTAGTATTTGGATAAAGGATATTGTAAACATTTATTATTTGGATTAAATAAAATTTTGATTATGCTTATTTTCATTTATAATATTGTTGTCCTATGTTAGGAATTGGAAATTCCATAATGAAGTTTCGGTCACCCCAAATATTATCTAGCATAAGTTAGCTCGTAGACATATCATTATTTACGTTGTTTTGTAGTCAATTAGTTAGTTGTTAACTTATTTATTAGTTTAGTGTAATACCGTGGAGGAATGACGGGTCTTTACCCACTGTATGCCTGATCCACAGCCCGACAGGAGGGCGTATTGTCTGTAACTATAAATACCCCTTCCATCCTTGGAAGGGGTGGTGCTTCTTTAATCTAACCTTTCCTTTTGATTATTTCTCTCTCTAGAACAATCTCTCCTATCTTCATCTCTCTAACACATACTTGTTTAATCATAATCCTAGACCACCCGAATCATCTAAACAACATATTATATTCGATCCTACAATTGGCATCAAAGCCTAGGTTATGTTGTTTTTGATGTTTTGTATGGTGTTTGAAGTGGTTATGTATGCGGTTTGCTTGGCCCTTGTATGCGATTTGTGTAGTTTTGTATGAGGTTTGATGTGGTCTTGATGTTGCGAGATCTTTGGTTGAATCGGGTAGCATGTTGTTTGATGTTTTTCATTGCTGATTGAGTATTAAAACATAGTTGTATCTGGTTATAAGTGATTGAATCTGACTTTACTGGTTTGAAGCTGTTATGATTCTTTTTTTAAAACAAACATGCTTACTGATTTTATGGTGTGTAGCTAAAGCTGGTTACTGGTTTTAAATGGTTTAAAATTGTTTGTTAACTAGTTTCTAAGCAAGTTTTATGTGTCTAAATCTGCTGCTGGTGTTGTAGTGTTGATATGAGCGATTTTTGTTGCATTTTTGAATGCGACTTGACTTGTTGTCCAGATTCAATGTATCCACAGTTATGCGATTTGTGTGTTTAATGGATTATGCGTTTTGACTCATAGTGCGATTTGTCAATGGTCAAATGCGATTTGTCAATGGTCAAATGCGACTTGTCATTGGTCAAGAGAGACTTGTCAAAATGAATTAACTGGATGCGGTTTGTTATTCTAAGGTCAAAGGTCTAAAGCGTTTTGCCAAAACAGCAAGATAGCGATTTGTGTCATAAAGGGGATGCGATTTGTGTCAAAAAGGGGATGCGATTTGAATGGTTGAGAAAGAAATGAAGGAAAGCAAATCACATCTTTGAAACAACACACAATTCTATAATAGATTTCTTCAGTATTCAAATCATTCTACAAACTACACAAGTTCATGATATCATTCTACAAACTACACAAGTTCATGATATCATTCAACAGATTCTACATTACAAGAATCAAACACATCATCGCTTCATTGAACCTAACTACATTCATTCCCAATCATCTACTCTACTACGATCTAACATCACAAGATTTATCACAAATCCATCATTAATCTATGTGGGAAGCTTAAACTTCATTCGAATACGTTTAAGTAAATGAACAAAAACTAAAAATGTTTCATCCATTCCCTGATTCGGTTACAATCAAAAGGTGTGATCTCAGATATGCTTCATCATTGATCTCTTGAAGCTTGGCTTCATTTCTATATCTAAAACCCTATAAATGATAGAGACTTTAACAACTTTGGTATTTCTTCTTTCTTGTGTCGGTATTGTGACTCGGATACAATAATTAAAACGTTATGTCCAAGTGTTAACATGATCTCTGTTTTCCATGGGTATGATTTTTGACCTTTTTCAGATCCATACCTCCGGTCAACCATCATTGATCAAATGAATTTAATATTTTTTGAAGGTAAAGAAATGATGTCAACAATATTGTTAAATCATATCTTTGATTCGTTAAAGGACAATGGATTAATTCGATATTAGTGATTATATCCGAACACTTAAGAGAAGAAATCTAACAATTGTGTTTAGTTTCTTTCTTTGATTCGTCCAATCCAAAACAACAAAGGGAAAAAGTAAAACCTACCTTGAAGCTTTTGTTTGATTCTCATGGCCATCTCTTAAATCATGCCATCCCTGTGGCATTGATGTCGAAACTCTAACCATCTCTGTGGCAAGGTTGAGACGTGTTAATATATGAGAAGAAGGGGACGGTAGATCAAGGTATGATTAGGGCTACGATTCATTTGGACTTCCCTGGTTATGAATGTGATGTTCAGATCATAAGCAGTATTGGGTGAATAAGGTCTTATTTTTATGACTGCGGTACATTTGTTTAGGGTTTGGAGATATTTGGGGGCGGATAATATAAGTGAGAGAAATTAGGGTTAAGAGTGAGGAATTTAAGGATTGAAAGAGGATGAGTTTGTTATATACCCGTAGCTTTAGGGTATTGTGTTTCCTGGATCGGATCACTCTTGGGCCAACTGTATTATATCTCTAGTGGACTTGGGCCCGGACATATGTGATAATGGATTTGGTCTTCTACATATGGGTGGGCTTATTGGATAGAAAGTTTTTTATGATTCGAAGGTTTTTGTGCATTACTTGGGCTATGTGATAATATTTCTCAATATAATGTGCTTGATGAGACTTGGACTAATTGGTTAGTTGAGTCGTTGGTTAAAGTATTTGTGCTATCCGATTTTTACTATCTCATAATGCGGTTACATATGTGTTGACATTTCTCAAGAATGAATAGTATGTCTAAGATTGAAACCGGATATGGGCTTAAATTGATATGTGAGGATTAAATTTGTTTAAGTGCAACTTGACTTGAGCATTTTCCAATGGATTGAATGGTTGAGATGTGATCAACAATTCTCATGATATATTCGACGCCACTGAATGTCATTGATACTTCACAGTCTAAGCAAAATCTTTCAAGAATCTTCAACATCAGTCATGATCTTTCAAGATGTTTGCTTATGACAAAAACTTTTCGTAAATGGTCGTACATGTTAATGATGCTTCCGAAAGTTTGAAACCATCATGGGGGAGAATCGTGTACTTTGATGTTTTACGGGCAACCTCAGGGGGAAGTAGTGTATACAACTCGACTTAGTATGGTTTGTGAAGTTGTCTACATATGGGTAAAGAATTGTTGATGATGTTGTTGATGTTGAATTATGAACCTTTGATGAACCGCTGCATGTTCCCCTAAAACAGATATTCACTGAAACCAAAGTTGTCTGAACACATTCAAACTGACATTGTTTACGGTTTTGTCTTGATTTTGTAAAATCCCACGAAAGAATCTATTTCTCGGTTTAAATCATAGACTTGTAAAATCCCGTGACAATGAAAATATCCTGGTAATTGTAAAGTGCATTTCCGGATCTATCTTACGGTTTATTCTTGGTTTTGTAAAATCCCGCGAAAGAAACTATTTCTCGGTTTAAACCATAGAGTTGTAAAATCCCGTAATGATGGAACCATCCTGGAGAAAGGAAAGTGTATTTCGGGATCTTATTTGATGTTGGTGCTACGGTTTCTGTTTCGAAGAAGAGATAAAAGGGTGTACTTCATGTATTGGATGTGTGTTTGTATATTTGTCATGGCAGTTTGGTTATTGTAACCACCGGTAAATTTCACCTCGTATTAAACTAATATTCTAACGAAAGAATACTTATCCATTTTCTACGTCCAAATTTTTTTTAAGAAACGATATCCTTTTATTTGATCACAACAACTAGCCAATGTGATGAAACTCACATCTTTAATAAACATAAACATCTTTATATGTAAAACTATAAAAGTTTTTAACTTTTATTTACCACTTTACGTTATTACGTTAACGTACAATTATTAAACTTTCAAGTTAAACGTTAACCATTTATTTGAGACTCTAATTTATTATAACTACGATTTTTCATAAATAGTAAAGTACAACATTTTATACCTAGAGTACAAGTCTTTTAAGCATGGGTACAAGTCCTTAATGCATAAAGCTTAATGTTTACATAAAATCACATTATAAACCTCAATGTACCTACCTTAAAGCACATGATACAAACCTATATTGCACAAGCCCTTAAAATTGACTTTCCTAAATTTTCAAACCTAATGTACAACTCTCTAATGCTTGTGGTACAAGTATCCTATGCATAAAGGTTACTTATTTAATATACATTAACCTAAGATTATATTTAAATACAAAAACTAACTTCACCTAAGCCCTAAAACCAAGTTACTACTTCACCTAGACTCCATGTACAACACACAAAGCCCTAGGTACTACCCCTAAAGCCAAACGCCCTCCTTTTTACCATAGTTAAAAATGAAATAACTAGTTACCACTTAGTTACCTAGTACTACATGTAAAAACCCTAGCCACAATTAGTTACTTGCACATAATATTTACACATCATTCCTTTTACCTTAAGAATTTACCATAGTCAAAAGTTGAGGCACTACTCATGGCTAAAAACACCACCACCCTACGCCACCCTCATCACCATCACAAGCACCACACAATCTCTAATACACCACATCACCTTGTTCTTCACTACATTCCTTATTATGGCTACAACTTAATGCAAGTGGCCAAATTACCTTCCGCAAACCCAAATTCTCCTTGCCTATATAAATCACACAAACACACTTTTCACCTCATTCTTTGTTCTAACAACAAAACACTCAATCACACACTTATAAACTGATCTTAAGTCCCAAGGTAAGGTAAAGGAAGGAGGGAAAGAGTCTTGTTCCATTTAGAAGCCAACCTATTCTCATTGTTGTTCTTGTCAAAATCCCAAGCATGTAAGTCTTTTAAACTCATCCTATTTCGTTTTAACTTTTAATATCAATTGTATAATGTTAAAAAGGATTTTATAAGGAAAACGTAGCAATTTGAATCACTTAAAACGAGTACACGAGTCAAAAGTTATGGTCTAAAGAAGTTGCCAAAAATCTGTCCGAAACTTTCTGTGGACAGAACGCTCGGGCACGCAAAACGAGGCATTTCTGGTCCGTTTCATAAAAAAGTTAAAGCACGAAAGTTGTCCGGAACGACGTTTTCTTCAAAAACTCAGGGGCACGGGTCTAGAAAACGCATAACGAAGCCATAATTTCATAAAAATCCCAACAGCTGTTAGGTATAAGTTACAAAAACAGCCCAGCCCCCTACTTGCCCCTCATAACGAAGCCATAATTTCATAAAAATCCCAACAGCTGTTAGGTATAAGTTACAAAAACATCCCAGCCCCCTACTTGCCCCTCATTTATCTACTTCAGGTTAGAGGTATTAGGGTCAACCAAGGTACCATTGTAAACATCACCTGGGATACTACAAAACGCCCCTATAACCCGGTTGAGAAGCCTAGTCGTCATGCTTAAAAACAACCCTTCATTTTGGCCAAAAGTCCTAAACACCAAAAGCTACTTACAACAAGTATGTGGGAAAACATGGGATTTTTGATAAATTTGATTAGGAACTATCTTAGAAACATTAGAAATGGGTAAAACAACATTTCACAAGGTCGCATGCAAAAGATATAGAGTTGTATGGTTTAAAAACGAAAATTGTCATTTGGCTAGAATAGCCTAAGTACCCCTTTTCCGTAATTAATATCTTGCAAGTTAAAAGGTTTCAAAGTACGAGGTTTAAACCGTTTTAAAGGGCACGCTGCAAAGATTTTAATGCCCCAAAAACATCTTTAAAAGCACTTATAGTCTCTTTTATAATTAACCACAAAGAGGGTGACTCGCGGGGAATTTTCATAAATAAGCCTTGTGTACACTTTTCAAAAATTGAGACGTGGGAGTTATAGGATGATGGGAAATAACTTAAAAAGAGTTAATAAACATATTACAACGTCTCTAGGTGACCCCGTAAAAGTTAATGGGTTAAAACTGAAATTGTCATAAAACGCGTCGTGGCCAAGTGGCCATGTTCGTGGACTTGTATCTTTCTAATCAAAGAGAACTAGGACATGAGACCTATACCATTTAGAAGAGGTTACAGCAAAGTGTTTAAAGGGTCAAATATTCAGGGGAGATTTTGGGTACGGCCGCACAAACATCTTGTCAACCCTACGAGGGGCCCAACAATATTAAACTCCAAATAAATTTGAAGGAACAAATTCTATCTTGACTACGAGACTAACCCACAAACTTTGTAACACTTCTGAAAACAACCCTTAATTAGTATTTAGGGAGCAGGATTTTGGGAGGACAAAGACCAAGGGAAAAAGGGTTTTGATGTGAAGTTTAAATAGGATTTGACAACTCAACTCTCACATGTAATGATGGTGTATGATTACACCTTTTGACTTGACTTAGTTCCTTCAAATAAACATGTGTGTGTCATGGGGTTGTTAGGATACTTTTGATAGGATTTCAAGGGGTGCGTTTTGGTTTCAACATAACACAAGAAGAGAAAAAAATGAAATGTAAGGGGGCGTTTGCTAGCATCGGTTATGTCACAAAGAAAGAAAAAAAAATATAAAGTGGGTTGGTTTGTTTGTTGGGCTCATTAGGTAAAGAACAAGGGTGTAAGTTTGGTTTGTCAAAGAAACGACCAAGGACCTTTATTTAAGGGTGTGTCGGGTTAATGTTATAAGGCAAAAAGAATTGTCGGGTTTAGTTATTTCGTTTGTTAAATTATCGTGGTACGCGTGTGAGCTCGTTACAAATGAAATGTGAATCCCGTCACATGGAATGGTTTGTATTTGCATTGGTTAAATGAATAAATAAAATAAAATAAAATTTAACTCGTAAAAATGGTTAATTAACTTTCAAATTGAATTACTTCGAGCTTACATTACTTAATGACTAGGTAAATTACGAGATATTACAGTACCTACCCGTTAAACAGAATTTCGTCCAGGAATTCTAAGCTGTGGTAGGTGTCGGGATTGTCTCGGGAAATAAGTGTGGGTAATTGGCACGAATTTGGTATTCACGCTCCCAAGTGTACTATGGTCCTCTCTTAGAGTTCCATCTCACTTTGACGATGGGAATACGACTTTGCTTTAACTGCTTGAAATCTCTGTCCATGATTTCTACCGGTTCTTCAATAAAGTTAAGCTTGTCGTCAAGCGGAATTTCTTTCAGTGGGATGACAAGAGCTTCATCTGATAAGCACTTCTTCAGATTTGATATGTAAAAGGTATTTTGTACTTTACTGAGCTCCTCAGGAAGTTCAAGTGTGTATGCCACTGGGCCAATCCTTTCTAGGATTTTGAATGGCCCAATGTATTTGGGATTTAACTTTCTACGTTTCCCGAATCGAACCATTCCTTTCCAAGGAGGTACTTTCAACATGACTCTATCTCCAACCTAAATTTCCATGGGCTTTTGCCTTACATCAGCATAACTCTTTTTCGAGCACGGGCAGCTCGTAGACGTTGTCTGATTTGCACAATCTTCTTAGTTGTTTCTTGATTATTTTCGGGTCCTGTGAGCTGGACGTCTACAACTTCAGCCCAACAAACATGTGATCGATACTTCCGACTATAAAGTGCTTCAAATGGTGCTGCCTTAATACTGGCGTGGCAACTGTTGTTGTATGAGAATTCTGCTAATGGTAAGTGTCTATCCCAATCTTTCCTAAAATTAATCACACATGCCCGCAGCATGTCTTCCAAGGTTTGAATTGTTCTCTCACTTTGACCGTCGGTCTGCGGGTGATATGCAGTGCTCATATCTAACCAGGTACCCAAGGCCTTTTGAAGTGACTACCAAAATCTAGAGGTGAAACAACTATCACGGTTCGAGATAATGGAAATCAGGACTCCATGCCGTGAGACTATTTCCTTCAAATATAATCATGCAAGAGTACCTATCTCGTCGGTTTCCTTTATTGGCAAGAAATGTGCAGATTTGGTAAGACGATCAACGATGACCCATATAGTGTCAAATCCACTTGATGTCTTGGGTAGCTTCCTAATGAAATCCATTGTTATCCTTTAACATTTCCATTCTGGAATCTCTGGTTGTATCAATAATCCGGATGGCTTTTGACATTCAGCTTTTACCTTAGATCATGTCAAACATTTTTTGACATACTCAGCGATATAAGCCTTCATGTTTGGTCACCAGTAGAGTTTTTTGAGATCTTGGTACATCTTATCAGAACATGGATGAATAGAATACTTGGACTTGTGAGATTCGTGCATAATGAGATCACGTATTCCTCCATATAGCTAGTGGGATCCAACTTCTGTCTTGGAAACACAACATTCCATCCGATCTCTTCACAAAACCATTCTTATTTTCTGGCATATCATAGATTTTCTCGCGTGGTCTATTCTCTTCTTTAAGAGCTTCGGCCTGCGCCTCAAGGATTTTTTTATGGAAGTGGTGATTTAATTGTCATCCCCAAAGATCTGACTCTGAGAGGTTTAAGTCGCTCCTTTCTGCTCAAGGCATCTGCCACAACATTTGCCTTTCCAGGGTGATAGCAAATTTCGCAATCATAGTTACTGAGCAACTCTAACCATCGTCGTTGCCTTATGTTCAACTCCTTCTTATCAAGGATATGCTGAAGACTTTTATGATATGTGAATACCATGCACTTGGTGCTGTATAGGTAGTGTCTCTACATCTTAAGAGTGAAAACCACTGCTCTTAATTCAAGATCATGGGTGGTGTAGTTCTTTTCGTGAGTCTTGAGTTGTCTGGAGGCATATGCAATAACTTTTCTCATTTGCATCAACACAACGCCTAAACCCTGGTACAATGCATCACAATATACCACGAAGTCTTCACTTCCTTCTGGCAATTCTAAGATTGGAGCTTCACAAAGTTTTTGTTTCAAGAGTTGAAAATCTAACTCTTGCTTTTCTCCCCAGTCAAACTTCGTCTTTTTCTGTGTCAATTCCATCAAAGGTTTGGCGATTTTAGAGAATCCTTCAATAAATATTCGGTAATACCCAACAAGACCTAAGAATTGGCGTATCTCCATAAAGTTTATAGGAGATGCCCAATCCTCAACAACTTCGATCTTTGCAGGGTCGACATGAATACCTTGACTATCGATTACATGCCCGAGAAACTGCACTTTTGCATCTAGAAATCACACTTGGAGTATTTGGCATACAACTTCTTTGTCTTGAGTAGTCCCAAGATTGTCTTCAAGTGCTCTGCATGCTCTTCCTTGTTACAAGAATAGATGAGAATATCATTGATGAACACGATTACAAACTTGTGCAAGTAAGGCTTGCACACCTGGTTCATTAAATCCATAAATACCGCGGGAGCATTGGTTAATCCAAATGGCATTACTTGGAAATCATAGTGATCGTACGACATTCTGAAAGCTCTCTTAGGAATATCTTTTTCCTTAACTCTCAGTTGGTGATAACTTGACCTCAAATCAATTTTCGAGTAGATACTCGATCCTTGTCATTGGTCAAACAAATCATCGATCCTGGGTAATGGGTATCGATTCTTCACTGTAAGTTTGTTCAACTCACGATAATCAATACACATTTGAAAAGATCCGTCTTTCTCTTTGACAAATAAGACTGGAGCTCCCCAAGGCGAACAGCTTGGTCTAATGAATCCTTTTGTCTAATAATTCTTGCAATTGATCAGATAACTCTTGCATCTCGGATGGTGCCAACCAATAAGGTGTTCGTGCCACTGGTGCCGCTCTTGGCACTAAATCAATCTGGAATTCTACTTGACGGATGGGTGGAAGACCGGGTAAGTCTTCGGGAAATACTTTCGGAAAGTCTAACTACTGGTACATCTTTAAGTCGCTTCTCCTCCGACTTCTTTTTCGTTACTTGAGCTAAGAAAGCGTGACATCCTTTTGTCTATATACTTCACGGTTTTGATGTAGGATATGATGCTAAGTCGGGTCTTACTTTGATCACCATGGATAATTAGAGTTTCGCCAATTATAGGAATGTGAACAACTTTCTCATCACAGATAATTCTTGCATGATGTTTCAATAGCCAATCCATACCAATGATAGCGTCGAAACAACCAAGTTTAATAGGCATGAGGTCTATGTCGAAAGGTTGTTTTAGTAAGAGTAAAGTGCAAACTCGGATTACGGTGTTAGTGCTTACTAGCTTTCTGTTAGCCAGTTCAATTTTGTAAGTGGTGTCTAGATTAGTTGGTGTGATGTTAAGTACAACAAC
The DNA here is from genome assembly GCA_019973895.1 of Chrysanthemum seticuspe. NCBI lineage: Eukaryota > Viridiplantae > Streptophyta > Magnoliopsida > Asterales > Asteraceae > Chrysanthemum > Chrysanthemum seticuspe. The sequence goes on along the minus strand of BPTQ01000007.1, from coordinate 139,109,025 downwards.
AAATGAAGTAGACACAGAACTTTTATCAGCTCTGAAATCAAATAAAACTTTAGCATAATGGTTGTTGAGTAAGAACGTACCCGTGACTACATCAGGGTCTTGCTGTGCATTTCCATCTCCTAGCCTAAAAGATCTTCCACGAGCATTGTTGTTGCGGTTGGCGTCTGTCTTTGGGCATTGGTTCCTATAATGACCCCTTTCTCCACAACCGTGGCATATCACAACTACCGGTTGTAGGTTACTTCCAGTAGCGGGGGTTTGTAGTTCTTTGCCTGGTGGCCTACCTTGTGACATAAGCTCTATGATGTATTTTGCATCAGTCACACAATGGTAAGTTTCCAACATATTCCCGGCCTTCAGTTGGGGTAGCAACATAAGCTCTAGCGCCTTCTTGACCGTGGTTTTGTTGATTGTGGTGATTGTTACAGTTTTTTTGATGTTGATTGTTGTTGTTATTTTTTGTCGATACTGATTGTTGTTGTTGTGGTTATTGCGGTTGTTGTGGCGGTGAGGGTTGTTGGTGTTGTTATTGCCCCTAAGGTCATCAAACTTCCTTCTGTTGTCACCATTTCCCTGTACAGAGCCATACTTCAGGACTTGATCCATCAAGATATGGGAAATGGTGATCACTTCCTCCACAGTTTGAGGTTTTGATGAGGTAGCATTTCCCTCAATGCTTCGGGGCAGACCCCGGTGAGACTTTCCAGCATCTTCTCGTTATTGGGAACCATAGTTGGGCATAACGCTGCTAGTTACTGGAACCTCTTAAAGTAAGAGATCATTCCCCTTCGTAACCAGATGATAGAACTCATCCTCCAAATTCTTGATTTTGGTTCGAGGACATTACTTTTTCATTAGCAGCCTCTTCAATTCAGTCCAAGTGATCTTGAAGGCTTCCTCAATGCCAATTGGTTGTGCATAGGAATTCCACCAAGACAGAGTGTCTTCTATTAGTGTACTTGTAGCAAATTTGACCTTGAAATCCTAGGTACAATCACTTAGAAGAAAGACTGATTCGGTTTGTTCGAACCAGTGAATTAGGCCAACGGCGTCTTCAATTCCTTTGAAAAATATTGGCTTGCAATTCATGAACTCTTTGTAGCTGCATTTGCGGGTTACCACTGTTTCACTTCCACCAATGTGGTTGTCAGTGCTGGAAGTGGAAGTATCGACAATGGTACGCCTTGCAAGGGCAGCAGCAATACCCTCCTTAACTAACTTTTGAATAGGAGCTGGCTTCATTGTTGTGGTAGTTCCTTTCTTAGGAGCCATACTTCTATAATTATCACTAATGTACTCATTAGAATATGATAATAAAGTGAAATATCATAACGAAACTCATAATAGTCAGGATCATCACATAGTATCGCACAACCACAATATGAATGTGCATATCATCTCAAGAAAGAACCATAACAATTATAAATAAAATCACATCGTGTCTGAATATAATCACAACACACATGGAGACATAAATGATCAACACGGCCCACATAAACCGACGGAAATATATATTACAGAATACAACAGAACATGGTCATAAATACTTGTTCGAATTTTTTACACAACAATAAATAATACAAGTGTCAATATTTATGCCACACATCACGTGGCTAAAGTTCTGAAATACAACCAAAAGCTATAGGTGATAAAGTTCCGTCTAACTGTTAGATTCTCCGTCCACACATCCTTGAAGCTCTGAGATCCGATCCAAGAGACTCTGCATGTCCTCTCGGTGTCTAACCTGCATATCTTCAATGAGTCTCTCAAGAGTAACAATCCTGCCATGAGCCAGTAAGATCTCATATGCCTTCCCCTACCTCTCTCTCTGGAAGGCTGCCACCTGTGTACGGGTCTCAGTCATCTCGGTCTCGATCCTGGTCAGTCCCTCCTATAAGTCCATCCACTCGGCTACTAGATCCTGGATCATATCCTCGACTGTCTCAATGCAGTCATGGGGCACATCGTGAAGAAAGCACAAGAAGGTGTTAATCTGCTCCTTGTGACGCTCTAGTCGCGCCATGAGAGTAGTGTAAGTGGGCAAGCGGGCAGCTGCAGCCCTAGAACTTTCTCCAATCTCGAAGACTCGAGCTGGGGGAGTAAAGCCTGGCGTGAAAGGTAAAGATGACAAGGTATGCAAAGATGATTCACAAGGAGATGAGGTACGGGTCCTCTTTTGAGGGGGCATGTCCTCCTCAAGAATTGAATCCGGCTGATGTGGTATGTAAGGGAATGGCTGAGTAGATAAGACAAAGAGGTAGTCGGGCATGGTTGGAGTAGGAAGTAAAGCAGGTGGGGATGAAGGTACATAGGATGGCAGCATGTACGAATGTGGCTGAGGTGGTAATACTGGTGATGGTGGTGATGATGAAACAATAGGAGGGACCCCTCTTTCACGCCGTCTCGCGGGGTCGGTAGGATGGGACATGAATAATTGGTGAGGGGATGGATGGTGGTAGAAGTGTTAGTTGTAAGAAAATGGGAGGTGGTAATTGAGAAGTCTCTGATGGCTCGGTGTCTGAGGCCTAGTCATCTGCCTCAGAGCCTGAGGTGTAATAGGCCCGCCTGACCTGCATATATGGGTCATCAGACAGAGGAGTGTAGGTGAGAGAGACTGGATGGTCTTCAGAAGATAGTGGTGATGAAGTAGGCACGGTAGGTGCAACAGCTGGTGGGGTAGGGGCAACTTCACCCTCCTCAAAGGGCTCGGTCTCCTCGGAAGTAATCTTTGGTGATGCAGGAGCGGGGATGGCTGGTATCACAGGCGCGGTATCATCGGTCTCGACATCAGAGGGAATGATAATGGGAAGTGACGGGGACAGCATGCCTCTGTAATAACCCAGTAATAGCAATTATAAGCCATTAATATAAGCAATGTTTAGTAGTTATGCATCATCTGCTAAGCAAATCCCTATGCATGATGTTGGTAAAGTGTAGGCACGGAGGGCGTAAGGTAGTAAAGTGTAAAATGATCAGTTTTGAAAGCGTAGTTATAGTCCAATATTTAAAATACACTTGGTTCTCTATAACCATGGCTCTGATACCAATCTGTAACACCCTCAAAATTTACAACAGAGCAGCGGAAGAATACTCGAGGGGTATTACTTCATAGATCATGCTCATAATCATATAAAACGATTCAAAAGAGATGTTTTAGAAATTTCTGTTATCATTCAAATAAAACTTAGCATTCAAGATTACAAAAGAAGTTCCACCATTAATAAAGTTACACGAATGAAACATTTTAAGTTTAAAATGAATGACAACTTTTTTGGATGAGGTCCTTTAGGGGGTCCCATGCCATCTCCGTGCCAGATATGCCTTTTTAGTTACCTGAGATAAACATGCTAAAAAGTTAACAAAATTATTGAGTGCAATCCATAAGTTTATAGTTAAACAGTTGAACACAAGATATAGTTGATATTCGCTTCGAAGTACAAATATCAAGGAAATAAAACAATATTATAAAACTAAGCTCATGACACCTAAAACGTTAAATGAGTATCATAATAATGATATAAGTGACAATGCCTCCTGGTATGTAGTTTCCAATTACCTCATGGATTCAAATATAGTGCACTTAGTTACCATTCCGGCTAACACAAACGTGGTCGTCATCCCCAAATAGATATACTCACAATATTCGCGTTCACTCGTAAGTGATTAAGGGTTCATGATATGAGGGTCTTATGGCAAGGTACTTAGGCAATAACAAGATCAGAAATAGCATACAATTGTGAAAATACTTGTGTTCAGATTTATGGCATGTATCTCCCTAACGGGAATTTATAAAATGTGTAAAAGTGGGGCTATGAACTCACCTCGGTGGTACAATAGTTCAGATATAGAATTATCAAGTGTGGAAGGGAACGACTCAAATCACGCGACCTAAATTAATATGGCAACCTTAGATTTCAATGATTTATATTCATGACCTTAATGTTTAAAAGGAAATGTTTGAAAAGTATTTGTATCATTGTTACTTGTGTGGCAAATGCTTAAAGTTCAAAAATAAGGTTTCTAAATATTATTTAAGTTGTGTGTATCAAATATAGTATATCCATCCTCGATATTACGTAGTTTATGATGAAGTCGTCAATTTTTTAAATTAAAAGTTAGTGATGATAAGTTATTAAAATGTTTGTAGTATTTATTTTTAAGTTATTCTATTTATTATTCGTATAAAAATTAACGTCATTATTTACATTTTGATATTGTCGTCTCTAAATCTTATATGAAAGTTTTTATAAAACTTTGACTAACTAAGTTTGTAAATCTAAGTATATCAAAAATATTATAAAGTTACAAAAATTAACCCTTAAGATGTAAAAATTACACCTTTTACCCAAATCTTAAAAGTTTTACATTTTTAGTCCAAAAATGTAAATTTATACTTTTTATTAATACTTTTTGAAAATGACAGTTTACACCCCGAAGTTAATTATTTCAGTTTTAATTTATAAATCGCAATTTACTGTTTTTACCCTATACATTCCTAAAGTACACTTTTCACCCAAGTTTCATATAATTTGCATTTTTAGTCCAAAAATCAATAAGTTATAAAATTTAATTTTCCTTTAGCGTGATAAGCTCATGTGGCCTATTTTCAGCTTATTGGGGCTGCTTATTTCGTATTGGGTTTATTGAATTCGTTATTGGGCCTATCAGCCCACTAAGGGTGCCTTTTGTTCGTTTTGGGCGATAACAGGGCTAAACAAGGGCAGATTTTACACAAGGCAAGCTAGTGTTTCTACAACGCGAGAGACAAAGAAGAAAAAGAAACCTACTTTAGCACAGATAAGACCTGCTCAAGTTGCTATGAATGAGGAAGCAGCTAGAAAAATACAAGCTGAGTTGAATGCTGAAGTTGATAATGAAGAAGCTATGAATGAAGAAGCAGCTAGGAAATTACAAGAAGAATTGAATACTGAAGCTGTTATACCATCACCTCTTGCTATTTCTTCTCTACCAAGAAGACCAAATCTTGCTAAGGAAAGGAATGCAATGATGGCTTATCTGAAAGGTCGAGGATATGTTGGATTGAACAAGTTGAATTATGTTAATATAAAAGAATTGTATGATGCTGTCAGAGAAGATTATCATAAACAAGTTGATAATATTAAAGATTTTAAAGATGATGATGCTTACAAAGAAGAAGAAAGAAAAGGAAGTTTAAAAAGAAAAAGAATAACTCGAGTTAAAGATCAACAATCATCAAAGAAAGTTGAGTTAAGGTTTGAAACAAATGATGAACTGAAGAATTACTTAAGGATTGTAGAATTTGAGTATTCTAAAGATGATGATGAAATGAAGATGAACAAATCTCCAATAATCACTTTTGAAGTTGTAGAGTCAAAGGATGGAAGTTATCTAATGTTTCATAGAGAAGATGAAAGTTTCAGAACATTCAACATGTTATGGGATCTATGGCACATAATAGATAGGGTGGATTTATTTTATTTATATCATTTGGTGCGAGATTATTTTGAACATAATACATCAGAAGGAGTTGGTTTAGTCTTACTTGGGGATCTCACAACTGTTTGGGAAACTGAAGAACAAAGTACTGCTGAGATCTGGAAAAACCAAGAAGCTTGGGAGATTGTTAGCTGGAGATTCTTTGAAGAATCTGGAGTACATGTTCTAGAGCTAGAAGATGTGACAATGATTCACATGTTAGCAGACAGAAGATATCCTCTTACATCAGATCTCATGAGGAGGATGCTGGAGCATGGAATGGAAGTTGAAGAAGACAATGAAATTGCTCTTATGGTTATTAAATTGTTTATCAGATGGACTACTATGGCTGATGATGATGAATAACTGGTATGAATTTTAATTGAATAAATTCTTTTTGAAATATCAGTACTTTATTCAAAGTACTGCTGATCAAACAGTACTTTCACAAAGTACTGCTTGCAGCTTTAAACCAGTTAATGATTTTTGAAAAACTTTTGTTAAGTGACAAATATTTTGAAACAAAGGTTAAAAGAAATAAATGGTTTTTGAGATGGTAACATCAATAGGTTATCAATCCACCATGGTTACAAAAGGATTGGCTAATCCATGAGCAAACGGCTCTGGTAAAGATATCTCAAATCCGTTTTTAGTTGACAACTTGCTAATAAGTTGTATGGTAATCAACTCACCATATCAGTAAATGTGAAGAGTTGGCTAGCCCACAAGAAAATGGCTTGTGGTAAAGGCTGTGGAAAAACCATTATTTGGTAATTAGTTCACCATAGATGAAAGAACTAACTAGTCCAAAAGGGTACAACTTTTGGTAAAGACAAATCAAATCTTTTGATAGCTGATGATTTGCTAAAAATCATATGGTTATCAATGTACCATGATCTTACATATCAAAACATTTGGCTACTCCAGAGTTAATGGCTTTGGTAAAGAGACATTAAATCCATTAAAATTTTCAATGATTCACCTCCCATAGGAGTTTACACACCTGGATGTGATGAGAATAGATTGAAACTTAAAACTGAATTAATGTACAAACTGTCTTATGTTGCTGAAAAGATGGAGTATGCTGAATGTTGCTGAAAAGAGGTTACTGATTAAGGATGCTGAAAAGAATAAATTTTACAGAATACTTTGATGATAATGATATAAGCACAAAGTTTACAAAGATACAATCCAAAGACAAAGATACAATCTTTCCTTGAAGATGGAGCTGTTAAAGATAAATTCACAAAGGAACTCGAAGTCAAGCAAGTAGAATTCAAGTTAGGGGAGGATTGTTGGGATATGAAAGTTCTGAAGAATGTTAAAGTACTGAAGATTGACAAAGTACTGGAAAAGTCAAAGTACTGCTAAAGAGAAAGTCAAAGTACTGCTGTCGAAGTCAAAGTACTGCAAAGCTAAAGAACTGTTATATTCGTTTATGGAAAGTTTTGTTTATTCTATGTTTAGATTACTTGTCGTACAAGGATACAAATTGTAAACCGACTAGGGTTATCCTTGAACCTATAAAAGGACCCCTAGATTGGCATTAGAAGTACGAGTTTTAGAGAAGAGTTTTAGTATTCATAAAGTACGATTATTATTAGTGTTTTAGAGTTGTTAAAGAGTCTGCATAACAAGCAGAGTTAGAGTTATTAATAAAAGTTAAAGTTATATTCTTCTTATATTTGTTAAGTAAATTCCGCATACTTAATAAAGATTACTCAGTGTTTCATTGTTAATAACTTAGGATTTATCCGAGGTTATTAAACCTTAATAATCTATTTAAGTTAGTTTGGTTAGAGTACATCGATCCAACACAGGCAGTACTTGTACTGATCAACGGGGAACCGTGGTTCTTGCAACCTATTCAACGAAAGTGATCAAAGACACTTTCGTGCTCTTTATTGCTAACTGTTGTTTGCAGGAACACCCGACGGTTGCAGCTGATCAGAATTAGGGCGTCAATCCATACCGCATGCTTAGACATCACGTTCATCTCAAAGAAATCATGATAAGTGCATATCTTCATCAAGTGACTTTGATATTTTCACTCCATGCTTCTGCTACGCTGCTGCAAATATCATGATTTAACAAAAGCTTCCGCAACTCTGATGAGAATATATCATGATCCAGAATGTGAGCATGTCGGTCTAAAAGTCACAACTTTACATAATGGCAACACTTCAAAGGATGAGTCAGAGATTTATGGTGGCTGATGATCTCAATGCTGGCTTAAAACTCTTCATCATGTGGATCAGTTAAAGACCTCCACTTAAATGAACAAAACATGCAGAAAATGAAGAATCAAAAACTACTACCTACAAAGCAAAGAACTTAATCAAGAATCCAAGAACACCAAAATGTAATATCTATTTGTAATTGATGTAATTGAGGTGACCTCCCTTAGGGGGAGATTGTTAGGTTTTAGAAAATCATATAGTTAAAGAGTCGGTCACCTCAAGTATATGTAATCGTTAGAAAGCTCATAGTCGTAGTTATTTAGTGTTAGTAAGTAGTTTGTTAAGTAACACCGTGGAGGACGGACGGGTCTTTACCCACTGTATGCCTGATCCACAGCCCGTAGGAGGCGTGTCTTGTAAGAACCTATAAATACCCTTTGCCTAGCAAGGCAAAGGGTTGGAACTTTTCATAATATCATTTTTCTTTGTCTCACTAAGTTCCCAACTCTCTTCCACTTTCTCTCTCTAGAACATCAAACCATTCGACCCATATTGTGTTATGTGATGTGTTTATGAAATCTAATATATTACATAACTGTAGATGTACTTCGATTACATCGTGTTATCCTACTTGAGGGACTCCAGTTCAGGAACAGCCTTTGCTAGAATTAAATATGTGTTTTCACACTATGCTGTTAACACCCTCGAAGTTCGAACTTGTAAGTGCTGAAAATCCCGCTAAGGAGATTCCTTTCAAGAATCGAGTCTTGAAGATGTGGGTCATTACTTGAACTTGTTCAATGTAATGCCAACTGTCCCTCCACATGATTCGGATGGCTGATTCGCCCGACCAAGGTGAATGGAATCAAGACATTCATCAATAAAACAATTGTAGTGGTCAATTCTTTAAGAAAAGACCACAGTGATCGATTGGAGTTTTTCACTAACCTATTTTTATGTTTTTTTATGGATGCTCCTGGGAGGAAATATCGTGATGACTCTCCTCATGCTCGTACCAACAACAACACAAATGAAGTTCTCTCAAAAGGAAACTCAAAGTCAAAATGATTCTTCATCAAATCCAAAGAGGGCGTGTGAGCATGTTAGAGAAAGACGTGGAGACACCTGAGCAACGTAGCTGACCGGAGGCAGATAATCACATACTATCACTACGTCCACCAAATGAACAAAGAACAAAGAATACAAAGACGTCAAAGCTGAAAACTTCAAAAGAAACAAGATCCTTACTTTGGGGAGATTGTTGGAATCAAGGCACTTTTTCTCACAAGAAAGAAGAATGCTTGAAGACGTCAAAGCAATCGCTATTACATCATCACCAACAAATTACTCAAGATTGTTAGATTCATCACTAACACTAAGGGGGAGATTGTGGGAATCACTCCTAACTAGCATTTCAAGTGTTAGTCATTAATATGTAATAGGTTGCTTAATTAGGCTTTTATGTTAGTAATTAAGGCTAGGCTCATGTAGAAAGCCCATGAGCCTATGCAAAAGCCCAATAAAGAAAGGAAGGGACTAGATGTGTTGCCCTAGCTCCCTTCCCCTATAAATACATTGTATCCTCTCATTTGAGAGGTTGGTTGTTCACTCTTAAACATCTACGCGTAACCTTTCATATAATGTCGTGTATTTGTGTGTTCATCTGATCACCTTCATCTTATTTCTATCATATTGATCCTTGTGTTAACTTATGGTGACCTAACATTTAGGATTGCTCTTAACACGTAAATGGAACAACATTTACGGGATTACATTAGTTATCATGTAAGCCTTATACGCAGGTACTAAAACCGTCAATATTGTAAAATGGTGGGTATAATGAGCTATATATACCCCTCTATACTTCCATGGAGGGGTAAAGATTAGTGTGTAAAGTGTAAACTTTGCATTTTCTCTTATCAATAAAACACTCTCTTTCACTTTCTCTCTCTACTTTCTATCTAGAAATGGCTAACTCAAACTTTCATCTTCCCCGACCTCTCGAATCACAATATCAACCAAAACATCGATCCTACAAGTGGTATCAGAGCCATGTTGTTCTTTTTGTTGATTCTTTTGTGGTTCGTACCTTCGTTTGAAGCTGATTTTACCATTTTTTGTAAACCGTCAATTTTTTTATTTATCATAAGTGGTGGTACCAGTTTCTTAACAAGTGTATTTGTATCCAAATGCTCAAAAAGTCATGTTTTTCATCTCCTGTCTAACATATAATGTTCTTGTGTCTCTTTAGTCAAGTTACCAGTTTTGTTTAACATATTTCAAGACTGTTTTATACCAACCCGTGAGATTTGTAGTCAAAAAGTGGTCGAAAAAGTGTATAATTGCTTATGAAGATCTTTCGAATTTTTTGGAGAAACTCTCATCCTTCAAATTTCATCACAAAACCCTCTTTCTTCAAATTTCTTAGAAAGAAATTCGAAGGGTTTCATTGAATTTGTTTTTGGATTTCTTGGAAAAAAATTCGAAAGGTTTTCCATCCAACATGTCCATCGAACTTGTTATCTAATTTTAGATGTGTTTTTTAGGGTTGTGAAGTGAAACCATATTTAGGATTCACATATTATACCATTTATTGAGTGTGGGGTTGGATTGGGCTTGGGCTTAATGAGTTGTCACTGTTACCGATTGATTGGGCTTTAATATTGGGCTGAAATGCAAACAAGACAAAACATGTGCTGGACTGGATTTGCATTTGTCATCTTGGCCTGAAACGAATTAACATAAGCTTATTGATTATTGGATCTGAAAATGTCATACATTAGAATAAAAATTATCTAGTATTATTGAATGCATTTTTTAATACATTGTATGCATTTTTGATATAGTAATTTGGCAAAAAGAGTGGTATTTTTTGGTTATCTATAAATTTCACGGGGTTACATTTTTTATAAGATTGGGAAAAACCATTATCAAAGTTCACTTAAACCGTCAAAAGGCTAGTTTTTGAGTATTAAACTGCAAGAGATGACTACGGAGTTTATTCATTATTATTTATTTGAGTTTGAAGTGGATTTCACGGATGTGTGCACTTAGTATCTGAAGATATCAGGGTTGGTTGAATGCATGATTCTTTGAGATCCTTGTTTGAGCTTTTAACCGTTCTAATGATTAAGACTTGATTTATTTAGTTATACTTCCTGACCACCGTGTATAACTATCACTTTAAGGAGTTACATTGTAGTGCTTAGTGTTGTATGTAACACCCCCAATTGCGTGATATGCAGCGTAATTCAAATTGGGTGTTACTTCATGGCACAACAGTCATAACAATAGAAAACGAACTCTAATGGAGTCGTTTTAAAAGATTTTTCATTCGATTTATATAAATATCAGAGTTTACAAAAATGAGGTCCCAGTTGGTTCCATTGTTTACAAAAAACATTAAATGGGTTTTTGAATGAAAATAAAATTTATAGCCTTCTTCAGTATCCTTGCTCTTCCGTGCCAGCTTCCGACATTATGGACCTGAAATACATGCTTAAAACTGTCAACACAAAGGTTGAGTGAAATTCATAGAGTTTTGGAAATCAGTTGAACACATAATGTTTGTGTGAGTTACGTTGTTATACACTCATAATGTTGAAAACAAAACAGATATTATTGCACTAAGCTCATGATACCGAAAACGTTAACAGCTGTCATATAATAGTAACCGATGCCCTAATAGGTAATTTGCCATTAAACCTATGGATCTTCAAATAGAGTGCGTTTGTTTACCGGACCTGGTAACACAAACGGGATTTGTCATTCCCGATAGATCTATACACATTATTCGCTTTCACTCGCAAGTGATTAATGGCTCATGATAATAGGGACTTAAGATTGGCAATAGTGGTACTTAGTGCAACTAATATATTCAAGTATAATTTGAAAGAAATGTGTTCGATTTAAAATAAAGCATGTATCTCCCCCAAGGGTTTGTAAAACAATTAAGTAATAGAAAGTGGGGCTATGAACTCACCTCAGAGTAAATGATATCAAATGTATAATGAGAATGATGGATATGCCGTGAGAACTTCTACGAGCAACCTAAAATAGGATGTTGCGACTTAGGTTTGGAATAATGTTTAAGGAAACATAAACCATCCTATATATATTCCTATGTTGATCATGATGTAGTCAATTATCATTTGATGTTTATAGAAAGATCTTTATTATGAGAAAACGTATTTAGTTTATAGATATCGTACTACCGTTCGGGCCATCATAATTCAGAGGTCATGCAGTAAACGTTCGAGGAGCTAGGACACTTTAAATCGTAAATCCAGCAACTCGTCGATACGTTTTACTCAAATGAAACCCCTCACATGAAGCTCCCTACTTTTGTAGCACTTAGTAGATACAACATATGTTTTGAGTGAAGATTGTTATAACATAAAGTTTATCATGTTTTTAATAAGTATCTAGTTTTTACAAGTTCTCGTCGTTTTCATAAATATGATCACCTTAGTTAACGGTCTTGGGTAAACAAGCCTTAAGGCTTTAGCCATGGCCTTGCCGTGACTTTGGTCTTGACTACCATGGTCTTGAGACTTAGCTTTGACCTTAGCCGTAGCCGTGGTCTTGGCTTATGGCCATTAGGCCTCTTGGTTTGCTTTTAGTTGTGACAAAAGTATAGTTATGAGACTATATTTACGGCAGTTTCTGTTTTTGAAAGATTATGGCCTATTTATGCGTTTTCAAGGTCCGAGCTTCTTTGATAGCGAAGGAAAAGGTCGTTCCGGACAACTTTCGTGTTTTAACTTTTTGATGATTCGGACCAGAAGCATCACTTTTAAAACGGCAGAACTCTTAACAGCTTATACATGGCAGTTTTGGCGTTTAGGTTTCGCTAACTTCTTTTGTCTATAACTTTTGACTCGTTTGTCCGTTTCGGGTGATTCAAATTGCTATGTTTACCTTTTTATCTTGTCTACCATATTATGTAAGTTAGAAAGTCCATATATTACTGATTTCAATGGTCTCATATGTGTAGAATATGACTAGTTTACTAGTTTGTTACTTTTATGACAATATGTGAATTAAAACAAGTGATTGAGTATATGTACATCATGAATCAACATATTAACTATATATATAGCATGAAATAGTTAAGATTATGAATAATAAAGATGAGATGATGGTGGTGATAAGTTGCTTACAACTTTTGGCTTTCACTTAAGAAAGGAGTAACTTAGTAAGGATAGGACTTTGATTGATCACTTAAGACTTTGGATTGAGCTAGCTTTCCACACTTTGGCCCCCTTGCAAACTTGAAGAGTTGGTGATGAAGTACTAAGTGACTTGAGTGGATCTAAACTCAAGAAGATCACTTAAACTTGCTAGAGATTTGATGTAGTAGCTTGATCTTTGGAACTTCCTTGCATAAACTTGGAGTTTATAGATCAAATGATGGAAGATATGTATGATTCGTGATATGAACGACCCAAAACAGATTATTAGGGTTCTTAGGATGCATATCACTTGCTATTTATAGGAGGGTAAGTTTGGTTAACCATATATTGGGTTAAATATTAACCATGGTTAAGTTAGGACACTTGTAATGATCTAAAGGAAGCATGGTTAGGATTTTGCCACCAAAATTATAAATCTCCCCCCCCCCTCTTAGGTCGGCCAAGTGAAGATAAGATGACTTAGGTGGTTAGTTTTGGTATTATCTTGGTTACGGAGTGAGTTTTGGTTCCGTTAAATGCCAACCGAAGCCATAAAACGTAAAACCGGGTATCGTAAAAATACGAAACTTGCAAGAATGAATAGACTCATCATTATACTCCATCTAAAAATATAAAATGGGTGATAAGTCTCATTGGGTGCAAAAACGCTGCTTAAAGCTGGAAATACGGGTCAAAAACGCGTAATTCGCAGTTTATCAGAAAAGAACGAAATTTCAGGGAAAAGACCGTGAATTTATTTAGAGTAGACTAAAATTAGTCTAAAAGTGAAATGAGATGTCAAAATGTGGTTTTCGTCATACGCGGGATAACTTTACAGTTATTCGTGAAGTTTAAAAGTTACGCGATTTAAGCAGAAATGTAGAACGTACAAGGTTAATTCCTTTATGGTCAAAGGAGGAGGGAAATATGTTTGACTTTTTCAAAAAATTTAAAAGTGTCAAAAACATATTAGAAACACAGTGCAGGAATCGTTAAGTCTGGATGTAAGTAGAATTGTTTAAAACGTAAGTTTAGTTTTGTTCAGCGCTGGGCTTCTTTGGTAACATAAAAATAATAAATCTTAAAAATTCTCAAATTAATCATGAGTGATCTAAAAATTTATCTAATGCGTGGAAAATTGTCAGAGTTGATTTTCGTTATGCGCGTGATGTTTAAACGGTGGACCGCCTAAAACGAAACTTTAAAACGATGTTTACTTAATAACTTTTGCGAAAATGATCTAACGATTGTCGAACTCTCAGGTTATTACTAAAATTAGTTATCTTACGAGAATGTGGATTAAAAATTTTACGGGATGAATAGTGAAAGTGAATAGTAAAAGTGAATAGTAACTTTTCAAAAATATGAAAAGTAACTCGAAAAATGCGGGTTGTTACATTGTAAAGCTGTGGATAATTTGAGAGAAGTTCATATACAGTTAACAGTTAAGGATGGTTGGATGGGTATATGATTCTACCATTATTTAAATTCTCAGTATTGGTTCTTAGTCAGACATTAGTGCAAGTTTAACTCACAAGTTCGAGTTATTATACTTCATTCTCAAGTTCGTCATATTGGGTTTTCTTCATCAGTAGTCACTACAAAGAGCCGACAAAATGATAATGGGGTTGGTAAAGAGTTAGTTGAGAGGAGTATCAAAGAGTATAGATGTTGTCATCAGTTGATTTGCACGAGGTATTTATGATACTTCACACTTGTTCGATTAATTGGACATAAACGGTTACGCTACTTCCGATTGCATCGTAAACATAGTGAGTATGCTTCCGATACATCAAAAACATCATGGGGGAAGAGAAGTTGTTGTTCTTTGTACTTTTTCAATTTCTTTGCGAAAACTCTTTTCCTCCATGAGTATTTGAAATCAGGGGGAAGAAATGAGACGTTCAGTGGTTCAAACGTCTTACTTTAGTGTTATCGTCTCAACTTTCGCAAGTTGTTTTGTGTGAAGTTACCTACATATGACGTTTTAACCGCATTTATGATGCCTCACACACGGTCATATTACCGAGTATTCTTATATATACAGGTGATTATTATTCCGATATGTGGAAAACTAGAAGGGGGGTTGAATAGTTTTACCAATTTAAAACTTCCTTTTAAATATTTAGATCGACTTATGTCAATCTATTTGATTGTTTATGTTGGACGTTGATAGATAGATATATAGATGTGTAATGAAACATAAAGAGTAAGAAGCACATCACCACGACACAAGTTATTTATAGTGGTTCGGCTACAAGGAAACCTTCCTTGCCCTACTCCACTCCCCGAGTCACCTACTCGAGAGTTCGTAAACACTACACCAACTCCTTGTGGCGGAGAAGCCTTCACAATGTCGCTTAACCTTTTTCCGGTACAAAGCTAAATACCGAGTTCTTTCACACCAAGGCGAACCACACCTAACACAACGTCGCCTACCCTTTATACGGTGCTAGGTTAACCACCGAGTTCTTTCACACCTTAGGAGAACTAATCCTATCACAACGTCGCCTACCCTTTATTAGGTACTAGGCTAAGCACCTAGTTCCATTACTATGGAGGAACTACTACCCTTCACAACACAACACCTAATCTCAAGGAGATCTACTCCTTGTTACAACACCATCAAGGATATCACCATCCTTGTAAATATACAAATACTTATATGTATAACGATGCACCTCATCGATTATACGACCTAGGCATTCTTCCTAAATGCTACTTGATTTAATTCTTCGGCATCCTTCACTAATGCCTTTGACACAATGCTTGGCACCCTTCACTAATGCCTTCGTCTTGACACCTATAGCATTCTTCACTAATGCTCTTGACACGAACGATAAGCACCTTTCACTAATACTTTCGTCTTGACACTTTCGGCATCCTTCACTAATGCCTTCAACCCAACATCTATGGAGAAAGGTAGATCTATCAACAAGAGAACCTTCGTTGTCTTGATGATGACGAAGCATGGCAACTCATGGACTTGAGCTTGCACGTCTTCAAGAAGTGGTGATCTTTCCTTTAAGAGGAACCTAGAATATCACACAAAAACAAAAGACAAAACTACATAGATCACTTGGATCTGAGGTTAGAGGGTTAGAATACTTGGGGGAAGTATGTGTGTAAAAACCTTAAATAGAAAGGAAGAAATGGCTCTCTATTTATAGAGAAAATTCTCTACTGTTTCCCCGGATCCCACGGATCCCTTCCACTTGGGATCCGGCTAGCACAAAGCCAGGGATCCGTGGAACGCTCCTCTTTGCCCATGGGTATTTTTGGTTATGGGTCATGGGTCATGGGTCATGGGTTATGGGTTATGGGTTGATCCATGGTTTTCTTTCTAGATACAATGTATCTTAAGGATACAATGAACTTGGTTAAGTGGTATAAATAAAACCATGGGTTATGAGTCAAAACCATTTGCTAGTTTTTACCTATTTATTATATACTTGTTTTTACCCATTTTATTATATACTTGTTTTTACCCATTTTAGTGTATACTTAGTTAAGTATATGTTATCCCAATATGTAAACACTAGTTGTTATACATATGTATATCTAAAGCATAAAATCACTTATACTAGTTTTAGTGTTTTATGTGAAAGCGTAAGTGTGTTAGAAAATTATTAGTTCAAACCATTTACGTATTTTATTTGTTTCGTTATAATGATCTTACTTTTGTTATCGACAAAACATTAGAAGATCGTAAAATATAAATAAACGTTTTTACGGCTTATTTGTATTAACAATCTCCCCATTTTTGTTGATGACAAAACATAAGATTATTTTAAGGAAAAGCTCAAATTCGTAAGAGTTTGAATTTGTAGTTTTTACTTTCTTCTCCCCCTTTTTGTCGAAACAAAAAGTGTTAAAGAAACTAACACAATTTTTATAATAAAAGGTATGTAAAAATGTAAAGAGAGCAAGTGACGGGAATGGTACTCGTCTTAACTCCCCCTTGACGAGTCCATCCCTTTGAAAGGGCGTCAAGGACATGACGTAAAATGAACTAATTGTGTTTGCAATTAAGTTTGCAAATGGTTCGTCTAAGTGATGAAAACGTGCTCCCCCTTGAAGATTGCAAAGTTGCAATGGGGTATCATGAAGTATAATCCAAGAACGGATTAAAGTTGCAAATGTTTTTCAAATATCGTTTGACACAAAGCTCCCCCTAGCTTTATGGTGTCAAAATCTTCATGTGTTATTTTGAAAATCTACAAAGTAAAGGTTAGAAAACAAGAGTATAGTGCATAATTTCCTGCAAATAAATCTCAAGTTAGTAGAAATTTGTGCTTCTGATCCACGAATCCCACGGTTCCCTTCTTGAAAGGATCCGTCTAGGCATTATGGAGGGATCCGGCTGTCTGTTGACAGTTTCTTCAGCAATGAGAGATGTCAAGCAATGCTAATGAGGAAACAATATATGTGTGCAACAAAGAGCACAACGCACAGAATAATCAAAGCATATAAACGTTCATTCAATAAAAATAACAGATGATCAACCCAATCTCTAAAAACTAAGAGAATGAACTAGGAGAAAAAAATATCACTAAATACTAACTAGATACTAGACTTAAAATGCTATAATGTGCTTGTGTCTAGGGATGAGTGGACTTGTTGATTTCATCCAACTTTGTAAGAAGATGATTAAACATTAAATGTATCTCATTTCGTACTTCTTGAACAAGTCCTTGAGTGTTTAGACAATTTGGACAATTATTGTCTTGGTTTGGACCCGGAGGGAAATGAATACTTTGAGGCGGCTCTATGTGTGCTTGTGGGTCTTCATTTTGAGAAGTAGGAAGAGGTTCTAAAAATGAGGGTGGTAATGGAACTTCTTCCATATGATCAAGGTTATTCCTTGTCTCCCATGATGGGCTAGTTGGTGTTGTAGGTGTTTCCCTATTTAGTGAAAAGGTTGGTGAATGGGAGGTTCTTGGTGGTGAATGATCTAATGAGTAGATGTTTGGATGTGGAAGAGGTTCATTCAAGGATTGTAGTTCATGCTCAATGAATGAGGGTTTTGATGGCTTGCTAGAGCTAGCTATGTTAGGTTTGGAACTAGATGACCCTTTTTCTAGTCCGTAAGGTTTGACGCTAATCCTTGCGGTTCTCTTAGCTTTTGGATGAGTTTGAAGAGGTGAGATTCTAGCTTCATTATCTCTAATGGGTGATGTTTCGGTAGATGAGATTTCATGGATCATTTGACCTTTTCTCTTGGATGATCCTATGGTTGAAGAGTTATTGCTAAGAGACTTAGTCATAGTGAGGATGGTGCTTGTAAGAGCTTCTTTAGTTGCTGATTTTTGAGATGTGAAAGTGGTGACTTAATCCTAAGGTTGTTTGGTTTATAAAGGATATTTTGAACTAGGAAATTAAATCCTTGGCCACTTAGAGGACTAAGCATGCTCTTGAGGTTTTGATCAGCTCTAGAAGGGTAATTAATTAATGCTAAAGGTGGTTAGAGAACCAAAAAGGTAACTTGAATTTGAATAAGGAAGCTGATTCAATCTTTCTGTATGTACGGATCCCGCGGATCCCTCTCAGCAGGGATCCGCCTAGTTATTGACCAGGGATCCGGCTATCAGACAAGATTTAGGTGAAGTCATTATGCTTTTGTAGGGTTTTGTGACAACTCGTACTTTCAGGTCATTATTTCAAAACATTATTCATGCTTCATCATTTATCGTTTATCGTAAACTAGGTTTACGAGTATCAAATTCGCGTAACCTTAATGGTTTAGCTGTGAATTCATGATCATATCATTCAGGACATTTCATATAGACTAAGTTTAGTCTACATTTCATTAGCATCATTGTCATCATATTAGTTCATGCATGGTTTCGTATATTACATTAAACGTATAATTTCATATTAAATAAACGTTATCGCGTGATTAATTATTTTGAACAATTGATCCATTACTTCCAAAAATTATCCCGATATATTTTTATACTCATATTAAGTTTATAAAAATGATATTATGAGTTTACCCAGTGTTTTAAATTTATTTTGTATATAAATTGTTAAATTTATATAATTACGACGGTTTTCTTAAATACTACACGATTATTATGATTTCACTCAAATTTTTCAAGAAATGTATTTTTATAATTTTTATGACTTCATTATATTTTAATTTGATCCGTTAAAATTTATTTTTAGTTAACGCTACCCTAAATGTTCAAATATATAACTAATTACTCAAGTATACTTTCAAGTAATCATTTTGTCTACATCTTAATGCATTAAAAAAAAAAAAAAAAAAAAAAAAAAAAAAAAAAAAAAAAGAATAAAAGTAAATGATTAAACCCCCTTGTCGACACAAGGGGGGTGAGTCATTTGGATCTCCTAAATATCTCATACATATACAATAAACAACTCATAATATCACATACAACTTATTTACTTCAAGTGTAAACACAAAAATCATTTCTCTCTTTCTCTTCTCTTCACAAAACCGGCAGCCACAAGGAGCAAGAAGAAGATCATCATAAAAATTTTCAAGACAAGGTTTTTAACACACTAGTATCACTTTTGTTAAAGGTTTTGCAATATAAACCTTGGGTGATTAGGAAAAATCCTTTGTTCTCATAAACCTCATCAAGTTACTAGTAAGCATTCATATTCATCATAATATTTCATATTCATTGTTTTGGTCATTTCATTTTATTTGAGAAAACATGCAAGTCTCATGAGGTTTATACCACTTTTTCATTGATTTTAAGAGTTATGTATATATAAGTCATCCTATAATTACTCCTTGTTATATATTATTTTTGGTGATGTCTAGGAACCCATGACACCCTAAGAAGGTGTATGGTAGGATTAGAATAGCTTCGGAGTTGTTTTGAATGGGTTAGAATAGGTTTGGCGCGAGAAAAACTCATTTCGACAAGTTTGCAAAAGGGTCTGTCCTTATTTTAAAAATCTGGAAAATCCGACAGTAGATAAAAATTTTTGGCCTAGATATTTAGAAAATATACTTTAAAACGAAAACGTGACCGCTTGAACGGATTAAAACGAAGCTATAACGAAGAAGTTGTGAATTTTTCAAGTTGGCGACGAAAACTATACTTTTCTGGAAATTTCAGCATGTATTGTTTATTTTGTACGAGTCAAAAATGAAACTTAGGTGTTATAAATTATGTCGACTTGTCAAAAATATGTTAGTATACTTTGATACAAAGCTAAGGACCTTTAAAACATAGAAAGCGGACTTGTAACGAGTAAATTACACGCGATAAACCAAGTTGCCGTAACTTTATTCTATTAGCAAAATTAATATATTTTCTATTAAACACATACTACGGCAACGAGGGACCATGTTGAGGGTCGTTTTTGACAATGACGGAGTACTTTTTATAAAATGATGTCTTCTAGTAAAAGTAAGTTCGCCTAGCCTATTTTCCAAAATGTCCAACCGTTCATCGAGCGGAGTTGTAACGAATAAAATATAGTCACTTAAAATTTGCCGAAAACCATCTTTAAACTATACTTTGGACTAAGGTACTATACCTAACCTCTATTTTTCTTTATGTTCGAGATCTCTAGGATGGAAACTTAAACACTAAAACTTTGAGATAATGAAACGAGCTTCCAAAAACCGTTGAGTTTGTTTCCTAACACTCGACGTGCACCATTTTACGACTAGTTTTTAGAGGCCGTTTTAGTCACTTTCATGAAAATGTCAACGACATTATTTTACGACGAAAAGTTATAACTTCTTAATAAATGACTAAATGATTATCGTCGGATATCATTTCAATATAAATACTTGTAAAGTAAGTTATAAATTGTCAAGACGTTATAAGAATTATTTTTCGACGATAAGTATTATTTTCAAAAATTCACAAGTGGTATAGATATCATACGAATTGCATGCATAACATTACGTCATAACTTATTATGTATCATATCATTCATAATAGGTCAAGTTTAGTGATTCACGCTACATTTCGGTGTACTCACTTTTGCCATCGCATCATTGTACCAAGTGAGTTTTCATAGCCCCATTTTCAATTGTTTTGGACTATTTTGGGGGAGATACATGCTTAACTATTTTTCATAAGTACATTAGATTTTTATGGATAACTTCTATCATGATCACCATCGTTTCAAGTTCGAATGTTGTATTATATCAATTGTTCCTGATTAGGTGTTATAGTTCTACGTCGTATAAAGTACTATGTCAGTTGACTACTGATACATTGAGTCATGTACTATTGATTATGTGCTATAGTTCTACGTCGTATAATGTTCTAAATCAGTTGACTACTGATACATTGAGTCAAGTACTATTGATTATGTGCTATTGTTCTACGTCGAGTTAGGTACTATTGTGAATTTATTTGACATCATGTGCTTGAACATAAACTATACATATTTTGGCAGTGGGTTGTAAACACACAGGTTGCAAGTTTTGTATGGGCGGAATTTGGAACTAAGTGGATTTACAATGCCTTTGCTGCATAAACGATTTTTGAAAGGCTTAACATTTCAACGCAAACTCTATGAACTCACTCAACCTTTGTGTTGACACTTTTTGGCATGTTTTATCTCAGGTATCTAAGGCATTCACTTCATGGCATGCATGTGGACATATCATACAGTCGCGGTGACGACGCGTCACTCATGGGATTTATGCACTTTAAAAACATCGTTTGACTTGTACTAAACTTATTTTCCGCACAACTTGATTTCATTTGGGACCTATACTTTGTAAACTCTGATTGTTTTATTAAATCAAACGATGTGTTTTCCAAACGACACTTTAGTTTGTTCAATATAACTGTGATTGTGATGCTATGACAGTCAACCCCCAGGAATTCCATTCCGCTGCAAAACAGGTAATTTGGGGGTGTGACGGGTTTATCATTAATGAATTTCGAGGTTTTGACTTAATTTAGAAGTCTTTAGCTGTTGGATATCTCAAATCCTTAACCATAACAAGTAATGGTGCTTAATGATGGTTTTGGCCAAGAACATTGACCTTGGGTAGTCTAACCATATGTTTGACAAGAATTCCTTTTAATTTGTTGTGGAGAGATGGTGATACTAAGTCCCAAAAGTCAGATGATGTCCTAGGATAAATTTACTAAAATCTTTAAAAATAAAAAGAAATGAAAAACTAGTTTTTGGTCCTAATTTTGAGTCAAAGATGATTGAGATCAATTTGCTAAAATTGAAGGGTAGACCAAACTAAGTGTTATCAAACGTGATAGATCATGTGTGAGTGTTGGAGCGGAATTATGGTGAGTTTTGACTAGTTGATAAAAATATTTCGAAAATAGATCCTAGATAAGCCATGGATAAGAATGAGGTTTTCAACTATTAGCGGAAGACTAAGTTGGCTCTAGTGTATTATGTTTGACTTGTTTGAAGTGTTCTAATGGACTATTATGATGTAGCCAAAACTGTTTTGCACATCAGGTGCATACGGATCCCACGGTTCCCTTATGGAAGGGATCCGGCTAGTTCAAACTCTGGGATCCGCCAACTGCAGATCAGAGAGCTTTCAGGAAATGTGCAACTTTGCACTTTATAGTAAATGCTTTTCCTAGTTGTTTCTATAGGGACTAAATGCCAGAGCACAACTAATATAACTTGTATCAAAGTAAGAAAAGCTGAAAATCCTAGAATGAGTGACGACGACCACATCAAGAGGTCGTAAAATCTCATTTTTCCAAATACCTAAGTTAGAATGTTTAGTGCCAAGATATGGCAATACCTACATACTACAAGCATAAATAAAAGTGTTTACAAACCATTGTTTGAACTTGTTCATCATACACTAAAGTCCTAAGATCTTACCTTTCTTTTCCTCCTTTACTTCTTCACCCGTCCTCCACTCTTTATCGAACAATCTTCACTTCTTCTTCCTCAAGAAATTGGCGAAGCATTTGAAGATTCCCTTGGTTTGTTACCATTCGGGTGATTCATTAGGGATGTTTGGCAATTGGTTAATGTAGTCCAAGGGGTCAAGATCGATATTTTCAAGTGGGTTGCTACTACTCCCTTCACCTTCACCTTCTCTTTGCCTTTCCCTCTCGTTCGAGGAATCCGTGGGTGGGTGTGGCCTCTTGCCTTCCACCATAAACCTTGTTGTTCTACCCTCGGTTAATGGTATCATAACCTTATTGCAAAAGCTATGATCCAAGGATTGTGGGGAAGGGTCTAATGCAAAGATGAATTTAGCGAGACGGGTTAGAAGCATTGCATATGGAAGCACCATTTTTTCCATGCTTCTCACACTTGCCATTCTCTTGATCATGTAGTAGGTGATGTTGAAGCGGGTCTCGGTCACAAGACAATAGATCATGAAACTTAGACATGCATTGGGGTGATCCTTGTTTCCTACTAGACACACCACATTCTCCCTTATCACAACTTCCCATTTTCTATATAATGCAAACATCTCCGAAAGCTCCATTTGAAAAGGATCCCTATAGATCACTTTCGACTTTCTAGTCACTCTTGAAGGGGATGCTCTTGGCATAAACACGGTGTCCCTTACCGTGGTTGCTTCCGGGATTATTGTGTGATAAATGTCGTGATGATCAACCATAGAGTGTAATTCCTGTAACGACCATTCATTAGAATACATGCAAACACCATCGGATGGAACCCCTATTATTCTTCCAAATTCCTCAAGTGAAAGAGTGTACTCATATCCATTTATCGTGAATTCAATTGAGATGGACCCATCATCATTTCTAATTATACCCATAGTCTTGTAGAACTCAAGCACAAAGACCGGGCAAATTTGCTCGTTTATATCCAATAAACAATCAAACCCAATAGTTCCAAATACTTCCCTTATGTCGATATTTGCAAGGAATGATGGATCAACAATTCTACCTTCATGAAAAAGTCTTCTTTCAAGAAACTTAAACGCTTTCCTATAGTCCGGATTTAAACCATCTTTCCCATGGTACATGGGTATGTAGTGAGCGGTGTCTTGGTAATCTTGTTGTTTGTTGCTTGGCATGATTGTTCCTAGATAATACAACCACAAAGTGGTGTTAATGGTGAATAGTAACCTAAAGGGTTTAATCACAATTTTGCTCTCATCATCTTTGTTGAGTTCACGAAATGTGTTTAATTTGTATTAACAATGTTAATTCTTTGATTTAGATTATCTTAGAAAACAATGTGGTGACAAATTATGATAAACCCATTTGAACCCAACTCTTAAAGATGAAGGTATTGTAATTCTAAGAATCAAGGAATTAAATTAACAATGTAGTGAATATTATACTTACACAAGTGATTGTTAAGCTTGAGAAGAATGATCAATTTGCTCCTATGAACAGTACCAGAGTTCTTGTTCGTGAGTCTTTGAGGTGAGAATGATTGTGGAACTTCCACAGTGATCATTTTTAAGCTTATACTGTCTTCTGTTGCACGGATCCCGCGGATCCCTCTCATTTGGGATCCGGCTAGTATAAACTGAGGGATCCAGCATAACAGCAAAAGTCAGCTCAAACATTCCTTGATAACTATGGTTTGGGAGTTCTAAAACGCCTAATGTTTTTGGTGTTAAGGTTCTAAAACTTGTGGTTTGAGGTTTTGATGATTTAATGATATTCCTATTAGACGAGGTTCTCTTTTTAAGAACTAATCATAATTCTTGGGAAGCTTTTCAAACATTACAATAAAATCCCATTTTATTATAACATAAGAAGTTTCACATGGATATTTATTGATATACATGAAATGTCAATAAATCCTTTGTGATGAATAATGATTATCATATAACTTAAGATATCATTATTGTGAGTTGGTGATGTAGTTTTAACTAAATCGGAGAAAACTAATAAGATAGGGACAATAATATAAAAAGCTACAGGAACAATTTCTAGTAAGTCATGCAACTAACATTTTGATAATAACAATGAATGTAAGTAATTATAGATCATACCTTTGCCAAATATTCTTTTTAATAAAAGAAGTATTTAGATATTTTTGTGATCTTCTTGGAATCTCCAGATTTATGTTGTAAGAATATTTAAACATTCTTTTTGCGACATGTTTCGAGAAATTCTTTATGATCTTCTTGATGACTCCAAATCCAAGTATGGATAATGCTTTAAAAAAATGTTAGAACATTCTATCATTGTCCAACAATAAGCAACATAATGAATTTTTAAAATGTGACAAAAACAATCCTTCTTTGTAGTTTTCAAACATACATGGATCGTATCAAGTTTTTAAAGTACAACATACTTTAAGAAACTTGGTAACGAAGCTCTGATGCCAATTGTGGAAAACTAGAAGGGGGGGTTGAATAGTTTTACCAATTTAAAACTTCCTTTTAAATATTTAGATCGACTTATGTCAACCTATTTGATTGTTTATGTTGGACGTTGATAGATAGATATATAGATGTGTAATGAAACATAAAGAGTAAGAAGCACATCACTACGACACAAGTTATTTATAGTGGTTCGGCTACAAGGACACCTTCCTTGCCCTACTCCACTCCCCGAGTCACCTACTCGAGAGTTTGTAAACACTACACCAACTCCTTGTGGCGGAGAAGCCTTCACAACGTCGCTTAACCGTTTTCCGGTACAAAGCTAAATACCGAGTTCTTTCACACCAAGGCGAACCACACCTAACACAACGTCGCCTACCCTTTATACGGTGCTAGGCTAACCACCGAGTTCTTTCACACCTTAGGAGAACTAATCCTATCACAACGTCGCCTACCCTTTATTAGGTACTAGGCTAAGCACCTAGTTCCATTACTATGGAGGAACTACTACCCTTCACAACACAACACCTAATCTCAAGGAGATCTACTCCTTATTACAACACCATCAAGGATATCACCATCCTTGTAAATATACAAATACTTATATGTATAACGATGCATCTCATCGATTATACGACCTAGGCATTCTTCCCAAATGCTACTTGATTTAATTCTTCGGCATCCTTCACTAATGCCTTTAACACAATGCTTGGCACCCTTCACTAATGCCTTCGTCTTGACACCTATAGCATTCTTCACTAATGCTCTTGACACGAACGATAAGCACCTTTCACTAATGCTTTCGTCTTGACACTTTCGGCATCCTTCACTAATGCCTTCAACCCAACATCTATGGAGAAAGGTAGATCTATCAACAAGAGAACCTTCGTTTTCTTGATGATGACAAAGCATGGCAACTCATGGACTTGAGCTTGCACGTCTTCAAGAAGTGGTGATCTTTCCTTTAAGAGGAACCTAGAAGATCACACAAAAACAAAAGACAAAACTACATAGATCACTTGGATCTGAGGTTAGAGGGTTAGAATACTTGGGGGAAGTATGTGTGTAAAAACCTTAAATAGAAAGGAAGAAATGGCTCTCTATTTATAGAGAAAATTCTCTACTGTTTCCCCGGATCCCACGGATCCCTTCCACTTGGGATCCGGCTAGTACAAAGCCAGGGATCTGTGGAACGCTCCTCTTTGCCCATGGGTATTTTTGGTTATGGGTCGTGGGTCATGGGTTATGGGTTGATCCATGGTTTTCTTTCTAGATACAATGTATCTTAAGGATACAATGAACTTGGTTAAGTGGTATAAATAAAACCATGGGTTATGGGTTAAAACCATTTGCTAGTTTTTACCTATTTATTATATACTTGTTTTTACCCATTTTAGTATATACTTGTTTTTACCCATTTTAGTGTATACTTAGTTAAGTATATGTTATCCCAATATGTAAACACTAGTTGTTATACATATGTATATCTAAAGCATAAAATCACTTATACTAGTTTTAGTGTTTTATGTGAAAGCGTAAGTGTGTTAGAAAATTATTAGTTCAAACCATTTACGTATTTTATTTGTTTCGTTAAAATGATCTTACTTTTGTTATCGACAAAACATTAGAAGATCGTAAAATATAAATAAACGTTTTTACGGATTATTTGTATTAACACGATAGACCGCAACAATCAGGGGGAAGAAGTAGTGTACGTGTTACATGTTTGAGTTTATTGGGTTAATGAAGAGGGCTATAGGAACATGTACCATTGATTTTTTTGGTAGATTCATGCCTGGTATTATTATTTGTCTTTCATGGTTTATTTTGTGTGAACCATCTACATATGTGAAAAGGTATTGCTGATTTCTTGCATGAAACCCCCGAACGGATTTTTCACATTGAGTATATATGTGATTATGTGACTAGTCAGATTTTCTTGGTGTGGTTTACTGATTCATCTGCAAATTTCACTGCGCACTTAAAACTTCAAAAAGTTAGAAGACAGGTTAGATACATCAAAGTTTCAAATCTGCTGAAGACGGTTGTCAGTTTGGAGGGAAGCTAGTTCATAAAATTCGCCAAAAAGAAGTGTACGGAGAAGCTGCTAAAGACATGCAGTATGAATTGGGGGGAAGTTAATCTAGTTCATACAAACTACATCATTTGCATACAAGCAAAGAAAAGTTCTCAAGCCGAGGTACAAGATGAAGACAAAGAGTGTCAACTACTGTCATCCTCAGCATTTAAAGAGCTTATGAAGACTTTATTTTACTTATATTTGTACTTGTAGGAAATGTTGTAAGTAATCCCTTATGTCGTCCCATTGGGGGAAGATTTTTTGGATCGCTCCTAACACGTAAATGGAATGTCATTTATGGGATTACATTAGTTATCATGTAAGCCTTATATGTAGGTAGTAAAACTGTCATTATTGTAAAGTGGTGCGTATAATGTGCTATATATACCCCTCCATACTTCCATGGAGGGGTGAAGATTAGTAAGTAAACTTTTCATTTTCTCTCATCAATAAAACATTCTCTTTCACTTTATCTCTCTACTCTCTCTCTAGAAATGGCTAACTCATACTTTCATCTTCCCCGACCTCACGAATGACAATAACAACCAAAACATCGATTCTACAGGTGTTTAGGAATTCAATTGGGAGTGGCTTCTTCCTCCACAAGGGACAAATGTGGACGTGCTTAACCAAATCTCGAATAGATTGTGTAATCTCGAGTTAGTCTTGGTATTCATGATAGTTGGAGTTGGTTTGGTGATGCATCTGGTATTTTCAAAGTCAAACCTCTCTCGGTTCTCATTCAGAATAGCCTCTTTTTGGATTCTTGTATCGGTGTTCACCACAAGTGAAATTCTTGGATTCCTTGCAAAGTTAACATTTGCATTTGGAGAGCATCTCTAAAGTAATTAGTTACGCGTGCCAATCTCGCTTTACGTGTTATTCCTCTCTCTTCCTGCTTATGTCCACTTTGTGATTTCAAGGTTGAGTAAGTGAACCATTGACTTATAAAATGCCCCAAAGTCTTGCCAATTTGGAGAAAAATATGGAGTAGATGGTACCTGTTGGAATTATATAACATGACAATCATATATAAAACACATAAAACATCAAAGAAACATGCGGAAGCGTATAGGAACGAATAATGAATAATTAATTAACATAAACATAAACATATGCGTACCTTTTTTATTCTAGCCCAACAAAAATAAATTCCTTTAAACTAGCAAGTGATGAACCCTAATTAGGGTTACCCCTTACCGATTTTGTAATTCAATCCAAGATACTAACAAAAGTATGTTAGTACCATGTTCTTGTACACAGTACTAAATCAAATTAAAGTAATGCTAGTTTTAAGAACACGAAAGATTTTGTTTTGGAAATACAAAGAGATCGACACCCTTAGGGGTTGTACGATCGGTTATGGTAAAAAAAACACACAAACAAGTTTTAGGTTCTTGATTAGGAGTACAAGCGATGGAATACAAAGACCCTAGGCCTTGTATTTATACACAAGGTAATTTGATTACCAAGTTTAAGCATGGGTTGGGCTTTTGGAACCCTTGGCCGATCGGTTTGCAAATCCCAACTAGTTGTTATCGCTTACCTTAGAATTATATATAAGCGCATAGGAAATGAACAGATTCTATCTTAATTGCAGAAACGGTGCTTCTAAATATGTCTAATGTGCCTCCCTCTCCAGCTATATCTTCAGCCGCTCATGTTGAGAGTCCTGATTATGTGCCTTATTCTCCATCTTATGTGCCTACCTCTCCAGCTTCAGATGAAGAGATTGTTATTGATCGTGCTCCGGTTCTTCCTCATCCTTTGTTACAGCCGTCTCACTTTGACGAGTACGGGCAAGAGATTGCCGGATTAAGGAGGGTCGTTCAGGAGGATCGCTATGAGATCTTGGCGTCCAGGAGACGCATTTCAGAGTTAGAGTTTTGTGTGGGACAAATGGCAGCATCATTGGAGCGACTACGCCTCGGGTGTGATTTATCTTAGTTTCTAGCTATCTTGTGATGTATTCTAATAAACTGACTAGTCTTAGTTACTTCCAGCTGTACTTTTATTTTACGTATTCAAGCTTGTAATTTTGTGAACCATGTATCAACTATTTATCTATAACAAGCTTGGTTATTTATGTATTCGAAGCTTGTAATTTTGTAAACCATGATATTATTGATTTATGTTGTAAATAATTATACAAATTCTTTGGCCAGATGGAACGAAAGAATCCTTTCTTGTGTGATTGTCGGAGAGGATTTTCTTCTATGTGTATTACCAAACCTATCCTAGTTTCTAGGTGAATGATTAAAGCTGTTTTGACCAAAATTATCCCAAAAAGGTTTAGTATGATTGTGAAAAGTTTTTCTTAAAGGTACTGCTGAAGGTGTAGCAGTACTTTAAGGTGTAGCAGTACTTTGAGATGAAAGTACTGCTTGACTTTTAGCATCATCTACCTTAGGTGTCTCAACTGTTTCCTATTGGGTTTCAGACCTAGATTGACCAGTAAGCTTCTTTCTAAATTCTAGGTTGTCTACACCAAAACGAGAAACATCAGGTCTTATGGGTTGATGACTACCAGTGGGATGTGGGACAGCATGATAACCTTTGTCTTGCTTATATTCTGGAGGTGGTTCACTAAATGATTCCTCATTACTAGATGTGTCAACATAGTTAATAAGCTCATCATCACTAGTGGTTATATCCTCAAAATCAAGGTCATCCTTATCACTAGGTGGGTTTTAATCTACACTACTGAAATCCATACCAAAACCTAGACCAGTCCTATTGTAAGATCTTCTTTGTTTTTTAACATAAGAAACATGAGAAAGACCAGATTCTTTCCAGGCATCAAACTTAGCTAACAAATCATCTCTCTCCTTTGTATTGCAAAAACAATTTCTATTGAGCGATATACGATTGTTTTTCAAATCTCTTTTCATCAATCAGTGAATCTCAATTCGCTGGTTCACTCACTCCTTGTTGCCTTCTTTGAGACGTTCCGGTTTGAGAACAGCTAGAGCAGCTACGAACCCCTGTCAAGGAAATTCTTCGGAATTATACCTGATCACAGGCAGTACTTGTACTGGTCAATGGGGAACCGTGGGCCGTGTACCTCAATTAAACAAAAGTGATCAAAGACACTTTCGTGCTCTTTATTGCTAACTGTTGCATGCAGGTACGCCCGACGCTTGCAGCTGATCAGAATGAAGCGGTCAATCCATAGCCGCATGCTCACACTACACATTCATCTCTACAGAAATCATGATAGGTGCTTCAACGACTCTGATACTTTCACTCCATGCTTCTGCTTTGCTGCTACAAATATCATGAACCAGTAAAAGCTTCCGCTACTCTGATGAGAATATATCATGATCCAGAATGTGAGCATGTCGGTCCAATTGTCACAACATCACATAATACCAACACCACAAAGGAAGAGTCAGAGACTTATGTTAGCTGATGATCTCAATGCTGGCTCAAAACTCTTCATCACGTGGATCAGTTAAAGACCTCCACTTGTAATTATCCAAACATGCGGAACATGAAGAATCAAATACTACGAGCTACTGAGCAAAGAACTTAATCAAGAATCCTAGAACAATCTAATGTAATATCTGTTTGTATTCATTGTAAATTGAGGTGACCTCCCATAGGGGGAGATTGTTAGGAATTAAAAAATTCAGTCGTTAAAGAGTCGGTCACCTCAAGTATATGTATTCAATAGAAAGCTCGTAGTCGTAGTCAAGTTATGTTAGCAAGTAGTTTGTTAAGTAACACCGTGGAGGACGGACGGGTCTTTACCCATTGTATATCTGATCCCCAAGGTAGAGGGTTGGAGCTTCAATACCATTTTTCTTTGTTTCACCTAGTTCCCAACTCTCTTCCCTTTCTCTCAGTTTCTCAATTTCAGAAATCTTACAGTTTAATTTCCATTCACTTAATTTTAACTGATAATCCTGTTGTTCATATTTTTCTGCCCAAGCCATTTCATTATTTTCATGTGTTATAATTTTGGCTTCCATAGACTTTAAGGTTATTTGATAACCTGCTACCTCAGACCTAGCTTTTATACAATTATCTCTTTCAATCACATAACTATTAAGGACTTTTTGATAAAAGTCATGACAGTTTGAGCATACCTCAGAGATAGGGGTTGAGCTTGTTGAAGTAGCCATCATAGCAAGTAGAACAGGATCATCTTCACTCTCCATGCTCCAGTCAAAGCTTCCAAAACCATCTTTAGACTCCATAGCAGCATGTCCAGGTTCCTCATCAAAAGCTGTGCTCCAGTCAAATTCTTCCATAGAATCCTCCACAGCTACCCTACAGTAGGTTATTGGTTCATCATCAAACTAAGCACTCCAGTTAACCTCTGATAAATTCTCTTGAGCAACCAAAGCTTTTGTTTATGTAATAGGAATTTCTTTCAACTCTAGCTTTGGTTTCTCAGTCATCCTGTTTGCTTGATATTTAGCAAACCTGCATTCCCTTGCAAAATGTCCAGTCTTTTGACAATTGAAGCATTCAATCTTGGATTTGTCAAAAGTGATTCCCTGTTTTGGCTTGAAGTCAATGCCTCTTCCTGTCTTCTTCATAAACTTCTTTATCCTTGCAGTGATCATAGCAACTTGCCACCTGATATCAATTTCTTCAAGAGCATCCTCTTCAATCTGTGAGAGATCTTCTTCATAAGTGACAGGTAGAGAAGCTTGATGTGCAAAGAAGGAGCATACAACTTCATCTGAGTGGATGGTTGGTGGGGCTTGCTGAGCAGTGGGGGTAGAATAGGAAACAGTACTTTGAGCAACAGTACTTTGAGTAGGAGAAGCAGTACTTTTGGTGGAAGTATTGCCCCTCTTTTCAGATGATAAAAAGGCTATACTGTGAGATTTGGAACTGGTTTGGCCATTTATCTCATGCTCATACACCTTCAGATGATTGTAGAGATCATCAAAGCCCATAACATCCAACCCAGGTTTTCCTCTGATCATTGTAGCAATCACATGCCATGTCGATGGCAGACTCTTTAAGAACTTGAGATTAGCATCTTCAACTGAAACTTCTGCTTTGTATAGCTCCAACATGCTGAGAAGGTTTTGGAATCTGTCATAAGCAGCATCAAGGTTTTCTCTTTCGCCAACAGTGAATGTTTCAAACTGCTGCTTCAACAGATTTCTGTGCATATTTTTGGAAGCATCATTACCTCCAAACCTTGTTTTGAGAGCAGCCCAGAGTTGCTTTGCATCTTTAGCATCATGGAACTTGAGAAGATGACCATCTGGAATGGCAGATAAGAGAATGTTGAGTGCCTTCTCTTGATTCCTTAATGTTGCTGCTGGTAAGATTGCCTTAGGTGCTTTGGATTGTCCAGGAATGTCAATAGGTTCTTGTTAGGAATTAGAAATTCCCGGTATTAAAGAGTCGGTCACCTCAAGTATATGTAATCGTTAGAAAGCTCGTAGTCGTAGTAATTCTTAAGTTAAGTAGTATTTAGTTAAGTATCACCGTGGAGGACGGACGGGTCTTTACCCACTGTATGCCTGATCCACAGCCCGATGTGTGGCGATTTATGTAAGACTATAAATACTCTCTACCTCCCAAGGTAGAGAGTTGGAGCTCATAATAATATCTTTCACTTTCTCTCACTAAGTTCCCTAAACCTCTAACTTTCTCTCTCTAGAATTCCATCTATATGCTACTTTGTGTTATGGTTTGATGTGTATGTGAAAAGTTATATTTTACAATTGGTATCAAGAGCCATGGTTAGATCATATCTTGCACATCTTTGGATTTATAGTGGTTTTTAGGTGGTTTTTGAGTTTGAAAAAGTTTAGTGGTTTTTGCATCATTTGGGTGATTTCTTGTGTTAAAGTTTGAATTTTGTTGGTACTTTTATGTTTAGAATCATCACAAGTGTTTAGGTTTTCATTTGGTAAGCTTGAATCATCTTGGTTGGGTTGTTTTTGGATTGAAAAGTAATGTTTATATGGTTTTTCAAGCTAGCGACTTAGCTCATGGAGTATTTTCTTGGTAGCGACTTGCTTCACATTTTTGTAGCGACTTACAGTGTTGGAGCTAGCGAGTTAGATCTAGCGAGTTAAAGTACAAGTAGTGGACTCTCCACTACGAGTAGCGACTTGGTGGTAGCGACTTGGTCTGTAGCGAGTTGCTCTTTAGCGACTTGTATCTCTAGCGATTTGTGTAGCGAATTGCTGCCAAAATTTGGCTAGCGACTTGGTCTGTAGCGAGTTACTACTTAGCGACTTGCTTTCTGTCTAGCGACTTGGGATTCTAGCGACTTAGCTGTCTAGCGAATTAAGAGTTAGAGACTTAGTGCACTATCTTCTAGCGACTTAGTGCATTATCTTCTAGCGACTTAGTGCATTATCTTCTAGC
The DNA here is from genome assembly GCA_019973895.1 of Chrysanthemum seticuspe. NCBI lineage: Eukaryota > Viridiplantae > Streptophyta > Magnoliopsida > Asterales > Asteraceae > Chrysanthemum > Chrysanthemum seticuspe. The sequence goes on along the minus strand of BPTQ01000007.1, from coordinate 139,075,524 downwards.
GACTTGAGTGATTGTTTACGGTTTTCTCTTGATTTAGTAAAATCCCGTGAAAGAATCTATTTCCCGGTTTAATCATAGAGTTATAAAATCCCGTATAATCTGTTAACATGTCTACCAACGTTCCTACTGTCATCTCCACTGTCGCCGAGGATGTTCAAGCAGCTGGCTCAGATACTCGTCCACCCATGCTTGACAGAACTGACTACGATTCTTGGGCTCAACGAATCAGATTGTATTGCCTTGGAAAGGAAAATGGTGTCAACATTCTCAAATCCATTGATGAAGGACCATATCGAGTTGAGACGACTAGAGACATACTTGATACTAATGATGATGGAACTCCTATTTACGGAATGGACAGACCTAAAATGTATGATGAGCTTGATGATAAGGAGAAAAAGAGATTCGATGCAGATATCAGGGCTTCTAACATTGTTCTTCAAGGTCTTCCTAAAGACATCTACAAGCTGATCAATCACAACACCGATGCAAAGGCAGTATGGGATAATGTCAAGATGCTTCTCTCAGGATCAGAATTAACTATGGAAGACAGAGAATCCCAACTCTATGACGAATTTGAGCACTTCAAGATGAAACCAGATGAGAATGTCTATGAGTACTATGTGAGATTTCATAAGTTAGTTAATGACATGAGGAACATCAGAATGACTATGCCTAACATTCAGTTGAATTCAAAATTTGTGAACAACATGAATCCCGAATGGCACAAGTTTGTTACCGCTGGGAAGCTTACTAAAGGATTGAAGAACACAAACTATGAGCAACTCTATGCCTTCCTCCTTCAGAATGAGAGACATGCTATGTTTGAAAAATTGATTCTCAATCAGTTCAAAACTAACCCGGGAGAGACAAGCTCGTCTAATGATTCAACTGCCTTCTACTCAAACATCGGAATCACAACCAAAGCTTCACAAGTCATACCCTTGGGTAATGGTAATCACAAACTCATTCCTGATCCTATGTACAAACAAGCTGATGCTGATGCACACGTGGGAAGCTTCATTAATCAACTAGCTCTTCTGATTAGCCAAAACATGAATTCTCTCCCACAAACCAACAACAACCTCAGAACAGCATCTAACCCACACAATCAAGCTACTGTTAAAGATGGAAGGATCGTGGTGCAACCAGTTCAGGAAAGACAGTATGATCAGGGAAGAGGTGGTGCTGGTAGAGGTTATGTGGGCAATCAGAATCGAGGAAGGAATGGTAACCAAGGTCAAGCTAAGCCGATAAAATGCTATAACTGTGGTGGTGAGGGACACGTTGCAAGGAACTGCACATCTCCAAAGCGTCCACAGAATGCTGATTACTTCAGAGATAAGATGCTGCTGGCACAAGCTCAGGACAATGGAGTTGCTTTGAATGAAGAGGAATTGCTATTTCTTGCTGAGGGCAATGCCAAGACCTATGATGCAGATGTGGATGAGCAGCCTATTCAGGAGATAGGTCACAATCATCAGAATGCCTTTCAAGTCGCTGACTGTGATGCATACGACTCTGATGTAGATGATGGACCCACTGCACACACAATTTTTATGGCTAGCATTTCTCCAATGGTCTCTCCCAAAGTCTCTTCTTCACCACAAGCTGGCCCATCCAAGGACAAACTCATCTCAGAGGTATTAAAACTATACAATGATGCTGATGTGCAACAGATACATGACAAAGTACAACCAACTGAAACTTTTGAATCAAATGTTGAAAATATGGGTAATAACAATATTGTCCCATACGATCAATACGTGAAACAAAGTGAAAGTGAAGTTGTACCAAGTGATGCATCTTCTGCAGTCAACAATGACTATGTCTTTGATGAATACACTGCATGTGCTCCTGATGATTCCGTAATTTCTGAACTAAATGCCTATAAGGAACGTGTTGCTATTTATGAACAACGTGCAAAATTTAAGTTGACCACTCGTGAGCAGGAAATGGATGACCAAGTGCGTACAGTAATTAGAAAAAGTAATTTTAGAGAAGAAGTATTGAAACAAGAATTAAATTCCTTGCAAGAAAAACTTTCTAAAACTGCTAAGCAAAAACAAGAACTTCAAGATAATGTGAAAATGCTTAAGCAAGAATTTAATGCAAAGGAATCAAAGCTCTTAAGAGATTTTTCTAATCTGAAAACTTTGAAAAACAAACTTGAAAACAAGTTGTACATGCAAGGAAACACCATTCAGACTGCTCACATGATCACTAAGCATAGAGTTCTAAGCGATAAGCATAGCATTCCCATTATAGATAAACCCAACCCTGAGTATGGAAAGATAGCAAAAGCAGCTCAAAGTGTTATCTATGATGGCAATGAGATTCTTAAACCTAGACAAAAACCTAGTTGCATTGAGTGCACTGAGGACTGTCTCTTATA